>CAJQUN010000190.1:601041-1165855 GCA_907163345.1 Haberlea rhodopensis
GGGTTAATTACGATAGCTTCAAACTGTTTAAAGGCAGAGATAGAACACACAAACAATTTTGAAAGAGCACGAGGAGGAAAAAAGAAAAGAATGGTTGCCCTGATGGCAGATGGTTGGCGAGATAGAAAAGGGAGGTCCTTGATAACTTTTTAGTGAATACGCCAAAAGGAAGCATGTTCAGAGGAAGCATGTTCATAGAATCAATTGATGCATCGAGTTATTCTCACACGGGTGTGAAAATGTTTGACTTGCTCGATAAGCTTGTGCAGCGTGTTGGCGAGAAAAATGTAGTTCAAGTCATCACTGATAGTGCAAGTTCAAATGTCCAGGCTGGTAAGATATTAAAATTAGAATTAGAAATTTATAATATCATTTGAATGTTACATATTACAAGCAAATTTGGTTTTAATGTTTGAAGACTGTTGGAGGCAAAAGATAGTCACATAAGTTGGTCTCCATGTACTGCGCATTGTCTAAATTAATGTTTGAAGACATCTTCAAGATGCCTGATTTGAAGAGAACACTTGATGTTTATTGGGTTTACAGTTTCCACCAAGTCCATTTCCAGTGGCCAAAATATAAGAATGATTAAAGAAAATCCTTACGCATTAACTGGTGGATCGAAATACACTATTAGCCATTGAAAAATCCAGAAACGAGAAATTCCTGCCTATATCGAGAATTCCTGGTTGCTGAGGAAGCAAAATGGACATCAGCTAAAAATAAAGAAAGTCTGTGGTGTCGGTCAATTACTGTTTGTTGTATATTCTCTTCTCTCCACATAACACTTCTCAACAGCACCACAAGACCCATATCTAACCACCAAATATCCGGTGACGAAGAGAGATAGATTTGCATCGTATTTCCAAGGTTTTGTCACTCTTAATGAACGTAAAGAAACTCGCGACTAAACTAAGAAATGTGAGATTCAATATTCTTACGCTTATTGAAGAATCCAGATGTTCTTGGCTCTAAATTATAGAGAATTGAAAGGACAAAATCAACACTCACCCTCGACTTTCATGGACCAATTAAAACATGGGCAAATCCGCAAATAACATGTTGCGGAAACGACAAAGCCATCAGCATTGATTGACATTCCCTACTCAGGATGCAATATGCTACAGTTCATCAGGAGAAATTCTACTTCTTCAGACTCAAACTAACTAAACCACCTAAAATGAAGTTAACAAAAATATGCAAGTATGTAAGCACAATAAAAGGCAAAAGATGTATTACATGGGGCAAGTCCAGTCATTTGGACCAAAAAGCCCTCCTCCAGTACCACCAACTGCATGATTCTGGCCTCCTAATTCATGCCCATCATGGCCCCTACCTCGACCACCTCCAGTGGCACCACCGGAGGAGGCTCCAGCAGGACGTGCAGTTCCACAGCGATTGCACACTCCTCGAAAGGCAAAGTTTACGTTGCCACAACTGCTTCGACCAAAAATTATAAGAAGCTATTTGCAAACCAATTTTGAAGTCAAATATGAAAGTCCACTATCGGGCATAAAAGAGAAAGAAAGAGCTTCTCACCAATAATCACATCACAGACCTTGTATTCGTACATAGCCAATCTCCATCTTGCTGCCACGCTTTACCTCTGCCTCTTCCACCCCCACCATCCAAATCCTTAGCTGCTTCCTCAATCTCATTCGCATCACTACCCAGAACTGGATCAACAGCTTGATTCCCAAGGGCATCTTTGCTCTTTGACTCAGCCAGAAATACTCCAATTACAGCTCCATGGAAATCTTTGTTGTTAAACCATTCAACAGCAGCTGAGGCTGCATGCGGATCCTCATACGTGACTGTGGCATCACCTTTGGGCTCATTTGTCACCTTATCATGGTACAACCATATCTTGGGGCGCCCAGTTCGTTTGTCTTTCTATAGAGCAAAAGTTGGGATTAAAAAGTTACCCCAAAAATGGAGATCATATTATCAATCATAAACACAAGCACAATCACTAGTGCACACAAAAATACATACATTTTTCAGGTACATTCATAGTAAGTAGCATTCCCATGAACCATCAATAGCAGTTGGCGTTTCGATGGAAAAAGTCTTTCAAAAATTATTAAAAAAGCAAACACGAAAAGTGAGAAAATGTGGTTTTGGTCTTACTTTTGCTTCTCTTTAAGAAATGACCTACAAAAAACCTCTTCCACTAATATATCTCAACATTAAACCTACTTAAAAAACACTTAGAATCAGTTTTGTATGCGACTTCTGTATCGTAAATAACAGATCAATAGGATACCTTAAGCAAGCCAATTGTACCGAAGTGCTCCGCCAACATATTCTCATCTGTCCCCGGGGGTAAATTACAAACGTAAACAGACTCATTCATGGAGGCACCTTTAAAAGAATATTTCGCCATTTCACTCCAATTTCATGAAGCACGGCAACTAAAATAAACAGTAAATCCTGTATTCACCCCTTGGATTGCGCTAGCTAGCTAACCACAAGATAGGAAAATATAAAACTTGTAAATAGAAAGAAAGACAATTAATTCAGAACCATTGATACCTAACACTGATGGTTAGAGAATCAGTGAACCTAATAATAACGGCCAAGCACCATTTTCCCACAGCAATTCATGACTGGGTGATTAGGGTTTAAAGTAAAACAAGTGGAACAAAATAGGGATGATGGTAGAAGTAGAACCTGATCTCACCGGTGCGATGCTCCGCCGTCGCCGGTGTACGCCCGTCGAGAGAGTATGGAGAATGGAATCGAATTTGACGGAAAGTTGGGGACACAAACGATTGGATATAAATTTGGGACAAGAGATGTAATTTTATGTTCCGTTGGAGGTTGTTTCGGTCATTATGTCATTCCTCGGCCCATCTAATGCTGTTCAGGTCCAGTACAAAATCAGGGCTGTCGAGCCCTTCGGCCCAGATCTATTTTTAGGAAAAGTTCGATCCGATTCCAATACGGTTCCAGATCCGATCCGGTTCGTTATGATTTGATTTTTTTATTTTTGAATTTTTTATTTTCGAACAATTTTTATTCATTTTAATTGCTTTAATTTGTTTTTTCAAATATTATCGGTTTCGGTGCTACCGGAACGATGATACTACCGATTTCAAGACACAGAACCGCTCCGGACATGTTTTTTACCGGTTCCAGAGCGGGTTGGAACGGGTTAGCCCTGTTTCGATTTCGAACCGGGCTAACCGGTTCGATTTCGGGCCGGGTACGGATTGACCCGGCCCGATAAACACCCCTAACGGTGTTGCAAACAAATTGATATTCTAACCTCAAAACCGTTTGGTACAATGGATTGATGTGATAAGTAAAAGATGAATCGTAAAAATTATGATCCATCTTACTCTTATAAATGTAACAAATGTTGTCAAGTGCATACAACTTCCATTAAAAAGTTATATTTCTAACTGCTACTAACTAGCCCATTGGCCCAAATCAAAGTATGCATAATATTTGTCTCCAAAAATTGACTTTACGAACACCTTGGCATAACTCAGTTGATAAGAATTTATCTCTATTTTGAAGATATTCGAATTCGAATTTGAGTCCCGTAATATGCATAAAATATTTAGTCCCTCCTCAAAAAAAATATTCAATTGATTCAAAATTTCAAATTATATTTCCAATTAAGTCAATCTAAGAATTTCCATATTAATTATCTTATGATAATGGACTTTAAAGCTTTGGTGAAGTTAACATAAGTTTGGTCGTTACATAACTTAAATTAATAAATTAATGACAACTTTCTGACATAGTAGTGCATTAAGAAGGCTGTCATGTCAAAATTAGATCAACTTTTCCCTCATTAACTTTGATATATATATAAATAAATATTACTATGTCTGCTGTCTAATAAAGTCACTGGGCACAGGCACCAACTAGGGTTTGTTTAATGATGTCTTTAAGGGCAGTGCTGTTAAGGGCATCATCACCATTCATTTGAAATCTTTTTTTTTAAAAGAAAAAAAAATTATATATGGATGGTGAATGATGCTCCTAAGGGCAGTGCCCTTCAGGGCAGCAACAAAAAACAAACCCATGATTTGTTTGGTTTGTCCCATTTTATATCAACTGAAATAAAAACACAATATTATTTAAATAAATAAATTAAATTACTAATTATGTGTGGGGATCATGAGGAAGACATGTCATATTTCTTCTCACTTGCAAGTTCTCTAGTGAAATTTGGTCAGAATGCTACAGATTGTTATCGATTGGTTCCGATTTCTGTTATTATGTTTTGGTCATGCCCCGTAAGGATGCTATGCTTGGACTATTTTGTATCAACTGTTGTAAAATCTCTTGAGCACTTTTAATAATGCTCTTATTTATAATATTTTGGTTTATAAAAAAAAATTAGAATTCTCTAAAAATCTATAGAAGCATTTCATAGATCAATTTGACATGTTACACAACATAATCGACAAGTTGGAGACCGTAACCAAAGATATTATTAATATTAAAAGGATGCTTATGATATTTTATGGTGTGTTATATATTGGAATGCGTTCTAAAGAAAATTAATTCCGCAGAATATTGAAGTAAATCAAGCTTTTATATGATTATTTGCAACTCCGTCAGCAGCTCACGATTTTTTCAACTATTTTTATATTTATTTATCCTTACATTAAATATTGGGTAAATTACAAAAAAAAAAATTGCCCTACCGAATGTTGTCATTTGTAATAGTAGTCTAAAATTTTGGAGCTAAATCAATATAGTACCAAAAAATTTACTTTTTAATAAATATCATATAAATGGTTTAACAAATATGTCTCAAAAAATTATTTTTCAATAAAAGTGGTCCCAAATTTGGGACTATATTTGTTAAAAAATAATTTTTGTGATAATATATTTGTTAAAAATATTTATGTGAAACTATTTTTCTCTAAAACTATTTATGTAAAATTAAACCATTTTGAAATTTTCTCTTAACATATATTGATTAACTAGATGGTATTATTATGGTTTGGCTACGTCATTATGGTGCTGGTGAAGCAGTTTTTAGTCGGGAGAGAACTTGGGTTGATCGTAGGACTGAATAGCATATACACCAATTGAACGAGTAATTTACATGCTTCAGATTCCAGTTTACCAGAAGATCACTTAGTTTTTTAACTCTAATAGCCGAGTATGTTGGGGTGCTTCAAGATCAGAGTGGGGAGACAGCTACTTCCATCGTTTGTCTTTTGAAGCTTGTACAATAGATGGATTGGGAGGTGTTTTCGTACTTGGCAGGGAAGGTGCTTTCATCCATGGCAAGGGAGGGTCATGGTCCTTTCAATCTTAACCAGGGTCTCGAGTATTGGTTCTGGGGTGCCCAAAGTTTCTTTATCTCTAAAGCTACATAGGTTTCTAGCATGGAGCAACGATTGTGTCATCGATTTACTCTTTTCATTGGCCTTACTGTCACATATGCTTCAGAGCAGGACCCTCAAGCAGGCATGTGTGTAGTAAAAGCCTTTGATAGGAGCAATTATATGGTGCAGGTGGCAAGAAAATGCTTCTAGGTGGATTATGTTGCTCTTCTTCTCGGAAAGGAGTTTTCTGGTGGGTCTATGATTGTGCAGCATTGTTCTCGTTGGTGCATAATTGTCTTTTAATATTTTTAGTTTGGTTTTCTTTTGTGTTTCATTTTATTTTTGAGAAGTTTTTGTTTGTGTTGTTAGCTAGTAAATCATTGACTTTTGGGTTAGAGTACCCATAGTACTCTATTAGTTAATTTTGTCCTACGAAAAAAAACAGTGAAGTGATTTCCATAAATCATCGATGTTGAAGTGTAATAATTGTCATTGTTTAATGAGTGATCGAATGTGGCGCATGTGCTGTTATACGGTTTAAATATTAGAGTTGGACAGTTACCAAAGTTATAACCGCTAGATCGTACAATTAGTATCAGAGCCAATATCACATGTTAGATTCTCATTAGTTGCAAGAATTGTAGGAATGAATATTATTGGAGTGCAATAATTAACTTGCTTGGAGAGCGATCGAAACGTGACATTTGGGTTGCTATACAGTTTAGATTTGTAACCGTCTTCACTAGCTATAGTTTTGGTAAAACGACAACTGTTTGATCCTACAATTGTTATTATTATTAAAAATATTATTAAGCATTTTATAGTAATATAATACATCATTTTCTTATCTGTACTCGATGGATGTTAAATCGAAAAAACTTAATAATTAAGCTGCTCAAGCTCATAGCTCCTGTGTCTAGCCCATTGTAAGAGCGTACCTTAACTTTGGAGAGATTCGAGTTCGAGTCCCGTAGTATGCAGAAAAATATTTAGCACATCCCCTCCTAAAAAAAAATGTCCAAGCTCAAACTCGAGAATTCAAGAACCTATATACCAGCTTCAATTTTTTTAAAACTTGAATCAAATTGGATTAATTTATAACTCTAATATAACATTATATAAAAGCGGAGAATGGTAATGCTTTCAATCACGGTGGAGTGGTGGTTACCCTCAAGAGCAGTATTCTAAGGAGGTAGCAATTTTTGTATGTAAAATATACAAACGAATATTCTCATTCAAGTCTTTGATGTGCGATAAGAATCTCACCTTCAATCACATGGCCGCTTAGAATGAAATGCGCCAATTTAATTTGGAACTAAAAAAAGCATAAAACGGCAGCCCTTTTGAGTAGATAGATAATGCCATACATTACTTTTAAAGGTTCTTTATGTTTTAGTGCTTTACTTTAAGCAAAAGAAAAGTAAATTAATGGCCTCCTAATCCTCTGTTATCTCCCTTCACACACACTCTCACATACACCAATTAATTAAATATGATTTACTCAAAGTTACTTAATCAGTCAAAAAGATGAAAAGATACAATATTACCTCTCCTTTTACCTTTCATTGTACTACCTAGAATATTTGGTAGGATAGAGGCCCAAAAGAATCCAATCTAAATATTAACCTTTATACAAATGAAATAATAAAAAAGATGTCCTAAATAAGTATTTTTCAATATTAGTCTCAATTTTTTAGAATTAATCAAATATAATCTCATAGAAATTATATTTAATTAATATTAGTCCTAAACTTTTATGGCTAATCAAATATACTCTCATATAAATTGTATTTTATCAAAAAGTGGTTTGATAAAATACAATTTAAGCGAAACTATATTTGATTAGTTCTAAAATTTTGGAACTAAATTTTGAAATACTCCTATCTATGCGACCAATTTTGAAATTTACGTCTATATATATATATATATATATATATATATATATGAAAGAACTTATGTATATATATATTACTTTAATTATTTGTGTTCAAACACTCCTTTTTTCAATTCTACTGTAGACTTTGCATTCAAATTATCTCTTTTATGCCTTTTTAGGCTATCAAAGAAGGGAGAAGAAAGCTTTTGACTGAAAAATATACTCTCTTTGAAGATACACTTGAAATTGCACAATTTTGTGTACAATATGAGAATATCTGTTTGCAGTTAATATTTAATTATAATACATTGCATATTAAAAAACTTTCGTTGTATAATTGAAAAATATTACTGTCTACATCCATATGCTTTCCGAGGAATAATAATTAATATTTTTTATTAATTATAAATAATATTTATATATTTTTTTTTTATGAAACCCTTTACACTCCAATAATGCGAAGTATAACTTGTGTTACACTTATGTCATTAGTCCTTAAAAGTTAGTCTCACTGTTTTTCTGTTCCTCTTTTGCCTATTTCATTTGGAAAGAATGTTACAAATGGTTTAACTATGAATCTGTGCTACAAGAGGATGCTGTCAAATATTTCTGGGTCTAAAAGGAGAGGGGAACGATGAACTATTTGGGAGTCTGTGGTTTGGAGTATTTGGCAAACTCGAAATAAGAGAACATGGAGTCTTCTAAACAATCATTGATTGAGTTGGTCAAATTCAAATCGTGGCGTTAGATTTCGGCTAAAATTACATATTTAAGTTTCTTTTCGGCTTTAAATTGGTTCTGGAAAGCTTCTATTTTATTAAGAGTATTAAGTGGTTGTTATTAGTCTTTTTCATGGCTTTTTGTTTGGATTGTAATCTTGTACCAAACCCCTAGATATCACAATTAGACCAGCTTACATGATCAATTTTGTAATTTTTTCCTATGTTCCCAATATATAAAATACAGTTATTTTGCAAATATATCACAACATCTACATATATAATATACATTTTATACATTGATAAAAGTGATATGAACCATAGTTTTAACTACATATCATTCACTTATCTCATCTCATGTATTATACCAAACAGTACGATGATGTGCATGACGAGTGATGACCAGGAGTTATAAGAATATTATAACTTGGAAAATACTGCAGGAAAAAGGGTCCTATCATGTCTTATAACTTGTAGCAATTGGGTCCTAAGGAATAAACATTCTTTTTTCTTTTTTGGAATAAAATAAAAAACATTCTTAGTGTTTTTTGTATATTGTTTCTAGAATTAATTTATATATATATATATAATAGGAAACAGCTTTTAATGATTGGCTCTTAATTCTTCAATGTAACTTTATAATTTCTGTAGGCAAAGATTATTTGCCCTTTGGCTTACTTTTGGTTCGATGAAGCATTAGGTCTAAAACAAAGAGGGTCAACAAAACAAAACAAAAAAAAAAAAAGTGAAAGAAAAAAAGAAAGAAAGGAAGATCTCTCATTTCCTGTGTATATGACTGCATAATATATACTAATTTTTTTTTAAATCTCTTTTATAATAGAATATATTTCCTAATATTGATTGTTAGAAAAAAAACTGATAAAATTAAGATTATAATTTATTTATATATCATATAAAATTTAAGACAAAATGACATAGTCAATCAAAATTACACTAAATATTGATTAATTTTACGGATTGACGGTTGCGACATTCAAATTCTATTATTCGTTTTTAAAACCTAAATTAAGTATTATACAAAAAAAGTAGGTAGATTGACAAAGAATTATGTGGTCCAATCCCACCAAAATACATTAAATATACGTATATATTCTCTGTTGCACGCAAAAAAATTGGATCTTAAAGTGTGAGATTTTTCAATTTTAATTGGAGAATATTTTTCATGTAAAGTTTGTATATTTCAGAGTTTTAATATTTCTCTAAGTTCCTTTTTGTCCTAAATATTCACAATATTTATATGTATATACATATATGCATACTTATATATATGTACATATACATATTATAAAATAAATAAATAAATTTCAGATTCAGATATAAAGATACTGGATGGCGATCAGTGAGTGGGCGTTTTGCTCTTCTTTCCATGCATTGGCACGCTGAGGAGTGAATGAGACCACTAGCAACGTGCATGGGACAAAAATGCTTATAAATAATATCATAATTTGGTTAAGGAAAATTATAAAAATGATCCCATAAAATATTATCAGTTGCAATAGTGTTAAGAATACATAGAGTTCCAACTCAAACCAATTGACAATGAGTGGGATAGCCCATGTATCTTATAAGGAGCTCACAAAACTTATAGTTTCTCAATGTGAGACAAGTCTCAACACGCCCCTCACGTGTGACACTATATAAGTCAAACACGTGGACTGATAATGCGGGTGATGGTGAGCAAGTCGGTTCTTATACAGGATTGAAACCTGGCTCTGATACCATGTTGAGAATACATGGAGTTCCAACTCAAAACCAATTGGCAACTAGTGGAGTAGCACATATATTTATAAGGAGCTCACAAAGCTTATATTTTCCCAATGTGGAACAAGTCTCAGCAAGTAGTAATAATTCAAATTTTAGGTTTAAATCAATATAATCCCAAAAAAAATTATGTTTCAACAAAAGTAGTCTAACATAAATATTTTTATCATATATAGTCCTACAAAATTATTTTCTAACAAAAGTGGTCTCTAAACTTAACGAAACTTGGATCCTTTTTTGCTAATAAATAATTTTGTGGGGAGTATATTTGATAAAAAATATTTATCTGCGACTACTTTTGTTTAAAAAATAATATATTTGAGATAATATTTGATTAGTCGTAAAAGCTTGAAACTAGTGTCGCAAATAATCATATCTATGTGAATATCATTTGTAATTTGCCGTTTTGTTAAGTTGATAGATCTTCTGTTTTTTTTTTTTTTTTTGCACATATGTTAGATCTTATTTTGGCTCAATATCTAATCATTTATTCGATCATTGCATAGAGACACACATAGCTCAGAATATATTTCCATCATTATCATATACTTTTTGCAACATAGAGATCACCTATATTTCTGAACGAATTAAAATGTTGGAAACTCCAGCCTTATGAGTAAGTGCAATGATGATGGAAATATTGTGAGATCGGGTCTTTGCGGGAATTTCGATGCTAGATTTATTGGTATTATCCTGACTCTAACACCAAGAACCCAAAATTATTTGGGATGTATGGATCTCAGATATCTCAATGATTTTGGGTAATTGATCTGCAAGGAGCATATTTGACGTATTTATGATTTTGATGCATAAAAATTTCCTAGCACAATTTGAATGTTTCATGCAAAACTCTAACCGCATGCATATGGGCGAATGCACATGTTAGGAAAGGTGTGCAGCTGGTCCCTCTAAAAAAAAATTTACTTCAAAAAATATTTAAAAATTACATTTCGTCCCCCACAAAAATTGCATTCGAACCCCCCCCCCCCCCCCCTAAAATTTTTGTACCCTCCATCTTTTATGTTATTATCCATAAATAATATATATATATATAAATATATAAGAGCATTTTAGCTTAATTTTGGTTCGGAAACCTATTTGTTATATTTATATTGCTATTGCTCAACACTTAATCATCCACAATTGCTAAGATCACTTGAAATGGACCTACATAAATAGTAGCGTACATTAATTGCTTGAAAAAAAATCTATTGTTTGGTGCAATTGACAAGTCCGAAATAAAAAAAAAAATTTTGCAATGTGGAACCTAAAGAGAAACGACGGTTGAGTTGTTGAAGATTAGATCTTGATAATGGATTACAATGAAAAAACTCGGCACTCATCCTTATTCAGTTTTAGGTTGGTCCTTTGTTTGACATTGTAAGTGGACTTATAAAGACATACAAATTTGTATTATCTTGGATGTGTAATGTGTTGTAAACTTGTATCATTTGGGTTTGAGCACCCTAGTACACATTTAATATATTTTTGCTTATGAAAAAAAAATGCTGTTTTTTTTTTATTTGTACATAGTTTTCTATTTTCGAGTGAGTCGTCAAGGGTTGGCTTTCGGATCTCGTAATAGACAATATTATGATCTCATATCGACTTTACACGAAGAAATTAAAGAATATTGACTAATAAGTTTAAGAGATTTTTCCACAAAAAAAACTAATTTTAAAAATATGGCTCTTGTATTGGATATATTATCTAATATTATCTAATAATAAAAGATTCTTAATTACCATGCAATATTGCATAGAGGCCTTTATATGCATGCATGTTCTTACATGTAAAGCTAAGGTGTAACATGATACTTTTTATTCTTTCTGTTTGAGTTGAGGAACACAGTTCCCGATTCCTTCAAACAGACAGCCCTCACTCCTTTGCCTTAACTTTTCAGGCCCTCGTATTTTGTGTGATGTGTCGTATTTTTTTATGCTACCTCTAAGGACAATGTTCTGATACATCATACTAACCCCCAACTTCGCATACATGTTCTTTTGTTTCTGACAAGTACATATGTTATCATATCTTTTGCATCATGTTTACATCTGAAGACATAAACTATGGGTAAATTTCAAATGGTCCTATAGAATATGGACTTTCCAATAATAAAATTTTCGAACTAATCAAATATAGTTTCACATAATTATTTTAATAAAAAATTGCCCCACATAAATGTTTTTCACAAATTTAGTCCGCAGAAATTATTTTTAACAAAAGTAGTCTCATAATTGAATTGGGAGCTTTGACTTTTGATTAAAAACAAAAGTTTAGGACTAAAATTGATTAAAACAAAAGTTTGGGACGAAAATAATGGTATCACTTTTAATTATTTTAAATTTTGAATCTTTTATATCAATTATTTATTTATTTTTAAATTTTTGGAGAGACAGTCGTAGTTATCAGTTTATCTTAAATTTCGTGTAAAAATTAATAGGAATAATAATGGGTTCAAATGACCCCTCGCATTAACTATTCAATAAGAAATAAATATTTAAATACTGTTTTGAAACATCCGATATATTTGGTACCTTAGGCTAATTAAGATGTTTTCTATACGTTGGAGATACTAGTGATTGTAAAAAATTAGGTCTATGCATGTAAATTTTTGCATAACTGGAGATTAATAAAAAAATTATTCATATTTAATAAATAACTTTTCTCACTATTAAAAAAAATTCATTCTTTAGTTAAAAGCAATATTCATGACACCTTATAGATGATTGCAAAAAAAAAATAGGAAAGAGGAAAAGGATTGTATAGAATTATTTAAAATAATAATAATAAAGATACGTACATTTGCATAGTTGGAGGCAAATTTTACTTTTTTTATTATAAAAAAAAAATCATAAAATTATTGTTTGAAAAAGTTTAACATTCTATTATAATTTGCACTCCAAAAGTGCAAATTATAACACTATTCTAAAGTTGCACTCTTGGAGTGCAACTTTACAAAAAAAAAATTTTTATAAGTTGCAATCCAAGAGTGCAACTTTAGAATAGTATTATTTTAATTATAAATTAAAAATAATTTTAAATTCTTGATTATTAAAAATAATTTTTTTATGGTATTATGTTTTACATAAAAATTTTAAACCACATAAATAGTTGAAATATGAATAAATGATATGATATAGCACACGTAAAATAAATAGATTATTCTTTACATTGAACTCTAAATATTTCCCTCCGTCCCACAACCACGTCTATAGTAATCAGTCGTTGTGGTCTTCTAGATAGCTCAACTACATCTACATTCCGCGTTTGTGATTGAGAGGGTCTAGTCCTAGCGCTGGACTCACCAATATCATATTGTGGCGTCAAGTCGGAGAATGTAACATGTGAGATATCAAAACGTGGACGTGGCTGTGTAGAAACCGGGTACACGAAGCAGAAGATCCGTAAATGAGATTCCAAGGTATGCTTGTGTTGGATCTGATATATATGGAGTGTATGGTGATGGCTCCTCCACGTGGGCAGGTTGTGTGCCGTAGTAGTCAGAAGATGTGGCATCATAATGGAATGAAGAACGGTGTGATTTTGATGTCCCCCCTGCATCATATGTATCAGTAGTAAATGGAGGGATATCATCATTAGCATCTACCTGAGTATCAAAGGTACTTGACCGTCTTCTCCTCCGGTTGCCCCCTCTAGTGGTATATCGCTGCCGTGCAGGCATACCATATCTATTTTGTTGTGTCCCGAGCAAGTTGACGCACTTCATCCACAATAGCTAAGTTCTGATCTAATACACGTCTGACCCCGGGTGAAATCCCTTCATCCTCACTCAAACTTGAGCAACTAAGTCTTAGTTGCTCCATATGCACATCCTTACAAAAAATATGGTTAATAGGTAGCATAATTCAGAAGAAATTAAATCATTTTAAATAAAAAAAGGAAATATATGCATACCACTTGCTGCCATGCAGCAGCATCTGTTGCACGGTGTCCTGTCTCAACATTGTTGTTGGGTGGAGATATAATATGACATGTAATTGTACCGTACCACGTCATGTAATCATCACTGAAAGTATAGGAGCCAGTGGCCTGAGGGGCATCCACAATATTATATCGTCTGGCCATCCACAAATCTATGTATGCACTATGGAACCATGTCCAATTCGTTGCAACACGACCTCTGCGATCGAGCTTATGCAACTCCACCTGTCTAGCATCTATTGGTGGTGGAATAGTTTGGAACAAACCAAACTGTCTCAAAACTCGCTCTGGACGATGCATCTCCACAATGGCATAATTTATGAGTGGACATTGTGCCATCCAATCCTCTGGACCGCATTCTGGAGGCAGTGATCTGATCTCATCCGACTCCATGTCATATGGAGTCCAAATAAACTGTAAAACAGAAACATAACATACTATCATAAATACATAATTATTAATATACAAGTGATATTCTCAAGAAAGTATTTATTACCTGATCCCAATACATCCTATCAAATGTGTCACGAAATACACGCAAAGCATGTCGGACAGTGTGTCCAAATCTAAAAAAACTAGACCACCTAAAAAAAATCGATTTGAGGTCGATCATAACTAACAATAATCGCTTCGTGTTATATGCGACCACCATAGTATAGCAAAACATCAAATTGACTTCGAACCGACGACATAGTATCTACGAAAATAGCACATTAAAATCATACAATAATCCCATCATGTGTACAATATGTGACCACCTAATATAGCAAAACATCAATTTTTATTTAATTAAATTTATCAAAAAAATTTAAATTTATAAAATATTATTATATATTCAGTGAAACATCAACTTTAACTTTAAAATTATCGTGATGCTAACTTTGAAGAAATCGCATACTCCAGGTATGCGAATTCTTCAAGGCAAGAATTCTTTCTTACTCACGACTGACTATGAGATTCGAATACTCCCCACAATTTTCGATTTTTCATCCGTAATTTAAGCAAATCATAATGAAAAACTGGAAAAAACATACCTTCAAATTCGATTTTATATCTCTAATTTAAGCAAATAATAATGAAAAACTGAAAAAACATACCTTGAAATTCTTGTTAGCAAAACCTATAACATAACACAAAAATTAAAGTAAATGCAATATATATTCAAAAATATGTAAAATTTAAATTTTCAATATTTTTACCTTTGATGAATTTCTGGGATGCTCACGTTCTTCAGCTCAGAGGAAAATAAGCAAGAGGAGGAGGGGAGTTCTTCAGCTCAGAGGAATTAAGCAAGAGGAGGAGGGGGATGATGTTGAGCGAGAAAGAAGGCTCACGTTCCAATTTATTGCAACAACTGATTGCAATCAATTTGTTGCTTTCCCGTGCCTGCTCAATCAATTTGTTGCTTTCCCGTGCCTGCTGTCCGAGCTGCTTTCCAGGTTGGCACAATTGCAGAGAATTCGCATACCGGGAGTGCGAATTCTCTTTAAATTCGCATTCCCAGTACACGAATTTAAATTTTTTAAAAAAAAAAAATTTATAATTCGCAAAAAAAAAAAATATTTATAATTCGCATACCAGTGGGTATGCGAATTTAAACTAAATTCGCATACCAAATATGCGAATTACCATAGTATTGTAAAGGTTTTTAACTCACGCTATTTCCTGAAATTTTTTTCAATTTTATTATATTTAATTAAATATGCCCATAGTTGGAGGTGGATGTGATTGATATCTATGTTCATAACTTTTCCAGTCATATATATATATATATATATATTTATATATATATATATATATATATACTAAATCCCATTTGTTGCATGAAAGGCAGAGTCCCATCAAATTTTATGCACTGTGTTTTAAAAATTTATATAGAAAATTAATAAAGATAGCTACGAAGTAAGAGTAAAGCTGAGTTGCCTTTGGTACTGCTGTTAGCTATTCAATACACATGCATTCCACTTTCCACTGCAAAATATAATCCACTTTGGAATCCAAATTTTACCTCGTCTGCAAGAAAAGAACACAACCATGAATTCAAATACCTTATTTTTCTCTCACTTTCTTGATGATTATATTCCTTGCCTGGATAAATCTTAATTTGCTTGCAAGTTTGTTTCTAAACTAGGTTTTCTGTGATCTTGTTTTGTGTAATAGTTTTGTATTGTATTTGTTCTAGTTATCTTATCAAGATTTTGTTTAGCTTTTAGCCCTTGTCAGGTTCCTTTTTTTTTTTTTTTGCTGTTATTGTTGAAAAATAGATCAAGATTTTAGCCAAGGACAGTAAAATTCAGAGACAAATGAGAGCTGGAAGCTGTGCGGTGCAGCAAGCGCTAACAGCCGAGGCAGCAGGCGTAGTAAAACAGGCGGTGACGCTTGCTAAGCAGCGTGGCCACGCTCAGGTGACGCCTCTACATGTTGCTAACACCATGCTCTCGGCTTCGAATGGCTTGCTTCGAGTTGCTTGCTTACAGTCCCATTCCCACCCTTTGCAGTGCAAAGCTCTTGAGCTTTGCTTCAACGTGGCACTTAATCGGTTACCGGCTTCTTCATCAAATCCCATGTTAGGCCATCATCATTTGCAGTACCCCTCAATTTCTAATGCGCTTGTGGCAGCTTTCAAGCGGGCACAAGCCCATCAGAGGCGTGGATCAACTGAAAATCAGCAGCAGCCTGTTCTAACAGTGAAAATCGAGCTCGAGCAGCTGATTATCTCTATCTTGGATGATCCAAGTGTTAGTAGAGTGATGAGGGAAGCTGGTTTTTCAAGTACTCAAGTGAAAATTAATGTCGAAAAATCAGTTTCTTTGGAGTTCCGATCTCAAAATAATTCTTCTACCTCCCCTCGTTCAGCCATTAACAAGTCGAAAGAAAACACCCTTTTAGCCCTTCATCCTACATCTCCTTCGGCAAGCCAAGACAGAGAAAGAACATCAGAATCAATCCGAAACGAAGACTTGATTATGATCATCGAAACATTACTAACGAGCAAAACGAGAAAGAGTTTGGTCATAGTAGGAGAGTCTATTTCTAACATAGAAAATACAGTTAAAGGACTGATGCATAAGGTTGAAAAAGGAGAACTTCCCGAGGCTCTGAGAGAAGCAAAATTTATAACTCTCCCACCATTTTATTCTTTCTGTAATCTTCAAAGAGAAGAAGTTGAGCAGAAAATGGGAGAATTAACTTGTCTTTTTAAGAGTCATGCTACGAAAGGAGTTGTCTTATACTTAGGAGACCTCAAGTGGATCAGTGATTATAGGGTCAATTTGGAGCAACAAAAAAGCCACTACTGTTCTTTGGAGCACATGATAATGGAGCTTGGGAGATTAGTTTCCGGGATTGGAGTGATAAATGAAAGGTTTTGGTTAATGGGAATTGCTTCTTTCCAGACTTATATGAAGTGTAAAAATGGCTCCAATTCACTTGAAATTATTTGGGGTTTACATCCTGTTACAATTCCTGCCAACAGTTTAGGCCTGAGTCTACTTTCTGAGAGGTAAATATACCTTTTTCTTAATTTGCATGTTTCTATCTAGATTCATCATTTTTACAATCAAACCAAAAAAGATTCGTTATAATTAAAACAAAAAGAGCTATTACCATGCCTATATAATATTTTTCGGGGTTCTTGGACATTGGTGGTTTGTGTTCAATCAGGGATGAACAAATTGAAGTTGGACATGGACGAAGGGAAAATGGATCCTGTAAGATTCTGCCTATAAATGGAGAAGAAAATATAAGTTGCAGCCTGGATTACACAAAGAAATTCGAATCAAAAACTCGAACGGCGCAATCCGGCGTGCCCACATTGTCGAGCCTACCTCCTTGGCTTAAGAATGAATGCAAAAGGCTTAGTAACAATGATCAGGTAATTATCTTACATAACTTACCTTTGCTTTTAAAATAAAATCTTTGGTGCATCTTTTTAGCCGGATATAGCATTTACTTTTCCTGTAGTTTTACTATATCTCAATAGTTTTTTTATGAAACTTTAATTAGTCCGATCAGGTCTTAAGGTTTTTGTTCAAATATTCGAACTTTTCAAGTTAACATATTGCTTATTTTAGGGAAATATGCAGCTTTTTTCCCACAATATCATGACTTGAAAACTGATGTGTTTGACTTTTTTACCATGCTTTTGTGATTTTCAGAAATGTGATTCAAGTAGAGAATTTGACAGGAAATGGAACTCGCTTGACAATTCATCACAAAAACATCCAAAATCACTCCAAAGAACCTTAACAATCCTCGCTTCCGCATCGCTTTCTTCACCTACTTCTTGCTTTTCATTTGATCAACAGAACCCTAATTTGCATCAAAGCCAAATTTTCCCAATACTGCCTGATCATTGCCCTAGGAATCTCAAACATGTATCGGAGACCGGAGACATGAGACATATATTTTCGTCGAATCCCAGTTCAACTCTAAACTCAGCTTCCTCTAGCGACACCATAGATATGGAATACGTGCAAAAGTTCAAAGAATTCAACGCCGAAAATTTGAATATCATATGCAATGCACTGGAGAAAAGGGTCCCATGGCAGAGAGAAATCATTCCTGAAATCGCTGCAGCCGTTCTGCAATGCCGGTCTGGAATGTTAAGAAGAAAAGACAGCCTAAAAAACAGCAAAACTGACTTTAAAGAAGAAACGTGGCTGTTTTTCCTAGGACATGATGCAGCGGCGAAAGAGAAAATATCCAAAGAATTGGCAAGAATCGTGTTTGGATCTTATTCAAACTTCGTATCAATAGGGATCAGCAGCTTCATTACATTAACACTAGCCGATTCAACAGATGTCGATTATCGAAACAAAAGAGGGAGAGACGAACAAAGTTGCAGAAGCTACGTCGAGAGATTTGCTCAAGCAGTGTCTGCAAATCCACACCGCGTGTTCTTGATCGAAGATTTGGAGGAAGCGGATTATTGCTCACAAATTGCAGTGAAAAGGGCTATTGAAAGTGGAAGAATAAGCAATGGAAATAGTGAAGAAGTTGGTTTTGGTGACGCCATTGTTGTGTTGAGCTGTGACAAGTTCAGGTCTAGGTCAAGGGTTTGTTCTCCTTTACAGCAGAAAATTGAAGAGGGTCATCAGATTAGTGGCAGTGTTCATTGGATTTGAATATTTCGTTTGATCATTTTGATCAAAAGCTTGAAGATGATGATCAGTTGATTGATGGGTTAGGGATTCTTGAAAATGTGGATAGGCTAGTAGTGTTCAAGATACAGGAGGAAATTATGTAGGTGACTTGAATTTTCTTGAAGAACTTTTTTAATATTAATTGTGGGGGGAATTCACATAATTAATTGAAAATTATATGTCAGATATGAAGTTCCCTTGAAGCAAAATTTATGTAGGTGAGCATTAACCCTTGAATTTTCTTGAAGAAAAACTTTTTTAATATTAATTGTGGGGGGAATTCACATAATAAGTATTTTTTTTTGCCATTGAAGATATATACTGACTCTTGTAAACACAGTTTAATGTGTGGCGCCGTTAGATACTTGAAAGTTTTCCTAGTCTCATCGTAATTTAGTGTATAAGTTGCTATACAGTTTAAAATATCTGAGAATCACTACTACCACAAACAATAACTGTGGTAAAACGCTGATTGTTCAATAGTAAAAAATCGAAAAATCAAAAAATGACGCTTAAAAATATTTTACGATTTAAAATATTTGATTTACAACGTTATCACCGGCTATAACTTTTGATTTTGCGATTAATGCTCGATCTACGCATAACAACATAATTAAGATTCTGTATTTAATATTGAAATGTGATCTTGAAAGCCAAATATAAAGTTTATATTAACAAGTTTTTTAAAAAAAAACATCCATTGGAAACCCAAAGAAACGAAAGAATATCGGGTGTCCTAAATGCTATATCCATTCGAATTTTTTTGCCTCAATTATATATAATTAACTACAAGATTTGCCAATAATTATAAAATTATATGAGTTAATATATGTCTACAAAAAATGAAAATTTAAAAAAAAAATTAGAGAAGTGATCTAGAATTGATCCCTTCACCTAAAAAGGGAATTTTTATATATTTTTTTGAAGTGTAGATTTTTTATTTTATTTTATTGTTTGGAGTGTTGATTTGGTTCATCTAAAGTCAGGTAAATGCTCTTTAACTCTTTTCTTGGAAGCAATGAGAATACAAAAAAGGATCTAGCTAGTTTAGAAGAAAGTAAATAAAACATAAATAAGTAAAATAAAAAGTAAATTAAAGGTGAAAATAAGTTGCTTTCTCTTTTATTTTTTACGAGGTGACAAGAAAAAAGTCATTTGAATCAAATTATTTGAGTTTCAATTAGAAGTTTGTTCTATCAGGGGCCAAAAAGTAAAAGTTATTTATTAAATTTCCTCTTTAGAAATGTGTATTAAATTATCATATATTAGCCTTGTTAGAATAGGATTACAAATTTATCAATTATCACCATCAATTCTAAATAGGAGTATTGTTCAAATAAGATATGTCTTATATTTATAATGTCATGTCATGTTAGTTTTGAGTCAGACATATCTTGACCGTATTCAGATACGTATTCGTGATTAAAAATTAATTTTTCATTCAGATACACCAGATGGCGTATCTGATACGTATCGAAGTCATATATGTATCCGAAATGTATCTGATACGTGACCTTGAAAATCTTAGGTATATATATGCATCATAGTATCTCGCCAGACTGTCGGTGCAACGTCAGCATTATCTGGTATCTCGACAACATTTTATGGTGTTGCGTTTGCATTTCAGCAAAATAGGACTAAAAGGAAAAGAAAAAACGAACTTATATGATCAAGACCCAATGCTAATTAGTTAAATGACCCCAATTCAAAGTAGACAAACTTAGATGACGATTGGCCATTTCCCCTAGATAACATGATTGTGTAAGGTGAAGGATAGAAGAAAGGGGTCGCCACTTCACGGCGACCCTACAACCCAGATTCCAGCATCTTCAGACCCTGTGCAAATATAAAGTTTATAATAACAGTTTAATATTCGGATCCATGGCTCCGATTTCGTTGATCCGTGCAAGAAAATCGAAACCCCTAGATGGTTTCGGATAACAAAACGTAAGTACAAATGGTTTTGATCCATGGTTTGCTTCAATTCTGCCAGAGAAGACTCATGTTGCGTCCACCAAGTAGCAGCGGCGACAGCGTCAGAGGCGTATCTGCCCAACATTTTTGTATATATATAAATATTTGTGCAAGAAAGACGTTAAAGGTGTATGGTTCAGATGGTATATGGTTGATGATTTGATTCGAGTTATGGGTTCGAATCCTTATCATCTCTTTTTCTAAAAATTTGGATTGCTCATTCCATATTATTTTTGGATTTGCCTATTTGTCCAAAACATATTTGTTGGTAAAAATATTTCATACTTATTTTTCTCATTCTCATTTTTTAATTTATCATTTTTAGGCATATTTTTTTAAAAAAAATATGTACATATACATAATTTTAGTAAAAAGTTATTTCTTTTAAAAAAAAATTCTTGGAAAAAGTTTTCTATCTACTTAAACTCGTTGTTATTAAAGATATCACATGATCTTCAAGATTCACGCATATCTTATCTTTGTATTTCAAATTTGGTTATTTGTATCATTATCATTATCCTTGTACATTGTAATCTCTATATAAGGCTCATTAGCCAAGCAATATATTCAAGGGAAATCATTATCAAAACCTAAATCTTCTATATGGTATCAGAGCCACAATAAGTCTCTCACGAGCATCACTTTTTTTTCTTCTTTCTTCTCCTTCGGTTTCCCTTCAACCGCCAACCTCCATCACCAACCCTAATTTCCTTTCTCCGTCGGCTGTAGCAAATCCAGCACCATCACCAATCTGCAATACACACTCTCATCCCATAACCTACAGCCATGTCTTCCTCAACAAACACTGATACTTCAAACCCGAACCTCAGCACCCATATCATCCCCCTCACTGCCCATCAACATATTCCCATCCGTTTAAACCGCTGCCAATTTCCCGTCATGGCGTGCCCACCTTACAGCACTTCTTAATGGCTACAATCTCTCCCACCATCTCGATGCAACGACTTCCACACCAGCCGTCGAATCTGATGCATTTGGCGCTTGGTTTCAGCAAGATCAACTCTTGCTTGCTGCAATATTCGGATCGCTATCTCCAGAAATCCTCCCTCTGGTTTCGTCTGCAACCACAGCGGCCCATGCATGGTCCACCCTCAGCCGCCTTTTTGCTAGCAGATCGCGTGCTCGTGTTATGCACATCAAGGACGATCTTTCTCGTGCCAATCTTGGTTCTCAATCTGTCAGTGAATTCTTACAATTCATCAAATCAAAAACTGATGAATTGGCAATCATTGACAAACCCTTGTCTGATGATGACATTACTCTCTATATTCTCAATGGCCTTGGACATGCTTATCGTGAAATAGCCGCTCATATCCGTGCCCGTGAGACGTCATTACAGTTTGCCGAACTTCATGATATGTTGGTGGGTCATGAACTTTATCTCAGACGTTTGGATTCTCATACCACTAATCTTGTTGCGACGGCTAATACTACTTCTCACTCTCCGGCAGCCGCCTCCAATGTTCGTCCGCCGTCACGCCACCAATCTTCTTCGCGTGGTCACTACTCCCAGCGTCGTGGTGGCAGCAGTTCTGGTCGTGGTCAGCAGCGGTCTCGAGGTGGTAATAATGCTTGCTGGAACTCTCAACAGCGTGCTCAGGTTGTCTGCCAATTGTGTGGTTACCCTGGCCATATTGCTCCTTATTGTCGCAAAATATCTCCTTCTGCCAGTGTTGCGCAATCCATCTCCGCACCACCCACTCAACAGCCCTGGCTCATGGATTCCGGAGCATCGCATCATTTGACTAATGATCTCCAGAATCTTACAATTCATTCTGAATATGACGGGACTGACGAAGTTCACATTGCTGATGGCACTGGTCTCCCCATTTCTCATACTGGTACATCTGTTCTTAACTTTCCTGGTCGGAACTTAACATTATCTAATGTTCTATGTGTTCCGTCGACCAGCAACAATCTTCTGTCGGTGCACCAATTTACTAAAGCTAATGATGTTCTGTTGAGTTTTATACGTCTCATTTTATTGTGAAGGATCCACTTACGGGGGAGCCCCTGGCACGCGGAGCATGTAATAATGGTGTCTATCATATTCACCCACCTTCATTCCATCTGAAGTCCACTACACATTTTGCCTTCCTCGGTGTTCGTGCATCTACTGCTACTTGGCATGCTAGACTTGGGCATCCGTCCGTCAAAACTAGTTCTTTTATTATTTCGAGTTTTAAATTACCTATTTCGACTAAGTCTTCTGGTACAGACAATTTTTGTGATTCATGTCTTGTGAGTAAGACTCGACAATTGCCTTTTAATAAAACATCTCTGGTTGCTTTACATCCTCTGCACTATATATATGCTGATGTATAGGGTCTTACTTCTGCTCCTTCGGTTGATGGTTCTCGCTTTTACTTATTATTGGTTGATCATTATAGCAAGTATTGTTGGTTGTTTCCCATGGCTGCTAAATCTCAGGTTTCTATTATTTTTCAACAGTTTAAGTCGCTTGTTGGAAACAAATTTGGACACAATATTAAGAACTTTTACATTGATAACGTTGGTGAATTTATTGCCCTGAGACCATATTTTGCAGCTTCTGGCATTAGTTGGCTCACAACAGCTCCCCATACCCCTCAGCAGAATGGCACTGCTGAACGTCGTCACCGTCATATTCTTGAAACCGGACGTGCACTATTACACCATGCTCATCTCCCTACGGGTTTCTGGACATATGCCTGGCAAATGGCGGTTTATCTTATCAATTGGTTGCCCACACCTGTCCTCCGCAATCGCAGCCCCTTTGCCATTCTCTTTAATCGAGAACCAAATTACCTTAAGCTTCGCACATTTGGATGTCTGTGTTATCCATGGCTGAAACCTTATGCAAAAGGAAAATTGGACTATCCATCGCGACCATGTTTGTTTTTGCGTTACTCTACTTCTCAAAGTGCTTACCGCTGCTATGACTTGGAGTCTCGTCGCATGTTTATTTCACGCCACGTTCGTTTTATGGAATTTCATTTTCCTTTTACCACGGACTCATCTGCTACACAAAGTTTTGCACCTAGGAATGACGCCACTGTGACTCCTATGCCTATTTACTTGTCAGTCATTCCACCTGATGTACAGCCATTGTCCGTGCCGCCGTCCTATCCTGCTACCTCATCCTCACCTGCACCTTCACAGACCACTTCTTCTATTGATAGTCATGATCTTTCTACTCAGTCCAATGTGCCTCAACGCACTCATCTCATGCGTACCAGGAGCCAAAATAATATTTTTAAACCCAAGACCATCAATTCTGTGACAAAGCATCCTCTACCGGCGGACATCGAACCTACTTGTGTCACTCAAGCTCTCTCTGATTCACGATGGCGTGATGCCATAGCTGAGGAATTCACGGCTCTAACCAAACATGGAACGTGGGATCTTGTGACACCTCCCTCAAAATCTAATATCATCGGCTGTAAATGGGTTTTTCGTATCAAACGTAAACCTGATGGGACCATTGATAAGTTTAAAGCCCACCTAGTTGCCAAAGGATTTCATCAACGACCGGGTATCGACTACACGGAGACCTTCAGCCCAGTTGTCAAACCAGTCACCATTCGGACTGTCTTATCTATTGCCTTAATGCGAAATTGGCCTCTCCGCCAACTTGATATCAGCAATGCCTTCTTACATGGTACTCTCCATGAGCCTGTCTATATGTCTCAACCCCAGGGGTTCATTGATACTGTTCATCCCTATCATGTATGCCGCCTCAAAAAATCTTTATATGGACTTCGACAAGCTCCACGCGCTTGGTATCAGGCATTGAGTTCCGTTCTCCTCTCATTTGGGTTTACACAGTCTCGCTCTGACACCTCCCTCTTCACTTTCCAACGTGATAAGGTCCATTTATTTGTTCTCGTCTATGTGGATGACCTTATCATCACTGGGCCGAGTCAGTCTCACATCACTGAAGTAACTATGCACCTTCAGTCCAAATTTGCTGTTAAGGATCTTGGTCAATTGTCTTATTTCCTTGGCGTTGAGGTGGCACGTTGCAAGGAAGGCCTTTTCCTTTCACAACATAAGTACACTGTGGATCTGCTGCAACGACATCGCATGGATGGTGCCAAACCTTTAATGACACCCATGGCTGCAAAACCTTCTGTCTCCACCTCTGGTTCCGTGGATCCCACTGAATACCGTTGTGCTCTTGGAGGCTTACAATATCTAACTTTGACCCGCCCTGACATTGCTTTTACGGTCAATCGCCTTGCTCAAGCAATGGCATCTCCTACTGCTCAAGATTGGTGTGCTGTGAAACGGTTATTTCAATATTTAAAAGGGACATTGCATAATGGTTTGCTTCTCCGAAAGTCCCCTGAGTTGTCCTTAACCGCATATTCTGACTCAGACTTTGGTGGTGATCCACGTGATAGCAAGTCTACCTCAGCGTACATCATCTTCCTTGGCCCTAATCCTATTTCTTGGCATTCACGCAAGCAAACTGGCATTGCTCGTTCCTCGACGGAAGCTGAATATCGCGCTTTAGCGTCAGCAGCCTCTGAGGTGTGCTGGATCAGGCACCTTTTTCAGGACCTTGGTATTTCCCTCCGTGCATCACCTCGCTTACTTTGTGACAACATTGGTGCTACGCGACTGGCCCTTCACCCGATCATGCACTCCCGCATGAAACACATCGCTATTGATATCCACTTTGTTTGTGATTTGTCTACAAAGGGCCTCCTCAGTGTCTCGTATGTCAATACCCTTGATCAACTGGCTGATATTCTTACAAAGCCTCTTCATCGCCCAAGATTCGAATTGCTTCGTTCCAAAATATCTGTTGCCGATGGCACGTCAATTTTTGCTGGGGCGTATTAAAGATATCACATGATCTTCAAGATTCACCCATATCTTATCTTTGTATTTCAAATTTGGTTATTTGTAATTATCATTATCATTATCCTTGTACATTGTAATCTCAATATAAGGCTCATTAGCCAAGCAATATATTCAAGGGAAATCATTATCAAAACCTAAATCTTCTATAGTTGTATACATTAATTTGAAATTTAGATTAAATGGAGTATAAAATATTTATACAAAATATTGAGAATGAAGTGATATTCTTAAACAATAACTAACGAGTATTTATGAAAACTAATATATATTTTTTTATACAAGAACATTATGTGAATGGGCAACGGAAAATGAATATCCAAAAATCATTCGAGGGCTCCGCCCTCGAATCCCCGTAGTGCGTTCACCTCCAGCCCCCCAATGCAAAATTCCTAGCTACGCCCCCTGGACATCACTCTCTCTCCCTTCGGCCGACCATAAGCAAACCCCCACTTTTCAAACATCAAAATCGTAAGTCTTGTTCAAGCAAAATATTACAAGTCTTGCCTATCTCACATTGGCAGCCCGCCACTTTTGATGGTGTCCCGGTAGTAGAATTTGTTTGGTTTATGTTGTAATGCACCTTTGTCGGTCTCACTTATGTTTTACATTATTTGGGAGCATTGGCTTAGTCTTCTTCCTTGTAATATTTTCTCGTAATGAAATAAATTACCATGCCATCTTAATTTTAAAAAAAATGATAGAAGAACGGATTTTATAGGGATAGGTGAGATAAATCTAACATTCAAATAAATAAATCTTCAATAGAATTTATACTTTCTCAAATAATTAATACAAAATTTATCCTAAAATAATTATTATTAACATGTAGTAATTACGACATTTAATAAGATTCTGAGCCAATGAAATTGATGAGGAGCAATTGTTCCATTATGGTAATGCCCCAAAATATATATATATGTATAATTACTCCTTGAGAAACAAAATGAGTATTATATGATCATATAATGCGAGATTAGGAATGAAAATCCCATAATATCTCGGTTGTGCAATGGAGAAGCAAATTTTTACCTGAAAAGTGGGAAATAAAAAAAAAGTTTAAGAAATAAACAAATGAAAATAATAATAATATAAACGAAATATTACAAAAGAAAGCACTACTTTTTATGCTTCGTAGTGGTATGTTTTTTTTTTCTTTCAAAAGAATCACTTTTTTTTCCTTTGATTTTCGAAATTCGAAATTCTTATCTCTAGAAAAAGCATTATAAAGTTGAAGAACAAGACTTCGAAACGAAATGATTTAAATATATTGAGGGAAAAACGTATAAAGAATCTATCTTTAAACCTTAAAAAAAGATGATTATTACTTTAGAATCGGCAAAAGATTATTACATTGGTGATTCTATATAACATGTAAGCATAAATAGGGAATTTGTCGATTTTTGGCTTTAGAAAAAAGGTCGTAATTTGTATATCGGGGGATTAGTACATAGGTTACAAGCTTGTGTGACATTCCTTTCCCTCTTCCATGCGCTTATTAATTAAGATAAAACTAAATTTATCTCCTTTTTTTTTTTTTTTAAGGAAACGATCAGATATTATAAACTAGAGCAAAGTAACACGATATACAATGAGGTGTTGAAAGCCGAAAGAAATGAATCTACAACCCTTAGATGATGAACAACCAGATCAAGGTAAGGGGTAACTGTCTTCGATGATAAATGAAGGTAAACATAGTATTGGTGGAGAGACGCCGCCAGATAAGGACCAACAAGGGAACAAGCTCTCATAACCAAAATAAGCACCAAATCTATATACATTTATCGAATGATGGGTAAAGATTTTGGTCGTGGATTTCTTGTTATTTTGATTCATGTAATTACATTTTGACAGACTGGTTTGTAAACTCATCCGTTATTTATCGTTGTATCCAGACCGGTTGATGTTGATGTTGTGGTTTGTTTTTGTTTTTATTTTCGTTTCTATCTTTGTAACTTTATTTTTAGTGACAAGTACTTATTGTACTTGATGAATAAATTGTCTTATAAAAAAAATGTATTTGAAGGATTGTAATAATAGTTCATGTAGGAGAGCGATCGAAACGTGTTGTTTGGGTATTGTACGATATAAAATATTTGAGTCGTATCATTACTATCAGTAGGGCCAGACGCAGAATTTAGGGGAAGTGTGGGCAAAAAATAATAACATAAAAATGGAGATAAAAAAAAAATTAGGGGTCAAAATGGAATTGAAGGGGACCAAAAATACTTTGTGATGGATAAAATGCAATTTTTAGATAATAAAACTATAACTTTTTTAAATAAAAATTTTTTAGATAACAAAAAAAATTATTTTTGGGCAGAAGGGTGTAAATTGTTTATTTTCAAACCAGAATTGTTAAACTGTCTATATTTACAAACCACAAGAGGTAAAATACTTATTGACGATACCATAGGGGATAAATTATCGCTGCCTCGTATTTAATGAAGGAAAAAAGAGATAATAATTAATTAAGGGTTTATATATATATATATATTTTTTTTCTTCTTTATAAACTTGAATTTCGAGTTCCTGTATATGTACACGCACACAACTCTTCAAATTTAGCTACCAACTAATTTGTTGACTGAAGAAATTTGTTAATACTAGAATATTAGAATCTGGGAACATAATTATTAGAACCTATGAAAGAATAAATCCATAATTAATTAATTAATTAAAAGACATGTGGAATCTAATTTTTCCCTCAAAAGTAGGAAGGAAGATACACCATGATTACTCATTAAAATTTGCAACAAGTGTAGAAAGTGGACAGCCCTTTTAACACAAAGTTATGCCCTTTTTTTTGCACCTCGTGGATTATAATTAAAAAGATAACCTTTAATCCACACCCCTTTTTTCTACCTTTAAATGCCTTTGCCTTTTTATTAAAAAAATATATTCAAGAATTGTTGAGATAATAATTTTTTTGGTAATACATATATAAGAATTTGCATTGTGGGAACACATCATACCTAATTTACTTAATCGTTACTTAAACAATTGATGAGACACATGGTCACCATTTTGCCTCGTTGTTTAGAATAGTATAAAAAGTACCATCTCCTCAATTTTAACCTTGGCATAACTATTGAAGTGAAATTTCTTAAATATATTTAGAAATGCTAGGTAAATAATTCCAATATATAAGTAAGACTATGAAATTAGTATAATTATTTTCAAAATTATAATTCGTATAATAGCTCATATACAGTATGAGCGAACTGCGCAAAGAGTTAAAGCAAACTTTACAATGTTATAAAGAACTTCAGGATATTATAGCTATACTTGGGTGTGACGAATTATCCGAATAGGATCGTTTAACTGTAGCAAGAGCGTGAAAAATTTAGCATGTCCTATCACAGCCCTTTTTTGTAGTGGAAGTTTTTACTGGTATTTTAGGTAAATATGTTGATTTAGCAGACACGATTAGAGGGTTTCAATCGATCATTTCCGAAGAATTAGATGGTCTTACTGAACAGGCGTTTTATGTGGTAGGTAATATCGATGAAGTTACCTTGAAGGCTATGAACTTCAAAATGGAGAGCAATTTGAAGAAATTTTCTTAAATCTTTGTGTACTGACCCCTGATCGAATAGTTTTGGGATTCAAAAGTGAAAGAAATCATTTATGTACTACTAGTGGTCAAATTGGTATATTACCAAATCATGCCCCGATTGCTAAGCTGTAGGTATAGGGATTTTGAGAATACCCCTTAAGGACCAATGGGTAACAATGGTTATGAATGGTGGTTTTTATAGAATAGACAATAATCAGATTATTGTTTTAGTAATGATGCGGAAAATAATAGTGATATTAATCCAGAACTGATGTTGAATGAGCGCTACTATCGCAGCCCGGATCCAGCCATGTTCTATATTGTGCACACACATCGCATTAATTTTAGTTCTATTTTATTTTTCATAGACATAGTAATAAGATTCTTTCACTTAGCAGCGTACACATTGAAACTCTCTTCGAGATTTTTCAACCTTGGGCAATGTAGTGTTTGGTAGGGGTAAGTTTTCTTTTTGAGAGTTTTATTCCCGAAATATATAATGTGCGCGGTCCGTAGATAGAATTAACATTAGGCCTTGGTCTCGATTAATGTAGTATACCATAATTCATTGAAAATAAATGTTTAATTGTTGACCGACACACCTCATTCTCAATGACCAAATTATTGAAATAGTATGGGCCAATAAATATGAGAGATGCAAACCCAAAACGTACAGCCCAATTCACCGAAGTAGAATGCAAGGTTTGATCCGTTTTGCCAATGGTGTCTCATGGGCTTTATTAGGCCATCCACTAAGCAAATATATATATATATATATATATATATATATATATATATATATATATATATATATATATATATATATTGTAGGTTAATAAAATTATAAAATATACAAAAATAATATTTTCGAAAATAAGTTTTGATCATATTAATAATGAAATATAATTCTATAACTGATATTAGTTTTCCAAATTAATATACGTTTTTTCGCTAATTTTTAGTATACGTTTTTCGCTAATTTTTTTAAAAATTGTATACTTTTTTTTTAATATTACCATAAAATGAGAGCAATATGTAATGTGATTTTTAATTACAATTTAAATACAATACAACACACCTTTAAATTTAAATCACATATTATAAACGGATAAATATAAACAACCCATATGTAGTCACTAAAAAAATTGAAATATATTTTAATGTATAAAAAATATAGTTAAACATTATAGACTTGTGATTCCTACTACTTTAGCGAGTATTAAATAATCGATAAACTATTAAGTATTAATGTATACAGTAACTTATTAATTTATCAAAATACATCTTCTCGAACATAAACGCTTGAAGCAACAATTCTATTGAATAATTTTTTGATTAGTTAAGAAAAAACCACAACATAAGTTCTTACTATGTCGCTAAAAATCAAAGATGAGATTCAAATGACATCAATTTCAACAAAAAACAATGACAATTGAGTCGTTTTTTAAGAAGTCTTCGAAAATGTACTATTTAATAATGAGTTATTAGTTTATATATTGCATGTGCTTATACGAATTCTCGTATGTGTATTGTCTTATAAAGTTAGGGAATTGTTAATTTAACATATTGTCCTCAAATCGGGATCTGCCAAAAAATATAATTTATTAGTTAATCGAGCACTAAAATATTATGCATACAACATTCATCTTCACAACCCAATATAGCTTACATAATCTCACCTTACTATATGTCTTTCTTATTTGACCTTGGTTAACAAATATTATATAGTAGGTCAATATTATTTATGCTCCAGTGTATCATAACTTACATGTAAAGTGTAATGCCTCGATTTACTTTATATACGTGTCACATGATTATGACGTATTTTAGAATAATTATGGTACGATGTGGACTCGAGTTCGGGTGGAACCGAGTGATGATCGAGGTAATAAAAGAATGAATTACTATGAGGTAACATAAACAAGAAACATAGGAGATATGTGAGTTGTGAACAAAGATATGTATAGTCTTGACATATGGATGATTTGATATGCAAGAGAAGGAAGAGATATGAATTGTGTAGTGGAACATGACCTTGGTGCACATTTATTTGCATTTGAAGATGCATTAGCATGTGTATTTGAGTTGAAGGTGCATTAACATGTATATGTGAGTTACATTTGAGTTTGCATGTGAAGAGGTGGTTATATATTACAACAATCAGAATTCATTCACACAATACACCATAATTCACCTACAAATCTCTACAAAACCCTCTTCCAACTTTTGCTTCCTCTTTCCATCTTTTGCTTGGATTTCATGTGATAATCAAGCTAGGAAGCTAAATGAAGTGACTTCATCCTTTCTTGGTAAGAATTGTATAGCATATGAAGTATATGGACTTAGTTAAGGGAAAATGGAAACATGTGATTTTTATGGTGTATGCTTTGAATTGATACTTGTTCTCATGCAAAGAGTTTGAGTTGTATGAGGAGAGAAACATGTTTATATGGTGCTAGAGTTTGTATAAAACATGTTTTAATGTTGAATTTCGAATTGTAGGAGAAGGGCTAGGAAGATAAGCTCAAAATCGCCATGGTTTAAAAATTTTGTCATCGACCGATCGATCGGTAGGATCGTACCGATCGATCGGTAAAACAGGGGAAAGTAAGGCGGTGTATGTACCGATCGATCGCTGAAAGCGACCGATCGATCGGTGAAATGTCGTAGCATTTTTGAGAAATTCAATCATTGAAGCGATCGATCGCTAGCTTTTGACCGACCGATCGCTAGGGTTACTTGTTTGAAGCGATCGATCGATAGAGTGACCGATCGATCGGTAGACCAAATGTTATATTTTTGTAGCTTTTGATATTGAAACCTCTTATAACATGGTCTATTGTTCATGTGCTTGTAGTATCATCACAGGGGACAGGGCAAAGAGGCAATTAGCCATCAACGCCTGAGTTATCGCTTTTGTGTCGCAATACAGGTACGTGTTGACGTACGGAGTATAGATATGATGTGATGATGATGTTATGGTTTTGATATCATATGATTTATGTTATCTTGTGTCATATGATTGGTAGTTTCATATGCATGTACATACATGGATTTCATATGATTGGGATGGAGGCCTTGATAGATATGTGTATATGCTTTGGTGAGATCATTGCCTCGATAGATATGCCTGGTGTGGTATATGCTTTGGCTGGGATCGTTGCCACGATAGATATACTACATATGCTTTGGCTTGAGAGATATACGCCTGGTGTGGGTATATGCTCTGGCGATTATCACAGATGAGTATGGTACTATGATATGTGCTGCTAATATGAAGATGTGATGTGGTTCCACTGACATATTGAGCTGAATAGGCATATCATATGGGGCTCGTGATAATAGGGTGATTATTGAGACATGTCATGACATAGTGCATTTGTTGATGCATGATACAGAACATTCACATTAGATGATTTATTGTGCTTTATCATTGAGATTGATATTGTGTTTTGATATCGCACTGAGATAGTTGTTTATCTATACTCACGGTGTGAATGTTTCTGTAGGGACTCATAGACGTGGGAAGACGGGATGTGAGTCATTTTCCGCTGCGAGCTGAACCACTGCCTAGGAGTTATTTTGTAATAGGTTGTTGTTAGTACATATGATGTGTAGTTGGTAGGTTTTGAGAAACCATGTAACAACTTAACTAATAAGATACTCTTAATCAGTGTATGTTCTTACTTAATTCAGACTCACATATGTATGTTAACATGATACATAATGGATTAAGTAAAGAGGACCCCACATTAGTGGTATCAGAGCAGTGGTTCGAGAATGGGGTGAACATGGGTAGAGGAAGTGTATTAGGGAGTTACCTAAACACTTTGAGAATGGCAATAGCATGTTAGTATTTGGAATATGATGTTATTCTAACATGTTATATACTTGTGAATGTTATTGTTAACCCTTGATCTACAGCTATGACAGACAGATGGTATCATGAGGATGTTGGGATGCCCTGAGTGGCAATGCTAGTGTGAGGATGGTGCCTGTGCCACCACCACCGATTGACCAAGGGCCAGTGGAACAGGTATTGTTGCCTGGAGAATTGACATTGACGCAATTTCTGAGTTATCAGCCACCCAGGTTTGAGGGGACTGAATCAGGGGAACTAGCAGAGGAGTGGCTGGAACGCGTGGAACAGATATTTGTGTCAGCACCGTGTGCCAAGACTGCGTGGTTACGCTTAGCTGAATTCCAGTTAGCTAAGAAAGCTATGATGTGGTGGAAATCCACAGTGCTTGAGTTGAGGGCTCAAGGACAGACAGTTAACTGGGATGTGTTTAGAACGAAGTTCCTGGAGCATTATTTCTTTGTTGCTGCAAGGCAGAGGAAAGAGGATGGATTTACAAATTTGAGACAGGGATCAACGACAATATCTGATTATGCTGTGCACTATTCTTCTTTACTCCGGTATGTGCCACATATCGATGTAAACACAAAAGCAAAGATCAGACAGTTTGTGAAAGGGTTGAGGCCTGAATTATTTGATAGGGTCATGTCCAATAACCCTACATCATATGAAGAAGCGTTGACTAGAGCCGAGATGGCTGAGATTGCAGTAGGAATATATAAAGATGTTGGACAAGCCCAACCACCTACATCTGACAGTATGAGACCTAGAGGAGAACCATTTAAATCACCACGAGGTGGTGCATCTTCATCTAGGTTTAGTGGGAAACGTTTTGGACCACGGAAAGGGGATGACCGAAGAGCTAAGGGGCAGTCCCAAGGCAGTAGTAGTAGTAGTAGTGGACGAGGATTACAATGTTTTAAATGTGGAGGGCCACATTATCAAAGAAATTGTCCACAGTTTGATACGGTGGTTTGTTTCCGTTGTGGGAAGCCAGGACATGTGATCCGTGATTGTCCTCAAGTGGGTGGACAACAGAGGAGAGGACCAATGTCAGAAAATATAGTGCAGCAGAGACCACAGGGTGTACCACAGTCTGGTGGAGGACAGAGGACATGACCACCTCAGGCTCAGGTGTATGCACTGAATAGGGAGGAAGCAGAGGCAGCTCCTGATACTGTGATAGCGGGTACGTGTACTTTGTTTACTTATCCTGGTTTTCTGTTGATTGATACTGGTGCATCACATTCTTTTATTGCACAAGCTTTTATTGATCAGTATCATATATGCTCGTCTCCACTGTTGATGCCTCTTTATGTTTTGACACCCATGGGAACTACTGTGATGACTTGTCAGAGTGTGTCTGATTGTGATATTCAGTTTGAGACTGAGTATGGACTACAAGCTGATTTGATTGTGTTAGATATGACAGATTTTGATTGCATCCTTGGAATTGATGTGTTGAGTAAATATCAATCTGTTGTGGATTGTTCTCAGAAGATAGTGAGATTTCAGTCTAATACTGGAAATCAATGGTTCTTCTATGGCCAAGGATCGAGTGCGAGGATTCCTTTGATATCAGCAATCCGAATGTCGCGTTTGTTAGAGCGTGGACATGCGGGTTATTTGATTTATGCCCTTGATGTAACTGAACAGAAAAGAGAAAGGAAAGTGGAGGAGATACCAGTGGTTGCAGAATATGCGGATGTGTTTCCAGATGAGATACCTGGATTCCCACCGAGTCGAGAAGTAGAATTTGGTATTGATTTGATACCTGGTACTTCTGCAATTTCACGAGCTCCTTATCGGATGGCACCAACTGAATTGAAAGAGTTGAAAACTCAATTGCAAGATTTATTGGACAAGGGGTACATACGTCCTAGTGTATCGCCTTGGGGTGCTCCGGTATTATTTGTTAAGAAGAAGGATGGGACAATGCGATTGTGTATTGATTATCGACAATTGAACAAGGTAACAATAAAGAATAAATATCATCTTCCTCGTATTGATGATTTGTTTGATCAGTTGCAAGGTTCAAGGATTTATTCTAAGATTGATTTGAGGTCAGGATATCATCAAATACGTGTGAGGGAAGGAAATATACAGAAAACAGCATTCAGAACTCGTTATGGGCATTATGAGTTTTTGGTAATGCCATTTGGAGTGACAAATGCTCCCGCTGTCTTTATGAGTTTAATGAATCGGGTTTTCCAGGAATACCTTGATCGATTTGTCATTGTCTTTATCGATGATATACTGATCTATTCGCAGAATGATGCGGAACATGTTCAACATTTGCATATGGTATTGCAAATGTTGAGGACACATTAGTTGTATGCCAAACTCAGTAAGTGTGAGTTTTGGTTGACTAGTGTCGGCTTTTTGGGACATGTAATATCAGAAGAAGGTATATCAGTTGATCCAAAGAAAGTGGAAGCAGTGTTGAATTGGTCAGCACCTACTTCTGTGCCAGAGATTCGTAGTTTCTTAGGTTTGGCTGGATATTATAGACGGTTTGTTGAAGGCTTTTCAGCGATCGCCAAACCATTGACACATTTGACACAGAAGGGAGTATCATTTCAATGGTCAGAGGCTTGTGAGTGTAATTTTCAGGAATTAAAACATCGATTGACTACAGCTCCAGTCTTGATCATTCCATCGGAACATGACAGGTTTGCATTATATACGGATGCATCATTACTTGGTTTGGGTTGTGTATTGATGCAGGACAAACATGTAGTGGCTTATGCATCACGACAGTTGAAGCCACATGAAATGAGATATACAATACATGATCTGGAATTGGCTGCCATTGTCTTTGCATTGAAGATATGGCGACATTATTTATATGGTACATCGTTTACCATATACACAGATCATAAGAGTCTAAAATTTCTTTTCACTCAAGCGGAGTTGAATATGAGGCAAAGGAGATGGATGGATCTGTTGAAAGATTATGATTGTGAGATTGAATATCATCCAGGAAAAGCTAATCTTACAGCAGATGCCTTGAGTCGAAAGGTACATCATACGGCTGATAAGATGATTCATTTATCCGCATTGATAACTTCTTGTTGTACTTTGGGTTATGATTTTGATGTGGAAATAGTGCCAGTACGGGTATCAACATTGTTGGTTGAACCCGACATTTTTGAGAAAATCAGAACGGCACAAATGACTGATGAGTACAACAGTGGAAGGAAAGGATAAGTCAGGGACAAACATCTCAATTTGTACTTACAAGTGATGGAACTTTGAAGTACAGAAACTGTTGGGTAGTACCTGCTTCATTAGGACTACGTCAAGAACTACTACAACGTGCTCATTGTAGTAAATACAGTATACATCCTGGAGGAAAGAAAATGTATCATGATTTACGTACCCAATTTTGGTGGAAACGTATGAAACAGGATGTGTTGAGCTTTGTGAAACGGTGTTTGATCTGTCAACAAGTGAAAGCGGAAAGACAGAAACCAGGAGGTGAATTACATAGTTTGGAAATTCCTCAGTGGAAATGGGAACATATCACGATGGATTTTGTGACTCATTTGCCACGGACGTCTTCTGGTTGCGATGCTATTTGGGTGATCGTTGATCGACTCACCAAAGTATCTCATTTCGTGCCATATTGTATGACGTTTACATATCTGAGAATGGCACAGTTGTACATTCAACATGTAGTGAGATTACATGGTATTCCAGTTTCCATTGTATCGGATAGGGATCCGAGATTTACTTCTCATTTCTGGGAAGGGTTACAGACAGCGTTGGGAACTGAAGTGGGGTTGAGTACAGCATATCATCCTCAGACAGATGGACAAACAGAGCGTACGATACAGACGCTTGAGGATATGTTGCGTGCCTGTGTATTAGAGTTTGATACCTCTTGGCAAGAGTCGTTGCCATTAGTGGAATTTTCATATAACAACAGTTATCAGTCTAGTATACAGATGGCACCATTCGAGGCTTTGTATGGGCGACGATGTAGATCGCCATTGTATTGGGATGATGTGGATCAGTCTTCCTTACATGGACCGGATATGATTCATGACATGGAAGAGAACGTAAAGTTAATTCGATTAAAACTTAAAGCTGCTCAGGACAGACAGGCTGCGTATGCCAATAAGCGACGTAGACCACTTGAATTTCAAGTTGGTGACCGTGTGTTCTTGAAAATCTCACCTTTTAAAGGTGTAGTACGGGTTGGTAAGCGTGGAAAATTGTCTCCACGGTATATTGGTCCATATGAGGTGTTGCAACGTATTGGTATGTTGGCATATCGCTTGGCACTACCGCCGACCTTGAGTAGTATTCATGATGTTTTTCTTGTTTCACTGTTGAGGAAATATGAACCAGATCTGAGTCATGTATTACAGTTACCTGATGTACAGTTGGATACAGATGTGTCGTATGAGGAACGACCGGTTATGATCTTGGATCGAGCTGAACGCAGGTTGCGTAATAAAGTGATTCCTATGGTTAAGGTACAGTGGGACAGACGGGGTGTCGAAGAGGCAACGTGGGAGACGGAGCAGCATATGATGCAACGGTATCCGGATTTATTTTCTGGTATGTTGATATGTGATTTATACATGTTTCTTATGTTCCATATCTCTTATATGTTCTTATGTGAAGCATGTATTACGAGGTTTGTATATGCAATTTCGAGGACGAAATTTATTGAGTAGGGGAGAATTGTAATGCCTCGATTTACTTTATATACGTGTCACATGATTATGACGTAATTTAGAATAATTACGGTACGATGTGGACTCGAGTTCGGGTGGAACCGAGTGATGATCGAGGTAATAAAAGAATGAATTACTATGAGGTAACATAAACAAGAAACATAGGAGATATGTGAGTTGTGAACAAAGATATGTATAGTCTTGACATATGGATGATTTGATATGCAAGAGAAGGAAGAGATATGAATTGTGTAGTGGAACATGACATTGGTGCACATTTATTTGCATTTGAAGATGCATTAGCATGTGTATTTGAATTGAAGGTGCATTAACATGTATATGTGAGTTACATTTGAGTTTGCATGTGAAGAGGTGGTTATATATTACAACAATCAGAATTCATTCACACAATACACCATAATTCACCTACAAATCTCTACAAAACCCTCTTCCAACTTTTGCTTCCTCTTTCCATCTTTTGCTTGGATTTCATGTGATAATCAAGCTAGGAAGCTAAATGAAGTGACTTCATCATTTCTTGGTAAGAATTGTATAGCATATGAAGTATATGGACTTAGTTAAGGGAAAATGGAAACATGTGATTTTTATGGTGTATGCTTTGAATTGATACTTGTTCTCATGCAAAGAGTTTGAGTTGTATGAGGAGAGAAACATGTTTATATGGTGCTAGAGTTTGCATAAAACATGTTTTAATGTTGAATTTCGAGTTGTAGGAGAATGGCTAGGAAGATAAGCTCAAAATCGTCATGGTTTAAAAATTTTGTCATCGACCGATCGATCGGTAGGATCGTACCGATCGATCGGTAAAACAGGGGAAAGTAAGGCGATGTATGTACCGATCGATCGCTGAAAGCGACCGATCGATCGGTGAAATGCCGTAGCATTTTTGAGAAATTCAATCATTGAAGCGATCGATCGCTAGCTTTTGACCGACCGATCGCTAGGGTTACTTGTTTGAACCGATCGATCGCTAGAGAGACCGATCGATCGGTAGACCAAATGTTATATTTTTGTAGCTTTTGATATTGAAACCTCTTATAACATGGTCTATTGTTCATGTGCTTGTAGTATCATCACAGGGGACAGGGCAAAGAGGCAATTAGCCATCAACGCCTGAGTTATCGCTTTTGTGTCGCAATACAGGTATGTGTTGACGTACGGAGTATAGATATGATGTTATGGTTTTGATATCATATGATTTATGTTATCTTGTGTCATATGATTGGTAGTTTCATATGCATGTACATACATGGATTTCATATGATTGGGATGGAGGCCTTGATAGATATGTGTATATGCTTTGGTGAGATCATTGCCTTGATAGATATGCCTGGTGTGGTATATGCTTTGGCTGGGATCGTTGCCACGATAGATATTCTATAATGATGAATCCCTAGTTTTTTTAACATGGATCGATTGTATAAAACCTGGATGGATGAGGGGGAATCCGGATAATTCACCAACTAAAGATTAAGAAAAATGGCATTTTAAAGATGACTTCTATTGATTGAGACCCCTGCACCCGGGCTTCTGTGGCATCCTTGACTTTACATAGGCGATTGGTCCATAACCATAACCAAATTCAAGTTATTTACTTTTTATATGTGTTAATAAATAGATTACTAATTTATAATTGATGCACATTCTAATTATAAATTAGATTCATTTTTAACTAAATCGACTCTATATTATAATTATAATTATATTTTTATAATAACCTCAGTATCTCACTTACAAAATAATAAATATTCTTAGAAAAACAACCTTGTCTTATCTTTACGAATGCCTCTTGTAAACATAAACATATATTTCTATCATGAAAAATTGTAATTAATCCAGACATATAATGTTCATCGCACTATATTGATAGATCATTTATGAGATATTGATGTTGCCCTTGAGGGCATAATGATCATCAATATGGCTATTTCAACAAAAAAATAATGTCTACACGTATGGTCAGAATGCCCTCAAATGTACTCTCTTTTTCATAGTAACTGATCATTTACATCGAAAAATGTGCCATGTATATGGTTATAAGACCATCCACAAAGAGATTGTCAATTGCCACATTGAATAATTGCAAATTTAATGTGATAATTGCAATCTCAATTGCATGGTTAATACTTAAGAGGGTAGCTTGCTAATTTGCAACATTGCAAATTTATCAATTGCACTTGCAATGCCAAATGGTATTGCAAGTACAATTTCTTTTTAAAAAAAATTTATTTTAAAAAGTTCAAATTAATTTTTGAATATTATATATAATGTTATAAAATTATATAAATATTATTATTATATAAATTTCCTTTGCAAATTTATCAATTGCACTTGAGGGCAGCAACAATGTTTTCGTGAAATTTGAACCCACCACCTTCTACAACATTCAGTCCCCTACACTCTACACATCCTTCGCAAATTCGTCTTTGTCTTAGCGTATCTCAATCATTCGCTTTAGTGACATGTTGTTTTCAACATCGATATCGGGACAACCCCCAGGGGTTGGCCTGGTGGTAGAGGCCTGGGACTTAGGAGTCTTGCTCTTCTCTAGGTCTCAGGTTCGAAACCTCTATGGTGCTATCAATTCATGTGGGGCCAGTCCATACGGTGGTGTAAAGCCCCGACTTCAATTGGGCCCCCGCTAGTGGACGGTGGGATTGGTCCCCCGGATTAGTCGGTCTTCGGGCCGGATACCGAGTCATCAAAAAAAAAACATCGATATCGGGACTTCCCCACCCCTAATACTAAAAAAAGTGAAGAATAAGCGTCTGAACCATCGGTTGCCTTATTGGGTAAAAAAAGCAGTAAGATTAGCTAGGCCATGATTTCATCTCCTTATGAATTAGATAATCATCGTACGAGAAGTGTAGATAGTTGTCACCATGTATTATTTACCTTAGATTTCTCATCTATTATATTTTTCATGAAACATATATAATATTTATTTCAATTTTCATCTGTTCAAAAAATTTCTGTATATTATGATATCATATTTTAACGTAATAATACATTTTAAACTACATCAAATACTGTTAAATTAATTAAATATATATCATTATTCTTAGCATCTATTGTGATTTAAAACTTTTCAAAATCAATATTTAATTTCTCAACAAATTTTATTTTGGATTCTCAATATTTAATAATTTATAGGTGTGCTATAGTTTTAATTTAAGAGCACGGATTTCAATTCTATCTATGGCTGCTTAACGGGCCGGGTCAATCCGAACCCGAACCGATTAGCCCGGTTCGAAACTGGAACCGGGCTGACCGGTTCCGAACCGATAAAATACAGGGCCGGATCGGTTCTACCGATCCAGATCCGGTATCTTACCGGTTCTGGACCGAACGGATTCGGTTCCAGGCTGAACCGGATCCATTATTTTTATAATTTTTTTTTTAATTCTAATATATATTAGAAATTTCGAAAGAAAAAAAAATTCGAAAAAATCGGTTCCGTGTTGAAACCGGTCCAACCCGGTATCGGTTGGACCGGAACCGGATTCGATCCGATTCCTTATCGGATCGGACCGCTTTTGGGATTATCGGATCCGGAACCGGCCGATTCAGGACCGGATCAACCCTTTAACCACCTACTTCTATGCACCCGATGCATGTCAAAACCAACACACATCACAACCTACACATACATACAAATATTTTGTATATTGCGATGTATGTTAGTCCTAAGTACATGAAATCCTAAGAACACTAATAAAGTAGGCAAAAAGTTCAACTAATTGCCAACACAAAACCAAGGAAAGGTAATGGTTTGCTTTTATTTTTAAAAAAAACTGCTCAATAAAATTATTTGATTTATTTATTGAGAAAATATGAAAATTATATCATATTAAAAAACGAATTTAATTTGTTTGTCGGTATATCAGTATTTAATATGGTACAATACCATCACATGGCCTGTCCATTTTCTATAGAAATAAATAAATAATTCCTCAAAATAATAATATAATAATAATAAGGGATAATACATTATGATGTACATATACATCGAGCTTATTATCGGTTCAGTTTCAGTGACTTAATTTAGTCCTAAGAATTTTAAAAATTTCTCGATTCAATCTCAAGGTTAAGTCCGTCGTGAGAGGCAAAAATTCAAGAATATTTTAAAACTTTAGAGACTAAATTCGATCTGATTTATTTTAAATTAATCTTTAAAATTTTAAAGATATTCTAAATTAAGTCCCTTTTCACTTGTTTCTTACTATCGACTTATAGTCTGAGAATGAATAGAGAAAATTCTTAGGGACTAAACCGGATAACTCAAAATTTTAGAATAAAAACTATAAATATACTTTTTTTACGATTATATAATTATTAAATTGCAAGTCATCAAACAGTAACGCTACAGCGCTGTGAAATCTGATACTTAACTCCATTACCAACGGCGACTCCCGTGGTTTTGCTATTTCCAAGCGGAATACTCACGGGGCAGGTCACATGGATATGATACCGGCCCGACGTAAACGACCCGACTTTCCACTTCAAACGGCCGTCAATCTTGATCGTCAACTCCACGGGGGCGCCGTTACTCTGCACCTGGGAGAGCGCGATTCCGTTGTACGCGACGGGAACGTTGCTCCCGTACACAAACGGCGACCAGACGTTAACGTCCTTGTGACCCTGGTAGACCGGCGGGATGACGGTGAAGAAGGTGATCTGCTGGTTTCTGTAGGTGGCGTAAACGTAGAGCTTGTCGTAGTAAATGCCGATTCTGGAGTTGGGATTGCGGGAGTTGACGGTGACTTGGACGGAGGTGGAGATGACGTTGGGGGCTGAGACGTTGAGCGTGAAGATGGTGGCGTCTTGGAGGGTGAATCGGGGTTTCTTGGGCTTGAGAATGGCCCAGATGAGTAGGATTGTGAGCAGGATGAGGAAGATGGAGATGAGGAGGCAGGCGCAGCAGCGGACCAGGGACTTGCGCCGCTTGTTTTCGTGGTGGCTGCACACCTTGTCCGACATGGTGCCTGCGGCGGGGGAGGTGTACGTCAGTACGTGTGACTTGTGAGGAAGATGGGAGTTGGGACTTGGGATTTTGGGTGTCTACTGTTTAATATAGGCTATACAAATTAGCTGAGGTTATGTAGGAGAGCGTATATTAATGTATTGATTACTTCGATGCTAGATCTTCTGCCATCGTCATAAATATTAAGTTTCAATCATTATTTTAAGTTGATCAAAAAGCTATGGTAATTGAGATTTTAATGGATATCTATTGTTTGGTGTGAAATTTTGTGTGAATATGTTAGATACGAAACGTAACAAAAATTTGAACTATAACTTCTAAATCAAAGTATTATGAGCCATCGATTTGATAGTTGGTTCTAACTTCTTCGATTTGATATCGAAAAGTATGAATTTAATTAAATCTAAACATGAAAATTAAGCAAATTGAGAAACCAAATTGTTCAAACGACATTACTATTCATATTATGTCACTTAGAACGAAAAAAATTGTACAAAGAAATAAACTTGAATGATTGGATTTACAAGCTATGAAAATTGAAATAAAGATGTTAAAATTAAGAAGACTTAAATTCCAATACTGTTGTACTAGTTATTGTTATAAGTAAACTCAATTGGAGGTAAGAATTCGCTCAAATTTGCACCGAAATCCATGGTACAGGTTTTGAGCATATCTCTGAGAGTCTGGATGGTTCTCTCGTCTAGCCATCGATTTGTGGATAGTAGGTTGTGCTAAGGGTCAATTTACTTCCCATAGTCTGTTGAAAACTTTTCCAGAAATGTGATACAAATATGGGGTCTCTGTTTGACAGGATGCTCACTAAAACTCCATCTAGTTGCATAATATTATCCATGTACATGGTTGCTAACTTGTCCAGGTTATAATTCATACGGACTTGTAGGAAATGTGCGGATTTTGTGAGTCTATCCGTGATTACTCATATTTCATCGTGACTCTTCGTAACTTTGGTAAATCTACCACAAAATCTATGGAGATGTGTTCCCATTTTCGTTATGGAATTTTCAAAGGTTGAAGTAATCTTCCAGGTCGTTGGTGCTCGGCTTTGACCTGTTGACATACAAGGCAACGAGCAACAATTCAGCCAAATCTTTCTTCATTCCATTCCAATAGAAGCTTTTTCTCAACTCATTGTATATTTTTGTACTTTCAAGGTGGACCAAAAATGTGACATCCCCGAAATGGTTAATTACATTTGGTGCATTAATTGTGATTATATGATTAATTATGGTAGTAATTAACTATGTGTTGGAATTTATTTACCTTATGGAAATGCATGGTCATGTGGATAGGGTGACCCGGGGTTGCATTTCAGGGTGCATGTGGTGCATGTTGGGTAAATATTATTGGAAGCATGATTTATTTGCCTTTGGTAGCAATTGATTAGAAATCATGTGTTTAATTGATATTTGGTGCATTATGAGTAAATGCTTTGAAAAATATCATGTTGGGGTGTTTTATACACCATGGAATTGTTGGTATGCTTTTTAATTAAACCCAACCCTTTTATACTCAACCCCACCTTTACCAAATTACTTTCACTTTACCAAATCAAAACCCACAAACCCTCCTTCTTCCATTTTCGTTTTTGAGCTCAAGGGTGAAGAGAAAACCTTCCAAAAGTCTTGATTTGTGAAGATTGTTGGGTGATTTGAGGTCCCCAAGAGGTATGGATGCCTCATTGTCATTTTTATTGTGTTTGGGTTAGTTTTGGAAGGGTTTTTAATGATTTTGAAATGGGTTTGTGTTGGGTTGTTGTGGTTTTGGTTAAGGGTTAGATTTATACTTGTTTTGAAGTATGTTTTGGTGGTTTATGTTGATATTTATGTTGTTGGTTGGTTGGGTTAAGTATTGGGGTGGATTGGAAGGTTTTTGGAAGCAAAAATGGTGAAAAATCGCGTGTCTGCGCGAGGCGACCGGTCGCCTGAAAAGAGGCGACCGATCGCCGAGGGGCAGTAACATTTTTGCGTGTTAGGCGATCGATCGCCTAAAATGAGGCGACCGATCGCCAAGAGGCAGTAGGTTTTTCAAAGGGATGGCGATCGATCGCCATGTTTGGGGCGACCGATCGCCACAGTGATAATTTTGAGGCGATCGATCGCCTGAGGGAAGCGATCGATCGCCGCCTGTGGAATTTTGGAAAATGGTTTATTTTGTCAAATTTTTGGTATTTGGCTATTATTTGGCTTCTAATATGGGGTTGTGTGATTATGTAGAACCATCCCAGGTAGCAACACAACCGAGGAACTGAAGCCAGATCAATTCCACTTTTGGAAAGGTACGTAGTGGACGTACGGGCACCCCAACGGTACATGTATCTTATATAATTATTGTTTATGGATGCAAGTATATATGTAGTATTGCATAGTGGATGCAAATACATGTTATGCATGATGTTTATAGATGCATATGATTATCGGTGCATATCCCATGAGTCGTGGTCATCCCTTGATGATTTTAATGCTTGCCGCTATTTGGTTTGGTTCCGCTAAATGTGAAGCGAGGGGTGGGAGCGCCGCATGTCACATTTGAGCGTGGTTATCATATAGGACGAGGAAAGGGTATTTGCCGCTCAATGAGAGGCGAGGGGTGGGAGTCCCGCAGTCCATTGAAGCGAGGTTATCATATGCCGTCTATATGTAAATAAGCGAGGGGCATTAAAATACATTGTGATGGACAGACTAGGGATTGAGGATCAGTTTGGTATTGATGAAATGGTATATGTTCATGACATGTTTAGACCATTTAAAATAATCTATTGATTATACTCATGAGTTATGGTACAGGGACAACCAAACGGGAAGCGTTTGAAATGCATGGGGAAAACAGGAAGTGTTTTATTATAATTATGCATTTACGCTTTATCTTCATATTGTGTTGAATATGAATGATTATTATTGCTCATGTTTGGGGGTTGTCCTTGTAGGTACCTTTTTGGCATGATAGAAGGGCTTGAACGGGTTGAGACGGTGAGCTTGTGAAGCATTCTTTTGAGGCAGAAAGGACAGGATTATTTTGGATAGTATCTACTCTAGGAGTAGTATAAAACTATAGATGAACACATTCATTGATTGGAATGTAATTAATCCATTTTAGAAGTCCTTATTTTTGGCATGTAATGCTTAAGCTCATAGACTCAACACGATTATTCTACTCTGATCATTTATATTAGCTCTATTATGCCTTGTTTCCGCACTTAAGGATTAGGGTCCTTACATTAGTGGTATCAGAGCAGTGGTTAGAGAACCCGGGAACGAGTGAAGGGTAGCCTTAGCATGATAGGCTAGGTGCTTACATTTGAGGCATGTTTATGCATGTGGTGCATATTTTGTATATCCTGTTATACTAACGTGCTTATTCTCATTCCTGTTATCTAACGGCATAACATATATACTGCTTTGGAATTGTTGTTAACATTTGTATTACAGCATGGCTGCTAATGAGGAGGTTGGAGATATTGGTAGTGTGAACGCAAGCGTCGGTCAAGTGAACCCTCTACCTCCACCGGCCGTAGGCATGGAACCAGTGGTTCAGTTATTACTACCGGGTGAGATTAGCTTGACACAGTTTCTATCTTACCATCCGCCCCGGTTTGAGGGGAAAGAGTCTGGGGAGGAGGCTGAAGAGTGGTTGGAAAGACTGGAGCAGATCTTCGTATCGGCTCCTTGTGCCGTGACAGCTTGGCTGAGGCTAGCGGAGTTCCAATTAGCCAAGAAACCTCTGATGGGGTGGAGGAGCACAGTGATGGAAATGAGAGCACTGGGTGCTGTGATTGACTGGACTCTCTTCAGGACTAGATTTCTGAATCGGTACTTCTCCGCGGCAGCAAGACAGACAAAGGAGGATGAATTTACAAGTCTGAGGCAGGGGAACATGACAGTGGCAGACTATGCCACACGGTACTCTTCGTTGTTGAGATACGTTCCCCACATTGCCACCAGTGGACATGCTAAGATGAGGAATTTCATGAAGGGGTTACGACCGGAGCTCTATGACCGGGTTATCACTAATAACCCAACCTCTTTTGATGACGCTCTCACAAGAGCGGAGCTTGCTGAGCTAGGAGTGGGAGCTTACGCTATGCCACCACCGGTACCGCAACAGAGGCAGACTAGTGACAACTTGAGGCCTCGGGGTGAGCCATTTAAACCCCGTGGTGCCTCTTCATATTCAAGGTATGGTGGAAAGAAACACTTTGGACAGAAGCAGGATAACAAGAAGGGTAATTGGTCGGCCAATCAAGGATCTTCACAAGGGGATAGGCCGGGAGAGCCGAGGTGCAACAATTGTGGAGGGCCACATTCTTCAAATAAGTGGCCTGCATGTTATATCTGTGGCAAGATGGGCCACATCGCTCGGTATTGCCCCACACGGGGAGGACAGTCTGAGTTTCAGGGCAATCGGCCGAGAATTGAGGATAGGACAGTGCAGCAGAGGCAACAGTTTGGGCCTCGACCATCGGGAGGTCAGACAGTAGGAACACCCCAGGGGCAGGTGTATGCACTGACCAGGGAGCAGGCCCAGGCAGCCCCAGAGGAGGTGATCGCCGGTACGTGTCATTTATTTACGTACCCTGCTTTTATTTTGATCGATACAGGTGCCTCCCATTCTTTTGTATCGGTGGGTTTTGTGGAAAGACACCATATGCGCACGTCTTCTTTACCCACGCCTCTCCTTGTCTCGACACCCACTGGAAGAAATGTCGTTGCTGATCAGTTTATGGCAGACTGCCTCATTTATTTTGAGGGCAATGAATTGAGATCAGACTTGATTGTGCTGGGTATGTCAGACTTTGACTGCATCTTGGGAATTGATGTTCTGAACAGATATCAGGCAGTGGTAGATTGCCGACAGAGGACAGTGAAGTTCAGACCTGAGTTGGGCAGTCTGTGGACTTTCTATGGCAACGGTTCTCGTGCGAAGATTCCGTTGATTTCAGCGATCAAGATGACTCAGTTGTTGGAACGTGGCCACACGGGCTATCTCATTTATGCCGTGGACACGTCTGGGAAGAGTAAAGAACTCAGAGTTGAGGATGTACCAGTAGTGGCAGAGTTCGCTGATGTATTTCCAGAAGAGATCCCAGGATTCCCACCGGCTAGGGAAGTCGAGTTTGGGATCGAGCTGTTGCCAGGGACATCCGCTATCTCTCGTGCACCTTATAGGATGGCACCGGCTGAGCTGAGAGAGTTGAAAGAACAGTTTCAGGATCTCTTGGACAAGGGATATATACGCCCGAGCGTGTCGCCATGGGGCGCACCAGTTCTCTTTGTGAAGAAGAAGGACGGTTCGATGCGGTTGTGTATCGATTACCGGCAACTGAATAAGGCTACAGTAAAGAACAAGTATCCTCTTCCAAGGATCGATGATCTGTTTGATCAGTTGCAAGGTACCAGGGTGTATAGTAAGATTGATTTGAGATCCGGGTATCATCAGATTCGGGTCAGAGAGGAAGATGTGCAGAAGACAGCGTTCCGGACCCGATATGGACATTATGAGTTCTTAGTGATGCCGTTCGGCGTGACGAATGCTCCAGCAGTCTTTATGAGTCTGATGAACAGAGTGTTCCAGCCGTATCTTGATCAGTTCGTCATTGTGTTTATTGACGACATTCTCATCTACTCCCGGAGTGAGGAGGAGCATGTGAAACACTTGAGGACAGTGCTTCAGATTCTCAGAGAGCATCAGTTGTATGCTAAGCTCAGTAAGTGTGAATTCTGGCTGAGCAGTGTGGTGTTTCTGGGGCATGTCATTTCGAGCAGCGGGATATCAGTGGACCCCAAGAAAATTGAGGCTGTGATGGAGTGGGCTGCCCCCACTTCTGTGCCTGAGATCCGGAGTTTTCTTGGTTTGGCCGGGTATTATAGGCGCTTTGTCGAAGGCTTTTCGAAGATTGCCAAGCCGTTGACTCAGTTGACTCAGAAGGGAGTGCCCTTCTTTTGGTCAGAAGCTTGTGAGGAGAGCTTCCAGGAATTAAAGCACCGCTTGACGACGGCGCCAGTGTTAGTGATCCCTACGGAGAACTCCAGATTTGTTCTGTATACTGACGCATCGCTTCAGGGCCTTGGGTGTGTTCTGATGCAAGATAAGCATGTGGTAGCTTATGCGTCGAGGCAGTTGAAGCCGCATGAGACCAGATATCCAGTTCATGACTTGGAATTGGCGGCTATCATCTTCGCCCTGAAGATTTGGAGGCATTATTTGTATGGTACTTCGTTTACCATCTGCACGGATCACAAGAGCCTCAAGTTTTTATTCACTCAGGCAGAGCTGAACATGAGGCAGAGGAGGTGGATGGACCTACTCAAGGACTATGACTGCGAGATAGAGTACCATCCGGGGAAAGCCAATTTGACAGCAGACGCTTTGAGCCGAAAAGTGAGGAGTTCTGCTGAGGACGTCATTCATTTGTCTGCTTTGATGACCTCCTATTGCCATCTGGGCTATGACTTTGACATAGATGCATCGCCTGTGTATGTATCAACTTTGCTAGCCGAGCCAGATATCTATGAGAACATCAGGAGAGCTCAGAGGTCAGATGATGAAGTTCAGAGGTGGTTATCTTTAGTACATCTGGGTCAGCCAACGAAGTTCAGGGTGGCCGATGACGGGTCTTTGAGATTGGGTGACCGTTGGGTGGTTCCGAGTACGCCGGAGTTGCGTAAAGGGATCTTGGAGCGAGCTCACAGTAGCAGACTTAGCATCCACCCAGGCGGGAAGAAGATGTACAGAGATCTGCGTGGTCAGTTTTGGTGGAAGAGAATGAAGTCTGATGTCGTCGCTTTTGTGAAAAGGTGTTTGATCTGCCAGCAGGTTAAGGCAGAGAGACAGAGACCTGGCGGCGAATTGAGAAGCTTGGAGATACCGAAGTGGAAGTGGGAGCACATTTCCATGGACTTCGTGACTCATTTGCCGATGAGTGCTTCAGGCTTTGATGCTATTTGGGTGATTGTGGACAGATTAACTAAGGTAGCCCACTTTATCCCCTATAGCATGACTTTCACCTTTTTGAGGATGGCGCAGATGTATATTAGAGATGTGGTGAGATTGCATGGGATCCCCGTTTCCATTGTGTCAGATCGAGATCCGCGATTCACATCTCATTTTTGGGAAGGTCTTCAGTCAGCTTTGGGGACTGAAGTCAGATTGAGTACTGCTTATCATCCTCAGACGGATGGCCAGACCGAGCGCACTATTCAGACGCTCGAGGACATGTTAAGAGCTTGTGTTTTGGAGTTCGATGCCTCTTGGCAGGATTCAGTGCCTCTGGTAGAGTTTTCGTATAACAATAGCTACCAGGCGAGTATTCAGATGGCTCCGTTTGAAGCTCTTTATGGCAGACGGTGTAGATCACCCTTATGTTGGGATGATTTGGACCGCAAATCGGTCGGAGGACCCGAGCTGATTCGGGAGATGGAAGAGAAGATAAAGACAATAAGGCAGAAAATGAAAGCGGCACAGGACAGACAGGCTGCTTATGCAAATAAACGGCGGAGACCGTTGGAGTTTCAGTTGGGAGATAAGGTCTTTTTGAAGATCTCGCCTTTCAGAGGCGTTGTGCGATTTGGGATGCGCGGAAAACTGTCTCCGAGGTATGTTGGACCGTACGAGATCTTGCAGCGCATCGGCACTTTAGCTTACCGACTGGCTTTACCGCCTTCTTTATCTGGTATACATGATGTGTTTCATGTATCGATGCTGCGAAAGTATGAGCCGGATCCGTCTCACGTGTTGCAGCCTTCCGAAGTTCAGTTGGAATCAGATGTATCTTATGTGGAACGGCCTGTCAGAATTCTAGATCGAGCAGACCGTAGGCTTCGGAACAAAGTGATACCTATGATCAAGGTTCAGTGGGATCGCAGGGGTGTCGAGGAGGCTACGTGGGAGACGGAGCAGCATATGGTGCAGCATTACCCGGAACTATTCTCTGGTATGTGTTTATGTTTAGTTTCCTTTTGGGGTAAGTGCATGTGATTTCGAGGACGAAATCTTATAAGTAGGGGAGTATTGTGACATCCCCGAAATGGTTAATTACATTTGGTGCATTAATTGTGATTATATGATTAATTATGGTAGTAATTAACTATGTGTTGGAATTTATTTACCTTATGGAAATGCATGGTCATGTGGATAGGGTGACCCGGGGTTGCATTTCAGGGTGCATGTGGTGCATGTTGGGTAAATATTATTGGAAGCATGATTTATTTGCCTTTGGTAGCAATTGATTAGAAATCATGTGTTTAATTGATATTTGGTGCATTATGAGTAAATGCTTTGAAAAATATCATGTTGTGGTGTTTTATACACCATGGAATTGTTGGTATGCTTTTTAATTAAACCCAACCCTTTTATACTCAACCCCACCTTTACCAAATTACTTTCACTTTACCAAATCAAAACCCACAAACCCTCCTTCTTCCATTTTCGTTTTTGAGCTCAAGGGTGAAGAGAAAACCTTCCAAAAGTCTTGATTTGTGAAGATTGTTGGGTGATTTGAGGTCCCCAAGAGGTATGGATGCCTCATTGTCATTTTTATTGTGTTTGGGTTAGTTTTGGAAGGGTTTTTAATGATTCTGAAATGGGTTTGTGTTGGGTTGTTGTGGTTTTGGTTAAGGGTTAGATTTATACTTGTTTTGAAGTATGTTTTGGTGGTTTATGTTGATATTTATGTTGTTGGTTGGTTGGGTTAAGTATTGGGGTGGATTGGAAGGTTTTTGGAAGCAAAAATGGTGAAAAATCGCGTGTCTGCGCGAGGCGACCGATCGCCTGAAAAGAGGCGACCGATCGCCGAGGGGCAGTAACATTTTTGCGTGTTAGGCGATCGATCGCCTAAAATGAGGCGACCGATCGCCAAGAGGCAGTAGGTTTTTCAAAGGGATGGCGATCGATCGCCATGTTTGGGGCGACCGATCGCCACAGTGATAATTTTGAGGCGATCGATCGCCTGAGGGAAGCGATCGATCGCCGCCTGTGGAATTTTGGAAAATGGTTTATTTTGTCAAATTTTTGGTATTTGGCTATTATTTGGCTTCTAATATGGGGTTGTGTGATTGTGTAGAACCATCCCAGGTAGCAACACAACCGAGGAACTGAAGCCAGATCAATTCCACTTTTGGAAAGGTACGTAGTGGACGTACGGGCACCCCAACGGTACATGTATCTTATATACTTATTGTTTATGGATGCAAGTATATATGTGGTATTGCATAGTGGATGCAAATACATGTTATGCATGATGTTTATAGATGCATATGATTATTGGTGCATATCCCATGAGTCGTGGTCATCCCTTGATGATTTTAATGCTTGCCGCTATTTGGTTTGGTTCCGCTAAATGTGAAGCGAGGGGTGGGAGCGCCGCATGTCACATTTGAGCGTGGTTATCATATAGGACGAGGAAAGGGTATTTGCCGCTCAATGAGAGGCGAGGGGTGGGAGTCCGCAGTCCATTGAAGCGAGGTTATCCTATGCCGTCTATATGTAAATAAGCGAGGGGCATTAAAATACATTGTGATGGACAGACTAGGGATTGAGGATCAGTTTGGTATTGATGAAATGGTATATGTTCATGACATGTTTAGACCATTTAAAATAATCTATTGATTATACTCATGAGTTATGGTACAGGGACAACCAAACGGGAAGCGTTTGAAATGCATGGGGAAAACAGGAAGTGTTTTATTATAATTATGCATTTACGCTTTATCTTCATATTGTGTTGAATATGAATGATTATTATTGCTCATGTTTGGGGGTTGTCCTTGTAGGTACCTTTTTGGCATGATAGAAGGGCTTGAACGGGTTGAGACGGTGAGCTTGTGAAGCATTCTTTTGAGGCAGAAAGGACAGGATTATTTTGGATAGTATCTACTCTAGGAGTAGTATAAAACTATAGATGAACACATTCATTGATTGGAATGTAATTAATCCATTTTAGAAGTCCTTATTTTTGGCATGTAATGCTTAAGCTCATAGACTCAATATTATTATTCTACTCTGATCATTTATATTAGCTCTATTATGCCTTGTTTCCGCACTTAAGGATTAGGGTCCTTACAAAAAATTTCGATTTATGTGCTTCGGACATGACCTCTTGTCTAAGGTTGTCAATGTCAGGTACACATAACCGCCACTTCATCTACAGAACTCCATCAATGTCAGATTGAGAATCTGTTAGGATCAATTCCAGGGATGGGTTGTCATTCCACCCTCGAGTTCAACCAACTTGAGCTTTAATAGCTCGTGTTCTTGAAATAATTGCACCGAGAGATTATATCGGGTTCAGTTACAAAATCGAGCGGAAGACACTCGACATAACCCGCTCTAAAACCGATTAATCATTTGAAAGCATTTAAAAGATATGCAAGAAAGTATGTAAAAACAGTTAGGTAAAAAAATGTAGTAAAGTAAATAACACAAGCATTTGTTTCTGGAAGTTCGAAGCACAACACTTCTACGTCTCCCCTTCTTCCATTGCAGGAAGGTTACATTAGAAGACTTTGATTTATACAACTCTTTGTACATACCCGATCGAGTTGGGCATTACCCATCCAACTAGAACTCCTAGCAACTCAACTATGTATGTTCTTTAACGTCTTACATACAAAGACCTCTCATCCAATTGTGATGAATCACAAACTGTTACAATGGTATTCGTTATTCTATTTTAGCTCACAAATACAATTAATAGAGTGAATACAAATGCATAAATGATCCCATCATGAATCTAATACATCAAGGTAAGAGGTGTCAAAGGTTTGGGGAATGCTCTTCAATTAACAACTTTTGTCTTTGAAGTTCCCCAATTGAATCCCAAGTGAGTTTGCTTTAGAAGGCTGGATTGATCTTCAATCAACTGTTATTGAGCTTCCAAATCATGTATATATAGCCCCACGTAACGATATATACGTTAGATACATAATATATAGTCGTTGGGACAGTTTGATAAGCTTTCAAACATTGCAACAGTCATATTCTGCTTTCTGGGCTATTTTTGAAAGTCCGCTGGTTGGGTCCGCTGCCCAAAGTCTGCTGATTGGGTCCGCTGGCCTCTACTGGTTCAATGTCCGCTGGCCTAAGGTCTGCTAGTTCAATGTTCGCTGGCCTAAGGTCTGCTAGTTCAATGTTCGCTGGCCTAAGGTCTGCTGGTACCCTGTTGTCCAACATCTGTTGTTTTGTTCTCTTGGTTATAGCTCTTGATTCGTTGATTTCTGGGTAAAGTGATCTATTCATTTGTAGCCCTTTCTTTTATCTTTCCATGGAATCAAGAATCGCTTGATTTCGAGTTCATATGAGAGAGTTATGCTCTAAATATGAGGCAATACTCAAGCTGTAAGTTTGCTGGATGTAGCAGCACCTGACGTGATTTGCATAAGCGTTTTGGCTATATTAACGTCCGATTCAGTCTTTGAATTCCAAAGATTATTTGTAGATTTTTGTCTTAGCTTTACAACCCATTCTGAATCATCCCATTTCGATAAGCGAGCTGAGAGTTATGGCCGATATACCACGGCTGCTCCAATCTGTCCGCTGATGTTTTAGGCTTGTACCAGCAGACACTTGCAGACATGTTTTCGTCAAGTAAACCTTCGAATCTAGTCTGCTGGCCTGAAGTACAACTTGTATAGAACTGAGTTGGCTATCCAACCCATTTAGAAGCACGTCGTTTCAATGTCCGAGCTATGAGATATAAATGATTTAGTCAACAGCGCTCGGGGTTTACTGGTTGTATCTACTGGTCCAGTAGACCTTTGCGTTTGTCTACTGGTCCAGTTTACTTCAACCCATTTCTTTGTTAATCATCAAACTCCTAATTATGATCTATTCACTGCACACTTGATAAAATATGTTAGCAACACAATAACAAGTTTTGTTAATATCAAAACCAAGATTATCCGGGTTTCCAAAACCCAACAAAATCATATATATTTTTCTCTTTGACTTGTTCTTTTACTCTGTCAAACTTGGGTCTCTATCATGATTTAGCTTGATTGTTTCTCGAAGACAAGCTGAGCTAAAACTGAAGACAAATCATTTTTCCGTTGCCTTTCCTACTCAATGCATCCGTCACCAGGGGCGGAGCTAGGGGGTGCGCAGGGGAGCAGCCGCACCCGCAGCTACAGTCTTTTTAAAATACATGGTGCGTAATTTTTAAAAGAAAGCGATAGTGGAGTAGTGGCTTGTTGGAACCGAAGAGGGGGGGGGGGGGGGGGGGGGGAATGAGGTTCCTTGGCTACTTTAGCTTTTTAAAATGAGTTTGCAAAATAAAAGAATTTGCGATTGCGGAAGGCTTATGTCAATCGATAAATAACTAAAATAAAGAAGTAAATAAGTAAATAAATATGTAATGTAATAAAGCGGTAAATGACACGAGGATTTGTTATAGAAGTTCGGCGATGAATCGTCTGCGTCTCCTCTTCCCAGTTAGAAAACAATCAACCGAGGTTCCACTAGAACGAAATAGATCTTGGCCTTGAGGGCTCCAAGTTAGCCACTACACAACTCTTCCCGAGTACACAAAGCTCTTCCCGAGCACAACACTCTTCACGAGTCTTCTTGGTCTTAAGGGCTCCAACGATAGCCACAACAAAACTCTTCCCGAGTTACCAACACTCTTCACGAGTCTTCTTGGCCTTAAGGGATTCAAGGATAGCCACAACACATGCACCAACTTTACTTGTTGATGACTTTACAATTTCCAACTTGCTTTGGTGTTGGAGGACCTTACAATAACTCAATAAACACCTTCACGGTGTACCAACACGAAGACAATAAGACTCTATCAATAAGAAAAGAATCACAAACTCCAATGGAGATTGCAATGCTATTTGAAATTTGAATTAGCAAAGCTTTGTAGAAGTTTGTAGGCTTGTTTCTTGTCTTCAAAATGCTCCAAAGCATCCATATTTATAGTGTAAGATGCCTCCTAGGTTCCTACTAGCCGTTGCTACACATAAGGCTTGAATCACTCCTCGATCGCCTCAGCCATCGCCTCAGGCGATCACCATCGCCGCGCCCCAACGGTCAGCATAAATCACGCATCGACTCAGGTGATGTCTCGATCGCCTCAGGCGATCAATACTGAAAATAAAAGCCGTAACCTCAGCTGGTCCAAAAACTTCATCGCCTCAGGCGATCAAGCCATCGCCTCGGGCGAACTCCCCCTGCGCGCGAGCCTCGGCGTCGCCTCTGTCGATGTGTGTGGCGATGCTCCGCCTGGCTGCCATCGGGGCGATGATCACCATCGCCTGGGGCGATCCAGCCCAGAATTGGCACACTTGATTTTCTTCAATTAATCCACTTTTTAATCAATTAATCTGCACACTAAGTAGACACATTAGTATAACAAACACAAGTTTTGTTGATCATCAAAACTCAAAAAAAATCCGGAGATAAATTAAAGCATTAAACACAACCATGCGTTTAAGGCTCAACAATCTCCCCCTTTTTGATGATCACAAAACTTGATAAACTTGAATATGTAATATGCATGAAATGTGAGTAAACATGACTCCCCCTTAACAATTGCATAGCATGATAATCAAAAAGCACAAAATTCAAATAAACATAGCATAATTATATGTTGACACATAGCCATACTTTAACAATTTACACATGTTCCTCATCAAGCATGTAATGAGCATAACAAGCCTAAGATTAAATCATTGAGAGGAACAACATACACGCGTTTAAGGCAATCAACAATAAATTCTAGATATTGCAAAGTGTGCATATGTTCATGCCCTCGTGCCCAATAGACATTAAAATTATCAAAGCATCATTAGATAAGTTAACAAAACATATAATTGCACATTTCCACATTGCATATTCAAATTTAAATTCTAGACATCTCAAGATATTTACTATAAAAAGATAAGCATACAGCATGCATTAAAACAATTTATATGAGCATATGCTAAGGGGTAATGCATTTTACTACAATGAATATTGAGCTTCATTATTTATTGGTCACAATTAATTTGTGCCAATGAAATTTTGAATTGCTCTTTTAAAATGTATAAAATAATTTTACCTTCGATGACAAGAGTGCGTTCTTGTCACTGGTCCTATACCTCGCGCTTCTTCTATTGAGGTGAATGAGATAATCTCCTCCTTTGAGTTGCTTGTGCCTTCATCCTCCATCCCATTGTTGTCCCTACAAAACAAATTTTCAATTGGAGGATCTTTGGTACCCATTTGATTTTTGGGTCCTTGAGGGTTAGCTTTCATTGGCGCCTTTGGTATCCATTTCCACCTTTTGTTAGGTTGGTATTGGATTTTGGCAAATCTACATTTATTCTTAGAATGACCATCTTTGCAACAATAAGTGCAAGTAGGAGAATTATGCTTGGCTTTAGCTAACAAGCTTGAAAAAGTTTTAGTTTTGCTTGAGAAGCCTAGTTCGGCTTTATCGAAGCTACAACGTTGCAAGCCAAGCAACTCATTCACCTTTAAAATACTCTCACTAAATTTGCAAAAAGATTTCTTTAAAGAACTTAATTCATTTCAATGAATTGTTTTCTTCATCTTTCTTGACAACCTCAAGTTTGAGTAATTTGTTACTCATCTTGGTTTTGCCAAGAGCATCAATAAGTTCATAATAAAAATCTAATAATTCATTAAAAGATGGTACCTCATCATCGCTTTCATCTCCTTCATCATTTGCGTCATCTTTGGCCATGAGACAAATGTTCGTTTCTTCTTCATCGGAGTCACTATCACTCCATGTGGCTATAATGGCTTTCTTCTTCCCTTTGTCCTCATTCTTCTTCCTAGGACATTTATTAGCGTAATGACCTTTTTCTTGACAATTATAACAAGTTACCTTGTGTTTGGATTCATGTTTGGTAGCACTAGAGGTCTTTAGCTTGTTGTATTTGTTGAAGAACTTCTTGAACTTTCTAGTGAACAATATCATCTCTTCATCATCATCATCATCTTCTTCTTCATCCTCGGATTGATCTTTCCTCCCAACCAAGGCGATCCCCTTTCTCATAGATCTATCATCCTCCTTTATTCCTTTCCTTGTTGACACTTCAAGCTCATGGGTCACCAATGTGCCATGAAGTTCATCAAGGTCATAAGATGCACTTTCTCCTTTGTTAGACTCAATGATGGCCGTCCTCTTTGCATCCCATTCTTTTGGTAAGGCTCTTAGAGCTCTTCTCCATATTTGCTTTGGAGGGTACTTCTCTCCAAGTTGAGCAAGCTCGTTTATGATTTGGGTGAGCCTTCTAAACATCGAATCCACCTCTTCTCCGAACTCCATCTCAAATGTCTCATATTTTAGTTGTGGTAGGTCTATCTTTGTCTCCTTCACTTGATTGGTGCCCTCATGACAAATTTTCAATTTGTCACATATCTCCTTTGCGGTTGAGCACATTGAGATCCGGTTGTACTCCTTCATATCTAAAGCACAATGTAAAATATTAATAGCTTTAGCATATTGAGATATTAAAATCATGCCCGCTCTTGTGAAATCTTCCATTTCTTTGGGAATACTTATTCCCCCAACTTTCTTTAAAGGAATATGTGGACCTTTCACAATTATTTTCAAAAGGTCATAGTCTACGGATTGGATGTATATAAAAATTCTAATTTTCCAATACCCATAGTTATCACCCGTGAAGAGCGGAGGTCTATTTGTCGATTGACCTTGAGCAAACTCATTTGCTAGATTAGCCATATAAAAAAATTTGATTTAAAACAAAAATCAAATGGCTCTGATACCACTTTTGGAACCGAAGAGGGGGGTGAACGGGGTTCCTTGGCTACTTTAGCTTTTTAAAATGAGTTTGCAAAATAAAAGAGTTTGCGCTTGCGGAAGGCTTATGTCAATCGATAAATAAATAAAATAAAGAAGTAAATAAGTAAATAAATGCTAATGTAATAAAGCGGTAAATGACACGAGGATTTGTTATAGAAGTTCGGCAATGAATCGCCTAAGTCTCCTCTTACCGGTTAGAAAACAATCAACCGAGGTTCCACTAGAACGACATAGATCTTGGCCTTGAGGGCTCCAAGTTAGCCACTACACAACTCTTCCCGAGTACACAAAGCTCTTCCCGAGCACAACACTCTTCACGAGTCTTCTTGGCCTTAAGGACTCCAAGGATAGCCAGAACAAAACTCTTCCCGAGTTACCAACACTCTTCACGAGTCTTCTTGGCCTTAAGGGCTCCAAGGATAGCCACAACACATGCACCAACTTTTACTTGTTGATGACTTTACAATTTCCAACTTGCTTTGGTGTTGGAGGACCTTACAATAACTCAATAAACACCTTCACGGTATACCAACACGAAGACAACAAGACTCTATCAATAAGAAAAGAATCACAAACTCCAATACAACACAAATATATGGAGATTGCAATGCTATTTGAAATTTGAATTAGCAAAGCTTTGTAGAAGTTTGTAGGCTTGTTTATTGTCTTCAAAATGCTCCAAAGCATCCATATTTATAGTGTAAGAGGCCACCTAGGTTCCTACTAGCCGTTGCTACACATAAGGTTTGAATCACTCCTCGATCGCCTCAGCCATCGCCTCAGGCGATCACCATCGCCGCGCCCCAACGGTCAGCATAAATCACGCATCGCCTCAGGCGATGTCCCGATCGCCTCAGTATTAGGATATGCCCTAAGACATGTCATTAGATGATTGTTTATGACATACAATGTATTATGATTTTATAAATGGCAAATCATTATTATCTATTATTCGAATATCTGTGCAATATGAATTGATATAAGTTAATGTCCTTAGAATAATATTGTATTATTCTTAAAGATTGTCCCTAGTCAAGTATTATCATAAATAAGGATAATGATAATACATTGAGACTAGTATGTTTTGATTGATGAATTAATTCATGGATATGAGATATCAAATCAACACATGGGTACATGTTAGAGAACAATGTACTGGACAGACCCACCATGAGAATGCTACATGGATAGTTATATGAGTGTCATAAGCAATTCTCATTGTGATAATAATGTATGTAATCCTTACGACTTGAGATCATCAGAGATCCCAACATAAGGAGTTATGTATCTTGATATTGTCAAACGTTACCTGTAACAGGGTAAACTATAAAGACAACTATTGGATACACTACGAATTATGTAGAGGGATGTTGATTGATCAAGATATGATTTGTCCCTCCTATATAACAGGAGAAGTGTTTGGGCACTTGATCAAGTAAGACTAAAATGCATGGCGTGCTCGAATGAGTCGATATGTGATATCGAGCTTATTCGTTTATTCTAGTTCTACTTGGGGATCAAGAAATAGAGATTGAATATACGAGTGTGACTATTCCATGACTTGTGTTCAATCTAAACACATGGACAAAGGGATTAAGTTACATGGTTAATATTATCAAAAGTTCTAAGGTTATGTCGAGTCAAAGACATTCTTGTAATTTGGGTAGCCTTGATGTGTTGCTAGATACCGCTCATTGCTTGTGACGTAAAATGAGATTTTATGTCACTGCCAACATTACAAGATCCTATGGGCCGCACAAAAAATTAAATCGATAAAGGGAATTAAATTCATGGGATGAATTAAATAATTAAGAAGAGTCTTAATTAAATGATTATAAGGATTTAATTAAATCATGGGTTTGGGCCCATGAGACTTTAAGAAAGTCTTGAACCCTAATTAAATCTTATAATATAAATACAAGGTTATGATTAATTGTTAATCACACAGTTCATAAATTAACCTAGCCACCATACCAAGAGCTCTCGGCCGCCGCCTCCTTCCTCCTCCATCTTCACGGCAGACGTGAATAGTGGTGATCGGAAAGGCCGCCGTTTAATCGGTTTTGAACCGTGAGTTTGGTTTTGGTTCAAGAATAAGTCTAGCAACTTGTTCTTGAACGTCCCTTGTTCGATTTGATCGTGTGGATACCGTAGAGGCAAGACCTTGGAGGTGTTGCTCGTGACTCACGGATTTGGCATCGTATCTGCTTCAAACACGCTACAAGGGTGAGACTCTCATTATCTCTATTCCGATATGACCACTTTGTATAGATCCGCGGTTCTAGTAATCCAAAATTTTAAATTCCGCTGCGCCGTATGCTTGTTGGATTACTTAGACTCAGGCGATCATTACTGAAAATAAAAGTCGTAGCCTCAGCTGGTCCAAAAACTTCATCGCCTCAGGCGAAGTCCACATCGCCTCAGGTGTTCAACACATCGCCTCAGGCAATCAAGCCATCGCCTCGGGCGAACTCCCCTGTGCGCGAGCCTCGGCGTCGCCTCTGTCGATGTGCGTGGCGATGCTCCGCCTGGCTGCCATCGCATGGGGCGATGATCACCATCGCCTGGGGCGATCCAGCCCAGAATTGGCACACTTGATTTTCTTCAATTAATCCACTTTTTAATCAATTAATCTGCGCACTAAGTAGACACATTAGTATAACAAACACAAGTTTTGTTGATCATCAAAACTCAAAAATAATCCGGAGATAAATTAACGCATTAAACACAACCATGCGTTGAAGGCTCAACATGGCTGATACCATTTTTTGGCAAGCCAATGGTGCATGTTCGAAACCTACTTCTCTCGCATATTAAAAAAAATGAGCTTAATTTTTTTTACACTCGCTATGTTCGGCCATGCTAATATAGTAATACGTTAAAAATTGAAGTCTCATCATTTCTAATTTTATGTAGATTTATTCACATTAATTTGATTTTATATTCATTTTACTCAAATTTAGATATCAATATTTGGATTATCATGGTTGAGATATTACTTTTTTTTTTATCCTTTGTATGAAAATTTGATTGCGAGGAAATATACGACGAGTGAAGTATTAAATACTTTATTATTATATTTTATTGCTCTTATTTTAGATAATTTATTTTATATTATATTTTTTATTCTACTAAATTAATAATATTTTTGTAATCATTTTTATTAAAATATATATACAAATATAATATTGATTTCTATTTTCTGCATATATGTCAATTAAATATTTTATATTTTAATAATTAATTATTTAAATTTTTTATTTCCGTACACCTATTTTATTTTCCTAGCTCCGTCCCTGTTCGCCACTTTATTTGCCTTACTCGGATGGTAGTTGTTCGTTAGATCATAATTTTTCAGGAGTTCATTCAATCGTCTCTGCATCATATTGAATTTTTCTATGTAAACAAATACTTGAGACTTTGATGGTCCGTGAAGATTTCACACTTAGCGCCACAGAGATAATGTCTCCATATTTTCACAGCGAAGACTACACCAGCTAATTCGATGTTATGTGTAGGGTAGTTCAGCTCATAAGTTTTTAAGTTTCCTTGATGTGTATACAAGCACTCTGACTTCTTGTATGAGCACACACCCTAAGCCTTCTTTCGACGCATCGCTGTAAACAGTAAAACACATGCCTTCAGTAGGTTGTATCAGTAGATGAGAGTTTCTTTTTCAAAGTTTCGAAGCCTTTCTCACACTATTCACTTCAGCTGAATTATAGAGTCCTTTTGTGTGAGTTTCATAATGATATGGCTATTGAGGAGAATCATTCCACAATTTTTTGGTAATAGCCAGCTAGCAAAGTATTTGGTCTTTGCCATTCCGAAATTGCCTCCACCTTCTTAGTATCTACGGACACGCCTATTTTTTATGTGCCCTAAGAATGCGCCGCTCTCTAGACATAATTCACATTTCTTGAACTTGGCGTAGAAGTCTTTTTCCCTTAATGTCTGGAAGACGAGACGAAGATGTTGTTCATGTTCTTCTTTGCTTGATGAGTAAATGATGACGTCATCGATGAATACCACCACAAAGTTATCTATGAATGGTTTTAATATTCGATTCCTCAGATCCATTAATGTTGTTGGAGCATTCGTTAATCAAAATGACATACTGTGAACTCATAGTGCACATATCTTGTTCTGAATGCGGTTTCGAAACATCCTCTACTCTAGTCTTGACTTGATGATAGCCTGATCTCAGGTCGAGGCCTTTAGCTCCCTTGAGTTGATCAAACATGCCATTTATCCTCGGAAGGGGATATTTGTTCTTGATTGTATTCTTATTCAGTTCTCGATAATCGATACACAATCTCACATTCACGTCCTTCATTTTCACAAATAGTACGAGGGCTCCCCTGGAGATACGCTCGGTCTTACACACCTTTTGTCTTAGAGCTCCTGAAGTTGCTCCTTAAGTTCTTTCAGTTCTGCTGGAGCCATTCGGTATGGTGCCTTTTAAATTGATGTAGTCCCTGGCACCAAGTTGATTTCGAACTCCAATTCTCGGTCTGGAACTGATCCTGACAGCTCTTCAGAAAAGACATTCAGGAAATCTCGCACTACTTCAATGTCTTCTATTTTGAGCTCAGTTCTTTCTTTCGCCTCGGTTATAGTGTCTAGGTAAACTTCTTCAATATAATAAAATCTTTCGTTCCTTGAATTTACCTTCTCATACTTGATAGATATATATATATATATATATATATAATAATAATAATAATAATAATAATATCTCCATAAACTAATATTTGATAAAATAATAATTTCTCTAAAATACTATTTTGCGAATTTGAAGAAATATTTTGGAAGATTATTTAGGAACATAAAAATGAATGTTTTGTTTATTTTGAAGAACTAAATTGTTAAGGTAAATGTTAAATTGTATCTAATATTGTTTGATAAAGATATTTTAAGATTTTAAATTAATATATTTTGTGTTAAGATGTAATATAACAATAGAATATTTTACAAATGATGAAAAGTTTGATTAAAAGTAGTGATCATGTTGAGAGATACGTAAATGACTAAATATATTTTGAGAAAAGAGAATAAAAATAAATAATTTTTCAAGCTTCGGCTCCATTTGGTTCTAAAAAATTTAAAATAAAACATTTATTATTATTTTTCAAATATACAACTGATTATTTAAAAAGAAATATTGGAAAAAAATCCTTTCCTATGAAGAAGTTTTTAAAGTTGATTGCTTTTGTAATCCAAACTACAGTACACACAACAAATTTTTAAGGGATCTAATATTATAATATATATGATGAATTATATATAGACCCCGTAATTTGAATAATTATGAATTCTTTCCTTCTAGTTTATTTGATGCTATCTCTAAGGGCAGTGCCCATAGAGGTACATTTTACCATATATTGAAGATATTCCAAATAAAATATTGTCAATACATGGTGGATAACCTCCTAAGGGCAGTACCCTTAGAGGGTAACATCAAAAAATCCATGGAAGATAGCTGTAATTTTTCATCAATTTCTTACAAACTAGAATTGATGAATTAATAATATAACTATTATAAATGGGAGTACATATATTATTGTCTAAATGCCAAAAATTATAATAAAATTATTCAGAGTTGGAGATATTTGTAATTTCTAATAATTTATAACTTGTCTTGGTTACAAAAGAAAATGTTGAGGGGTGAAAATAATATTATACAAGAATACATGGGTGCATTTATAAAATAAACCCATTCGCCGGGTTTTTTAATCAAATAATCGATTTTCGAAAATGATTTAACAATTTAATCGATTTTTTTTTATTATCAAACTAACCTAAGTCGCCATGTCAGATGGCGACTTCATTTGAAGTCGCCATCTGACATGGCGACTTTAATAAAAAAAAAATTTTGATGTCGCCATCTGAGTTGGCGACACCAGTGTAATTTATTGGTGTCGCCATCTCAGTTGGCGACATCAATTTAATTTATTGATGTCGCCATCTGAGATGGCGACACCAATGTAATTTAACCCTAGCCCTTTTCCAAAAACATGCCTGCCGCACTCGCATCTCATTCTCATTTTCTTTCTTCTGCTCATTCTCATTTTCTTTGTTGTGCTGCGAAAATTTCTTCCAACATCTCTGCAAAAATCAAGCTATTTTTTTCCAAAATATTTAAAGTAAGATTTTTTATTTTGTTATTTGTGTATTGTAGATAAATTATGATTTAGATATATTTCGTAGGAGTATATTATTTGTTGGTGTATATTTTGATGATGTGAATAATTAAAATTCAAGTTGGCTTCGGAGGGCGGCGGTGGCCGGCGGCGGCGTCGGCCGGTGGTGGGCGGCGGCGGCTGGCGACGGACGTGTAGTTTTTGTAATGTTGAGATTAATGTTTTTAATTTTTGTATTATATTTCAGGATGGATCAAATGAGACAACCAGGCCCGGTTGACACACATCTTTTGTCGTTGCAGTCTTCACATCGATCTGAGGATGTATGGAAGGTGATATGGATAGTATACTTCGTGTGAGAAACCCAGATAACTATTTTTGGGATATGTGTCCATTAGATATACGTGTTGTTAATTTGTTGCACGTTATTGGATTTTATGGTATATATAGGTGTGGTAAGATTGAACTTGACATGCACCTGATCACGGCTTTAGTTGAGAGATGGCACCGTGAAACACACACATTTCATCTTAGATCAGGAGAAGCGTCCATCACACTGCAAGACATTGCAGTAATATGGGCATTGCCAGTAGATGGCATCATAGTGTCTGGAATAGATTATGATAGGACTCTACCTGAATGGCAAGAATATTGCCATATATATGTAGGATTCATACCAGATATCAAGGATTTTAAAGGTGCGAGGTTGAGATTAGTTGTTTTGAAAAATCATTTGCTGCAAAATCCATTGGGGGTACATAGTACGCCAGATGATGTTGCTAAGTTTACAAGGGTTTGTGCGTTATTGATGTTAGGCGAGATTATGTGCCCTGATTCCTCAGGCAATTTTGTTAGGTTATTGTATTTACAGAAGTTGGAGGATATCGACTCTGCCAGTACATATAGTTGGGGCAGTGCTGTGTTGGCATACTTATATCATGAGTTGTGCACGTCATCAGAGAAAGGGAAAAAAGTTATAGGCGGTGCATTGCAACTCTTACAGGTAAATAATATGTTTGTTTGTTTTAATAATTAAAATATGTTTCTGGTCAATCTAACTTGTGTTATTGATTTCACTACAATAAATGAGATTTGGGCATGGTCACGAATCCCAAGTTTGACTTCGCAATTGGGTAGCGATAGATCTGATATTGGGCCAATAATGGTCGGCCTAGACAATGTGTTACCTTCTACTCCATATGATGTAAAGTAATACAAATATGCATTGTTTTATAATTGATTTTATGTGTTAATGCATTTAATTATTTATTTGAATATATACAGGTAGTCATGTCATTTAATCTTTACAGAAACTGGGAGTCATTCCATACGCATCATAAGGGACATCCTCGATGAGCAGCCAGTAACTCAAGTAAACATGCTGTTAAATTAGTTTGTACAAAAATACACTCTTTTCATAGTATGTAAAGCAATATTGTTTTGCAGTTTAATTGGCAGTCGTACCCTGATGAGTACACTGAAGGAATCACTGAGCTGGGGACATATAAGGGACCGTTGATTTTCTTCGACATAGTTGAAATGCAACGGTCTGATCGAGTACTGCTACAATTTGGGATGCTACAAGATATCCCAGAAGATCCACCATCGGGGGATGAGGCATTGCATAATGTTGGTCGAAGGGGAAATGTCAACAAAACTGGAGCACTAGGCATAGAGCATACATACTTTGCTGGGAGAGAGCAAATGATCTACGTGTAGACAGACCACGATTTACTGACGGTGGTTACTACGTTGTTGGCCGATACAACGAGTGGTGTGGACAAGTCACACGTAGATACATTGGGCGTCAAGAATATTTTGTACAGACAGGATATCAACATGGTGATGGCCCGGCATGGCAGCATGTGGTACGTTAATTACGTGAAATTTTATTTTTATATTTGTGTTTCGATGTATAAATTTTATATGGACTTTTGTACTTTGCAGATTGAGCAGATGGAACAGTTAACTACAAGCTATAACCGACATCTGGCTGATGGAGTGCCTATTACGACAGAGTCGATGAGGCAACACAGGACTATGTTCGACAATGTGGTGCGAGTGACTCGTGAACGACGAGACAGAAACTTCCCGCCATACAATGAAGTCCAGCCTGTTGATACACGTCGGTTCCATGCAGGCACTCCATCTACACATATGCAGACAGATATTGCAGGTCCATCTACGTGGACAGATATTGCAGGTCCATCTGCACATATGCAGACAGATATTGCAGGTCCATCTACGTGGACAGAGCCAAATATGTGTACAGACTATTATATTCTTGTTCCTGTACCATCATATGATTTATCTCCCTTCACGCCATACCCCCCCATGTCCACTCAACCCCAGTTCAGCAGCATGGGTACAGATGTCAGTCTTGGGTTTGCGACATATGCAGCTATGACTTCACATTTCGATGTCTCGCCAGTTCTATTCCCTCAATTGACGCCAATAAAGCAGCCTGCCAACACACCTGTGGCAAGGGAAAGGGGCGAAGAAGTCGTTCAACAACGAAGAGTTAGAAGACAGACAATTCCTCCTCCTTGTGGTACTGGAGAAAATCTAGCTCCTCGTCGTCGTCGTTGAAGTCATCATTATGTTGTAAATAGTAACCGATTCTTATAGATTAAATTTGAAAAGATGTTTGTTCTTTGAGCATACAATCGACATACAATAATTTCGTAATTAAACGTACAATAATGTCACAATAATGTAACGTAAACATCCAATACCCATGCTAAATTGTAATCACTGTCAACGGGAAAAAATGTTTGTTTTATCCCAGAAAAATCACTAAATATATATTTACAATATATTTTCAGAATGAACTGGTTACGGTCGATGCCAGTAATATCATATACGTCTTTCACTAACTGCAAATAATTAATAGTGCGAGATATTGTCATGCCTTTCGATGGACCACGATCATATCTTTTGAATCTTGTAATATATCGCCTCCCCAATACAACAAAACTTTAATTGACATACCTTAAAAATAAACACAAATTTTATAAATTAGTACAATATATATAATATTATTAAATTTAATTATTTGTATAACAACATACATGCAGAGAAAATATTCACGAATTCTGAAGAGAATTTGAATATTCACGAATTCTGAAGAGAATTTGAATATTCGAAAGCCGAAGAGATTTTGCTTTATATTTCAAAATGAGTAACATTTGTTCAGTTTTATAGACAAAGTAATTGATTATTGTCGCCATCCAAAATGGCGACATTAAATAAATATTTTTTTTAATTGTTGAGATGGCGACAATATTTAAAAACAAAAATAACTTATATCGTTATATACCGACACCGGCGAAAAAAAATTTTAATATAATGTCGCCATCTTACATGGCGACATCAAAAAAAATTATTTTTTTAAAGATGTTGCCATGTCAGATGGCGACATCAGAAAATTATATTTTTTTTAAGAATTTTTATGGAATTCGCCATGTCAGATGACGACTTCACCTAAAATCGCTATCTGACATGGCGACATCGAAAAAATAATATTTTTTTTAAGAATTCTTTTGGAAGTCGCCATGTCAGATGGCGACTTCACCTAAAATCGCCATCTGAGATGGCGACATCGGAAAAATAATATTTTTGTAAGAATTTTTGTAGAAGTCGCCATGTCAGATGGCGACTTAGCTAATTTCATAATAAAAGAAAAAAACGATTATTTTGTTAAATAAATTATTTTTTCTAATAAAAAGTTAAAAAAAACCCCCACTCGCCTCCTCCTGCCTGCTGAACTGGAATTTCAGATAATCGCTATTGCTTCCCTTCTCTGTATATCCAAAAACTGTACAAAAGTTTATTTTTTTAATCGGATAATAAACTTTTAATGACTGTGTTTCTGCCTAAATTCAGTTCTACATGAGGCTGTTACATCTTGTTTTTCTTGTTGCTTTGACTTCTGGGGTCGCAGCCATTTTCATCAACATCGTAGGTTTCTCCGATCTAGGTATGGATTTATACATAAAACTCATTATTTCACTGATTTTGCAATTTTTGTGGGATAAATGTGGTTTTGTGTCGATGGCTCATTTGCAGAGGCGTCATTTCATCTTTCTAATGAAGATCTGGAAGCATTGGAATCTTTGCGGAGTTATTTCAAAAAGTGTGTGGTGAGTTTTCTTTTCATTTCTCGTTTTCTTTACACTTAGGTTATTGGGTTTTTACATTTTTCTCATTCATTGTTTGGTAATCTTTTTTTCATGTTTAATAAATCTTTCAACTAAACAGATATATGCCGAAGGCATTGTATAAGTTACTTTTGATTGAAATAAAAACTGTTAAAAATTGTTATCCCTTATACAGAATTATGAACATAGTGAAAGGATAGAAAAGTTCATGATTGGGTGTTCCCTACTACGCGCTGCACTGGATCCGGGTGTAGTGGTAAGTGGGTAAAGGTTTCTAGGTCGTCGCTCGGAAGCGACGCACCACATCGACGCCTGGGTATTGTCTCAAATGAGCAAGAGTTCCCTCACCTCAAGCGAGTAGGGTAAAGAAGTTAGCTCAAGACCAGAACCATAGGATTCGTTTAGCCTCTTGGATTAGCAGAGTTAGTAGAGATTATGAGTACGAGAAAAAATAATATTCTGTGTTTGCTGGAAACCAAATGGGTAGTTGAGAAAGCCATCGGTATATAGGTAAGTATAAGAACCGTAATGGGGTAGGTGTAATCGTAGACAATAAACTAGTCGATTATGTAGTTGAAAGTTAGAAGGAATGGTGATATGATAATATTAGTTTAGCTAGTCTTAGGCAGTGATATTTTCAATATTATTTATTGGTTATGCACCACAAGATCTATAGTGAGGCTACTTAATGAGGCTACTAAGCGTTTTGGGAAGATCTACAGGATTGCTCGAGCAAGGGAGATGAAGACAAGAGAATTATGTGTAAGGACATGCATAAAAGATGAGGACCATACGGTCTTGGTTAGAGATGAAGACATTAAAGAGATATGGAAGAATTATTTTAACAGCTTGTTCAATGGTGCTTTTACTCAAGATTTAGGTGATCTTGACATCCAACAATATGATGTCAACCGTGAGTTTACACGTAGAATTAGAGAATCTGGGGTTAAAGAAGTTTTGAACAAAATGAAAGAATGAAGAGCAGTTGGTTCGATGAAAATCCCTATTGAAATATGGTGATGCTTAGAACCAACGGGGATAAAATGGCTAACATATCTATTTAACAAGATTTGATGGAATAATAACATCCCAAATGAATGGAGAAATAGTACTTTTGTCCCTCTCTACAAGAACAAGGGTGCCATTCCGAGTTGCTCCAACTATTGTTGTATAAAACTCATGTGTCACATAATGAAGCTTTGGGAGAGAGTAATTGACAGTTGGTTAAGGAGGGAGATAAGATCTCGGAGAACCAATTCGGGTTCATGCCAGGGCGATCAACAACGGAAGCTATCCATTTATTTTTCCAATTATAGAGCATTATCATTTGGTCTTTATAGATTTGGAGAAGGCTTATGATAAAGTGTCAAGGGTGATATTGTGGTGAGCTTTGATGAAGAAAAGAGTTCACATCAAATATGTTAATATAATCAATGATATGTACGACGAAGTAACATCCAGTGTTAGAACATGCAGCGGGATGACAAATGAGTTCTCGATCACTATTGGATTGCACCAAGGGTCTGCATTGAGTCCTTTCTTGTTTGCCTTAGTGATTGATGTGATCACGAAATACATACAGACTTAATTATCTTGGACCATGCATTTCACTGGCGATGTTGTGTTAATCGACGAGACCAGGGCATGAGTTAATGCTAACTTGGAGTTACGGAGAGTGACCTTAGAATCAAAAGTTTTAGATTAATTAGGTCCAAAAAAAATATATGGACAGTAAATTTAGTGGTTGTATACCTCGGGATCCTGATATTATAACACTCAATGGCCAATATGTATCGATGAGTACCAAGTTTCGAGACCTATTTTGTATCCAAAGTATGGGGAGATAGATAACGACGTTAACCACAGAATACAGGCGGGCTGGTTGGAATAGAGAAACGCCACCGGAATTCTATGCTGTCGTAATATCCCTGAGAGAGGAGAATCTCTATAGAACTGACATCAGACCTGCAATGTTGTATGTGACGGAATGCTGAATACTAAAGATGAATCACGTTCAGAAGATAAGTGTGCCAGAGATGTGTATGGTATGTTGGATATATGGTAAGAGATAAAAATAAGGATTGAAGACATTCGAGCTGAAGTAGGTGTTGCTCGTATAGAAGATAAGATGCAAGAAAGTCGTTTAGGATGGTTTGGTCACGTACGACGTAGGCCTAGTATTGCACATGTTCGTCAAGTATATTCTGACCGATAAAAGCACTGAGAAGACTGATACATTTGCACGACCCAACTTGATTTCTTATATGGTTCATGTAGCCTACCTCAATCAATTGAGATTAAAGATTTAGTTGTTGTAGGAGTGAATGGAGGAGAACAGAGTAGTGGAAATTGCTCAGTGTTTGACAATAAGATCTGCAAAGGAAAGGTTTGAAAGTGGAGAGAATTTGGACGGTGAAAATATAGAATTCGTATGTCATGAATTGATTGGGTATTTGTGGTGGTTGGATGAACTAATGTAGTGAGAGATGTGAGCATCACTTTAGTGCGAATACAAATGGTGGAATGATTTCTTAAGCTTTCAAGTAATTACCTTATAAAGAAGCACAACATCAAATTTGGTTGTCTGATCAGTAATACCCGCAAACATTAACTTCTATCCATCATGGGGATATCCCTCGGTCGACCTCCAACAATGAACTTGGACAGTGAGAGGTGGAGATTCAGAAGTACACTAGAAGTCCAGATGTACGGAAGATTTGAGAAAGTTAAAAGGTCTATGTGGTTTTCCTTATGAATTGAATTTGGTATTTATAGTGGTTGGAGATGGACTATTGGGGTGAGAGCTCTGAGCTTTTTACGATCAGTGTTCGCCTAAAATTGCACCAGTTGTACTTGTACCCTCCCATTAACTTTCCGACTTCATGCATAAGCTCCGCTCCCCAAATTCTTCGTAGTTAATTGTGAGTTCTGGTGATGACTTGGTTAGCTTTCGTTGAGTTTTAACTGGTGCTCTTTCCAACCTCGGGGACAAACAGTTAATAAATAAAATGCATGTATGTGTCCACTAGGTTGACTTCATCATGGTGTTATTAATTGTCTTCGCCAATCAAGAAGCATCTTGCCTAGTGATTGGATAATTGAGCATTCAATTTTTGTAGGCTTTTCTGATATTTTGAGCTGATCAGATTGCTGATTTAGAAACTAGATAGCAGCACTTTGTTTTACCAAACTCCACTGACCCAACCACAAGAGCTCAGATGGTTATATATTAATGTTCAAGTAATTCTTGTGAGAGGGTTCAACCTCTTGTTCTTTAGAGATTGTTTGCATTCCTTGTTTTATCAGAGATAAGTGTTTAACGAATTCTTTGATATCCATCCACCAAGCACCACCATAATTTTTTTAAAATTATAATTGTATATATCCGTGGAAATTTAGGAAATTTGAGTGAGTAGGATGCTCAATTTGTCGCAAATTGTCTTTTGTTCTTTATCTTGATAGGAAAATGTGGATGTAAATTTTATTAGAGTCTCGATTTAGTTTTATAAATGATGATTAGTTTTCATTTGTTTATGTGGAATTAGGAGCTTGAATTCGAGGTGAGAAAAAACGATATTTATATTGACTTGCTTTGTTGCTACTTCTTGTTATTGATCTCCTTGCTGCCATTGATCCAGTTGCAAGGATTGCTTATGATGTCCAGAGTCTTACATTATTAAATCATAGACAACTGTAGTTGTAAACTTAAGTAGGCTGCTCCAGAATCCACACACTCATCCCCTGAAGTGTTTTTTGATCCTTAAGTCACATGATGCAGGTGCTCGGGTGGATGCAGATGCGGATGCATGAGTGCGTTAAAAAAAAATTAGCGTGGTGCGCCTTAATGCATATATTCAAATAATATACACACGCACGCACGCACACAACCACACACCGATGAGATAAAGTTAAACATACCTAATATACATCATATTGACAAACTTGCATCATTTTTATATTTTTTCAGTGCAATTCAAATCTTTTATTCGATCGTTCTCCTAATAGGGATAGTTATCGTTCTCCGAAAAATATATTTTAGAGAATGAAAAATGAAAATGAATTATTAATATTTGGTCATAAGATAATGAATTCGAAAAATGAAACCAAATATAACCTTTGTATTTCAACATGTTTTGTAATAGTATGAATTTATTAAAAATGACTTATATTATCTCCGGATAATTAAGAATGCCTAACATTTAAGTTCACGACTTATTAAAACTTAATATGTGACTTAATAAAACTTAGTCGTAAAGCGTCGTAGCGCACTCAATGCGCCAAATCACGACCGGAGCTTCAGTGCGCGATTTAATAAAACTTAGTGCGCCTTAAAGCACCGCACAAGCACTCAATGCATCAGTTCGAGACCAGAGCGCCAGTTTGCGAAGGTGGGTAGGAGGATTATTTGACTTAGGTTCAGCCCTCTAATGCAAACATCTCTTTCTTAGTTGGATCTCCTTGTGATGCTTTATGTCAAAAATGGGAAATGGGCCTACCACCTTCATTGTATGATTTGAGTTTCTGGTGAATTATAGAGATAGCAGTTATTATGTGTTTACTAGGACTCATAAACTATTTACTTCTTTTTATTGGTATAGTTGGTGCATCAATGGTTCAATACCATATTGTGATTGAGGCTTATCTTATATAATGTGTATCTACTATACTTTGAGAGCTTCACATTATATGTTAGTTTGCTTTACATTTTATCTTTTGTAATAATCTGAATACCTTCTATAATGCAGAATGCCAATGGATTAGGTTTACAAGCCTTAAGCGGCAAGGACACTTGTGAGATTTCTATGAAGTTTCCCAGTGATACAATTCCAAAATGGGTACACTTCCTAGCTTGATGAAATTTCCCCCAACAATCATGATGTTTTCTTGTGTAAAATCAAATATATGCCGCCCTTAATGATTTTACGATGCCTGCCCTCTAGAATTTGGAGAGATATATGGTTATAACAGCTAGGTATATTTTTTAAATCTTGGCTGGTAGTAATTACATAATATTTATATCTGTTATCCAGCTTTCTCACAGAAAGTTCATATGTTAAACATCTGAACAGAAAGATCCCAAAACAGGTGAACTTGAAGGATTATCATTCGATTTTAATCTATGTGAAGCAGTAGCTACATGGGAACAGGTCAGTTTCCTATCTGTGATTTTGTGTACAATCTCACAGAATAAAGCTTGTTGTCATTTGCTTTGGCGCATTTGTTTTTGTGTTGTCAGAAATTTATCAACTCTTTTCATTTTTCATTGAATGCCGCCTGCAATTTGAAGCTCTTGATATGTATTTTAATGTTATTTTGTCTGCTACAATTTATTTATTATTTAGTGAGGACTTGCTCAGGTGAGGAATAGTACCACGGTACTGACTCGAGAGTTCATTGATGCTCTGCCAAATGGATGGGAGGAATATGCCTGGCGAAGGATCAACAAGGGTGTACTTCTGTAAGTATTATGTTGCAAGGTGCTAACCCAATATCTGTACAAATATCCGTTATAGAAAGTATTGCGTAAGAGGATCAGAGATTGAGAAGCTAAGCATTAAATGCATTCCAAACAATATGCGTTGCAGTTAAAAATCTCCCTGTGGAGATTTTATGATGTTTGTGGTTGATAATAGAATAATGATTCGGTTGACTCCTTGTGTCCTTGGGATCTTGTGTGCAGGCGTGATCCTATGTAGTACATCAAGTTTAACGTTTTTCATTTTAGGCCAAAACAGTAAGTTTGTACTTGCATTATCATCTCGAACGGTTTACGCCAATCAATGAATACTGTTTTCTTCACTACATTTCTGTTGCCGATATATGCCTACTACTTTTTACTTCTCCTAATGCCTTTTTAAAAAAAAAAACGAGCAATGTTGTTTGACATGTAAATTGCACATAACTTTTTGAAAAAAAGGATGCTTACTGTTAGATATTTAGTCTGTACCACCTTCTTGGATACCCATTGTTAAATTACTCTTTCCATATAGACCTTAACATTATCGGTGATGGGATGGTATTTGTTAGGAGAAAATCAAGATGAACACTGACAAAAAGAATTAGGAACAGAACACCAACACAAATACTGAAATATATTGATATGTTGCTGAAATCCAAAGGAAATTACAATAAAAACTTTTAAAAAAAGCTCACTAATCACTCAGGGAAGCAAACCTTCCCTGCCCAAGCAAATGCTCGATACTATTCTCACTATTTCTGAATGACGTCTCACGTCGCTCTCCTTCTTTTTTAGTCTCTCTCACCTCCTAACCGACTAACCACTATCTCTCCCTTCCACTTGACGCATGTTCCTCCTTTGGTAAACTTTGTAGGTGAAGGGCTTTTCCTTTTGGGCTTCATTAGCTTGATCCTTATTCTCTCCCATTGAACTAGTTGTTGGGCCTTTTTTCGGGACCGGTAACTAAGTTGTTTGTAACAGTATTCAACAGGTTTTGGCAGGAAATACTATGTCCAGCCTTGTGATTGTTTGCTCTCCATCTATACTTCTGTTGTTCTTTTTTCTTTTTACTTCTGTATTTCTTAATGTCTCAATATTAGTTGTTTAATATGGCGAGTAAATATCTGATATACCGAACACTTATGCATGTGAACTCTACTTTTAAATTGCTCAGTAATCATATATGTCAATATGCACCATTATCCTTCCACTGTCCAAGTTTGACTTTTTTTGCTGCAGGAAGCAATGTAAGAATAAAACCCTGTGCATGGAGAAACTTTCTCTGGTGCTCCCAAACGGACCACCCTATGTGCCAAGGCAATTTGGTCGATGTGCTGTTATTGGTAACTCTGGAGATCTTTTGAAAACTAAATTTGGCAAGGAGATAGATAGTTATGATGCGGTTTTGAGAGAAAATGGAGCACCTATTCAGGTTGTCATCTATTTTTATTTATCTTCCACTTATGATATCCATGTACTCTCACGGTTGCTTTATGCTTTATGCAGAACTTCTCCGAAAATGTGGGTACAAAAAGTACGTTCCGCCTTCTCAATAGGGGCTCTGCTAAAGCTCTTGATAAAGTTGCTGAGTTGTATGGTATGAACATGATTCACTGATCTTGAACAACAATGTTATTATGTGGAAGCACACTAACAATTTCGAATTTACAGATAAAGGAAAGGAAGTCTTGATTGTTAAGACAACAATTCATGACATCATGAACAAGATGATCCGGGTGTGTATTTGCCAATTCACCTTGTAAATTAAGTTTGATCATGTCAGCTCTTTGAAAATCCAATTTTAAATACTTATCTTTCTACTTTTAGGAAATTCCAATTCTTAATCCTGTATATCTCATGCTGGGATCGTCATTTGGATCAGCTGCAAAAGGTACTGGGCTGAAGGCTCTTGAATTCGCTCTTTCCATTTGTGATACTGTTGATATATATGGTTTCACCGTTGATCCTGGTTACAAAGAGTGGTACGTAGCCTTTGGAAGAAGTTTTTGAGTGCATTTTATTTTGTGTTTTGTATTGTATTTCTTATTGTGGACCGCCTCAATATAATCTCAGGACCAGATATTTCTCAGAGTCTAGACAAGGCCATACTCCTCTGCATGGTAGGGCCTACTATCAAATGATGGAATGCCTTGGAGTAAGCCCAAAATTTATAACTTTGTTTGATCACAGAGTTTACCTCGCCCGCCCTTTGTTGTTGTGATGTTGCGATTGAATTTCTAATGGTTGTTCTTTGTGTAATTCCCTTTATCTTTACTAATCAAATGGGTTAGAGATACCTTTACCCAATATGATGAGGTTTTGCTATCACAAATTTTCTCTCTAATAGTTTCTCTCACGTGTTATAAGCTTATCAAAATCCATTCTCCAATGCGGGCAGATCCAAATCGTGTTGTGAAGTGGGTGCCAAGCAGCAGTTCAATTTCTGCTGCTCGGATTGCATCAGAGAAAATGTTGAGGTAATAATCTGTTACTTTAAATTAAAGTTCTTGGACTATTTTTTTCATTCCTCATCTGACATTTGATCTTTGTATATGTTTTGCACTTTGGTTAAATCCCATAATTCTGTTATGATTAGATCTCAACTCATACGTTTGTGTTTTCTCGTTGATAGGAGGGCTGGGGCGGGTTCTTCAAATCCATTAGCTGCATGTTCCATCGTCGCCAAGAAACTCAAAGGAAAATCTTCACTTGCGTCGGTGTCAAGCTCGAGAAAAGCTGCAGCTGAACATCAGAAATATGTAAGAGGCACCACTATGTATCCTCTGGAAAACAATCCGGGACATGGTCTTCTGTGTACAGTGCCATCGAGATGAAACATGTTTGAGAGACGAATACTGCCGCAGACATCTGCACGTTTTCATTCTTTTTGCAGCATCTACAATGGAATGCATGTTGCGTTCGCAGTGCTGACTGTTAATCATGAGGATTCGTGGTAATGACCTGAAGGAGATGATCCCATACGGCGACTAACAACACTCCTAATATCATTTTAATGTCTTTTTTTTTGTCTTTGATGGAACTCATATTTTTCGTGTTGTCCAAAGCGTTTTTGATTCGGTTCATTGGCTTGTTTCTCGGTTTCCCTTATCAGTGTGAATGAATTATGTGCATTGACACAATGCATTAACGGAATTTTTTTACCCAAAAATACATTATAACGTCCCTGTAGTTTAGGTATATTCCTGGTTTAGTACCTGAACTTTTAAAAAAAATTCAAATTCTGTGATGTTAAGTTGGATGTAAGAAGCAAAGTGACAGAGACTGAATCGAGAATATTTTTAAAACTTTAGGACTTAATTGTGAACAAACCGGACCTGTTTTAGTCCCTGAAGTATAAAAATATTCTCGAATCAGTCTCTCCTCGTTTGTTTTTCATTTTATTTTTGGCAATAGAAGTTTTAATGTATAATTCCTTTTTATCTCATCTGGAATTTAACAAAGTTCGGAAACGAGCACAGTAAAGATTTAAAAAAAAAAACAGAACTCCCAATAATTAACTCCAGTAAAACTAACTGGATTTTTGTTGGATCAACCGAATGATCGTTTTTTTAACTTCAGTTGTCGCCATTCAGATTATGTAGAACAAGAGCAGATCCCCGAAAGCCGCAAGATGTGGTTTTTTTTTTTTAATGTTTCTTGGAAACTATTTTAAGAGAGACAATTTCGAAAATATATTGTAGGATACTATATATGTTTGATATTTTTTTTCTGAAATCGAAATATTATATTATAGTAGATCATATAACGATTTATTAAAGTTAATGATGTCTAAAATTCAAGGTACATAATTATTTAAAATGAAATTGCATAGAATACCACTTTACAAAACATCTTTCAACTAAATCTATCAAAAAAATCTTATTTCCAACTAAATACATCTTTTAAAAATCTTCTTTCAACTAATTTAAGAAGTCTTGTTTTTTCTTAAATACCACTGGCTGTTCAAAACTGTACATGATTGACTCCAACCATGAGAAAGGGAAAGTGGCACCATGGCCATCGACATGACGACAAAGTCTGAATTACAGAGAGCCAAAGTCAATCCAAGCATGGCCACCACACCACCTTCCCTCTCTCCGAAGCAGTGGCGGATGCAGGATTTTTAGGAAGGGGGGCAAAAAAAGTTAAAATAAAAAAGTTAGGCCAAAAAAAAAATTAGAGGTCAAAATATAATTTAAGGGGGGGGGGCAAAATGTAATGTTTAAGGGACAATTTATAATTTTTTAGGGTAAAATTACAATATTTTTTTTAAAAAATATTTTTTTAAGGTAAAAAAAATTATTTTTTTGGGGCAGGGGGCACTTGCCCCCCCTTGCCCCTTAATAGATCCGCCCATGCTCCGAAGTGATAAATTCCAGAAAGCTCGGCAATTGACTGAGCATCATTCGACGAAGCTTTATGACGATTGAATCCCGAACTATAGGCCTTCAGCTTTATGACATTTGAGCCGCCCCTCCCAAACTACAACTATGAAGATTCTGGTCAGAGTTGCATGTCACTTTTACTAACTTCTCTGATCACCTAATGTTATATGTCTCGAATGGACATGTAGGGTTTGTTGTCCATTAACTTATTCAGCGTGATTCATGTTTATCACACCCTGTATAAAACCACCACAAGTAGTTGAATTTAACGCAAATGGTTTTAATAATGATTATCATTAAAAACGCATTCCGCGTGCACCACTAGGCACAATACATGCACCACTAGACATAAACGATGTACATATTAAGTGCATGTATTCCACTTGCACCGCTACCATCTAGCGGTACACATACTTTTCACATGCACCACTAAGCGATGCACGTGCACCACCAACGGTGCACATATTTTCTCACATGCACCGCTATTTAAATACGTGCCCGGCTATATGCATCGCTATGTAATCAAATTGGATCTACGATTGTTCAATGAACATTCATGCCACCAAACTGTGAACACTTGAATTCATTTTTGGTCCAAGTTCAAGTCTTTGAGTTTGCTATAAATTCTTTTCATTAACCAAAATATATTATACTCCAAGTTATAAATGTTGGGTTTACGTCTCCTGGCTTCAGATCCAAACGTAGTGAAATATAAACATGAACAGATTTGACCCGGGGACAGACGATTGCCCGTGATTCATATATGAACTTGCATAAATCGAATATAAATGGATGAAAAAAGATTATCGTTCTTCGACGTAGATCTTAAAGCGGCGATCCCTCAAGTCCAATCAACCTGACCAGATCTACAAGCCTAGCACCAGTGCTAGTTTGATAAAAAACTTTTCTACGAGAGTGTATTGATTGGAATGATTTGAGAGTAACACTAACCCTAGAGAATGAATGTCATATCTATAGTTGTAATACGTTAGTTAATTAGGCCACGTCTCAACACAAAACTACAAACTCATAATACAAGTAACTCAATCAAATTGGACAACTTGATGTACTACCAATATACATAGTTATAAGATATAAATATATCAAACATTTTAATTTTAGAACTTTCTATAAATGAAACATGAGCTTTCAAAAATTAAATCCATCTCTTCCAAATCAACCAATTTGAGCACTTAACATTAAGTCTCAATTCTCATCGATAGATCGACGGCCGGTTGATTGTGACCCACTGAGGCTCAAGTGTATCATATCAGTATGATCACAACCTTTGTGATTTTAAAAGTCAACAATTTTTTTGGGCTTACCCTGAATGTCTCATTGTCAATTAAACTCATTTAATAGACAACTGATGAAATATAATTTCAGCAACAACATACTGATCGTGGGTAGCGCCTAGCATCTGCGCTTCATGAAGACCTAGATACAAATGACTAGCAACGTACGAGAACCTGTCAGCCATAGTTAGCGTGTAGTACATTTCTTTCACTCAATATGTCCCGATTGAATAAGGGGCATTGGTTGGTCGAGGCCCCTTATGTTTTCAATAACTATGTATTTGTTTCACGTTATATGATTCATTGTGTGCATATATGAAAAGCCCTTTTTCAGAAGCACTACCTAGTTTGGCCAGATATTCCTCGAATTATATACAGAAAAATACATATGACATCCTGGTTCATCAAGACAAGTTGTGAATCCCCAACGACAATCATAGGCCTCTGACAGCATCACTGAATACCCAAAATAACAACTTTATGACCCGCATGTAATCAGCCATTAAATCAAAGTATACAACTATCTATCAATGACGCCTCGGGTCATGAGGAGTAATGGTGCACAACTATGACTAGGAATTCTATACTCGACAAATGGTAACCACTTATAGAATTCCGAGTAGGGTCGTTCAGTGAACTCATTCCTGATGAGCACGTATTCATCTGTGATGACTTCTCCAAGCCAACGCTGATGAAACGCGGCGTACTACACTAGACACATCATGAATACCAGTATCTAGCGAGCATATATCGATATCCCAATCTTGAAGGCTCATCGACCACGAACATTTAGAAATTGCAGTCAATAATGTATTTCATGGTCACCATCATATGCGTAACCACATTCTATGGATATAGCAATCTCAAGGACTTCATCAATACATCAAGATGCATGGGTAAACAGATGAAGAAGTGCCATATATATTATTATTCAAACAAAGTTTTGTCATAATAAGACTACATGTACAATCAATCAACTATTGATTTACTTAAATTACATATGACAACAATATCTTTCCACTTTCCCCAAAGCCAACTACTCGTGTGTCTCAAAACCATATTCTCAGTCTCGCAGACACCAATCTTCGTAAAGACTTTGTTAGTGGATCTGCTATCTTGTGAAGCAACTCTCTCGATAAGGATATCGCATCTACCATATTTCTCATTAGATTATATTTTCTCAATATATGTTTGGATTCTGATGAGATCTTGGTTATTCGTATTAGCTCAACTGTTGTCACAGTACAGAGGGACTGTGTCAACCGTACTAGAAGTTACACCCAACTCTTGGATGAAATTTCAATTCAAACTGTCTCTTTTCTACATAGTATGTTGCAATGTATTTAGCTTCAGTGGTGGCATCCGATGTGATGTTTTGCTTGGAACATTTCCAAGAGACAACACCATAATTAAGCTTAAATATAAATCTGAACATCGATTTGGAAGCATCTACATCCGACTGAAACTAGTATCAGCTTAGCTTTCAACTTTTATTTATCCATTTACAGATCCAAAAACCATGAACATATCATAAGTTCTTCATAAGTACTTGATGATTATTTTCACAGTTTTCCAGTGACCTTCACCCGGATTTGTCTGATGTATGTTCATTACACAAAGAACATACTTCACATCAGGCTGAGTACATAACATAACATACATTATGCTATTAAAAGTCAAAGCATAAGGTACCAATATCATCTTTTATCTCTTCTCATCAATCTTAAGACACAATGACTCGAGAGATTAATACTTTGACATATTGGGTAGTAACTCATTTTTTCGACTATTCCATGCTAAACCCTTTTGGCATAGTGCTTATGTATGTAGATTGAGAGAGTCTAAACATTCTTTAGATCTATCCCTATAGATCCTTATGCCAAGAACGTAGGACGCTTCTCCAAAATATTTCATAGAGAAATTAGTAGATAACCATATTTTAATTGATTACTCCAATATCATCGACTTAAAACATTAAAATGTAATCGCGCTCCCACTAACCCTTTTGTACACACATGTCAGTTCCGGATTTTGGACAAAAACAAACATTTTGATAATGTTATCAACCAGATATTCTTGCTTCAGAACTCCTTCTTAGGTCTATAAATGGACCTCTGGAGTTTGCAAACAGTTTGCTCACTCCCAGAAGTTGTGAACATCTTTGGCTGTTACATTTCTACCTCAATGTCACCATTGAGAAATGTTGTGTTCTCATCCATCTGTCATAATATAAAGATATAACTAATAAAATACAAATAGACTTTAGCATCACAACTGACAAAAAGTTCCTCACAGACAACTAGTTTCCTATGAGAATAACATATTCCCATCAATTAAGCTTTAAAGGTTGATACCTTCCCATATACTCAAAGCTTTAGCTTGTAGATCCATTCGCAGCCAATGGGAATAATTTTCTCAAGAGGATCTACAAATGTCCATAACTTATTATAGTATATGAAGTCCATTTAGGATTTCTAGCGTCTTGTCAATGTCCATAATCGATGTCCAACATCGACTCCTTGAAAGTCCTAGGATCACATCCATGGTCAAAATCATTTGACTACTTTCTATGAGTAAAATTCAAGCTATCATGAGTTCTTGAAACACTTTCAGATCTCCTTGGTAACTGTAGTTCAAAGGTTATGATTGACTCAACTAATTTCATCATTTTCACGTTTCCAGTGGTTTGTGGTTCTCGAACTCTTTCAAGTTATATTATATTGTCATTCATTTCTAATAGAAACATTTTTCTCTATAAAGATTGCACTTGCAAAACATACAATTTGTCTCCAATTGCTAATATAAATTTCCACAAAATAACATAAGATGGATCAACTATATAACTCATCTTCCATTGGCTACTTCACAAAAGCTTAACAATTTCAAATTTATATTTGGATTTTCTTTTTCAGTCCATATAGTATATGTAGTTTTGATCACCCCATTTGTAGAATTATGTCAACAAATATGTAACTTTAGAGAGCTACTGGGAGAGAATCACATTCTGTTGAGCCTTAAACGCATGGTTGCGTTTAATGCGTTAAATTATCCCTGGTCAATCTTTGAGTTTTGATGATCAACAAAACTTGTGTTTGTTATACTAATGCATCTACTTAGTGTGCAGATTAAGTGATGAAAAGTGGTTTGGAATGAAGGAAATCGAGTGTGCATATTCTGGCCTGGATCGCCCCAGGCGATGGTGATCATCGCCTCAGGTGATGGGTGCCAGGCGAGGCATCGCCACGCACATCGACAGAGGCGATGGCTAGGCGAGCATGCGAGGAAGATCGCTCCAGGCGATGATGACCATCGCCTTAGGCGATGGCAACCAGGAGCGACATCGCCCCGCACATCGACAGAGGCGACGCCGAGGCAATGCGCGGGCAAGCGCGCAGGGGAGATCGTTTGAGGCGATGGGCTGAACGCCCGAGGCGATGGCTGGAACGCCTGAGGCGATGTGGACTTCGCCCGAGGCAATGCAAGATTTTAGGCTGCTGAGGCTATGGCATTGGAATTTAATTTGGATCGCCTGAGGCGATCGGGACATCGCCTGAGGCGATGCGTGATTTATGATGACCGTTGGGGCGCGGCAATGCAGATCGCCTGAGGCGATGGCTAAGGCGATCGAGGAGTGATTTCAGCCTTTTGTGTAGCAACGGCTAGTAGGAGCCTAGGGGGCGTCATACACTATAAAAATGGATGCTTTGGAGCATTTTGAAGCTAAGGAACAAGCCTGCAAACTTCTACAAAGTGTTCATCATTATTATTCTAAAATTGCTTTGCAACCTCCATACATTATTGTTGTATTGGAGTTTGTAATTGTCTTCTTTGTTAGAGTCTTGTTTTCTTCGTGTGAGTGCACCGTGAAGGTGTTTTTGATTTGATCTATTGTAAAGGTCCTCCAACACCAAAGCAAGTTGGAAAATTGTAAAGTCATCAACAAGTCTAGTTGGTGCAAGTGTGTGGCTATCCTTGGAGCCCTTAAGGCCAAGAAGACTCGTGAAGAGTGTTGGTAGCTCGGGAAGAGCTTTGTGTACTCGGGAAGAGTATTGTGCTCGGGAAGAGTTTGTGTACTCGGGAAGAGTAGTGTGCTCGGGAAGAGCTTTGTAAACTCGGGAAGAGTTGTTGTGTGGCTAACTTGGAGCCCTTAAGGCCAAGACCAATTGTTCTAGTGGAACCTCTGTTGGAGGTTATCTAACCGGGAAGAGGAGACGTAGGCGATTCATCGCCAAACTTCTATAACAAATCCTTGTCTCTTTTATTACTTTAATTCCTTTACGCATTTATTTTGTAACGACCCAAACTTTTACATGATTTACATGATCATGCATGAACATCATGACTCATATAGAAGCATTTGATATGCATAAATGTTGGGTCTATTGTGCCGATAGTGTTTTGGATTCTATTGAATGCATGACTTGAGTGATAATTATGATAAGAATTGAAATCTAATGAGTCGGTTTCATTATATCGAGAATATGGGTAAAATAAGGAATATACATAGTTGAGGGACTTAAGTATAAGATGATAGAGATTTGAAGGACTAAAGTGCAATATGTAATATAATTAATAGTTATCTAGTGCCTCAGGAAGGAAGAAAATCAGATTTTATCTTCCATTTTCGTTTCTTCATCTGCTCCTTGAGGGAAAGCTATCCAAATTCCATAGAAACTCAAGTTTTGTGCCAAAAACATGTAGGGGAAGGTATACCTATGTTTGTACTCTTTAATTTCTATGGTTTTGACAAGTTTTAATGATGTGTTTGTTGATGTTGGTTGAGAAGAAACATAGGGTTTGCATGTGGTAGATGAAAACATGTATTTTTGAAGTAGATTTTGATGTTATACATGAAGGGAATAGGTTTAACAAAAGGTAGAAGAGGTTTGGAAAGAAAGAACATGTGTTTGTATAAGAAATCTGCTTAAAAACAGAACTCCTATGGTGTTTCGAATTTTTGGAATTCTTAGACTTTAATTTTGATGTTGGTGTTCACATGAAAGTTGTAGTATGTTAAGTTATCTTTAATTTGATAGTAAATTCAAGTAATTTGGAGTTATAATGCATGAGTTATGTCAATATTACTAAACTATGTACAGGTTGACCTCTAAAGTGTGATGATTTCTGAAACTTAATGTTCTTGGCTAATTTTGTCTATGAAGATGATTGAGTTAATTTAAGCACGTCAAATATGAATTGTAGATCTTTGAGTTATCTTTAATTTGACGTAAAGTGGGGCTCATTTGGAGTTAATATGATGACACGCATATCTCTTTATACACGTGTAAATACATGAGGCATGTCGCCTAACATTTATCCTGTAAGGGCATCACATTACTTATATCCATACACATGACTGTGACTATAGCATTACTATAGTAACATATTTAATTCGTTGCAGCGGAAATTTACTTTATAACATGTAAATTTAAAACATTTCCACAACATTATGTACATGGCATATATGCCATGTAAATGGACTGATAAAGTATCTCGCATTACTCATACCAAAAACTTATACACTTATATGTACAATGATGAGCAGAGGGAGAAGAACTACAGATCAGCCGGCCAACCTTGTATCCATACTGGAAAATACTTCAAAAAGACTTCTAGACCTTCCTCTAGAGTCAACTTTTACTTTGGATTATCTGAAACAAAACACTTCACTGAGTATATACAAATAACCGATATTCAACATCACATATGTATATAACTCATCAAAACTGTAGTAATACTTGTACAACAAGTAATTCACATGTACACATGTATGTATGATTATTTGTTCTTCTGTTATGGATCAACTAGAATCAGGAACAATTTGTGATCACGAGATGGCCATGGCACTATGTAGATCCCCTGTTGAATAATGTGACGCCCTTACAGGATAAATGTTAGGCGACATACCTCATGTATTTACACGTGTATAAAAGAGATATGCGTGTCATGTGTAATGAAAAGGTAGGGGTGTCACATATTTACTTTGTTCTTTTTATTTATCGATTGACTCAAGGCTTCCGCAAAGCGCAAAACTCTTTTATTTTTCAAACTCATTTTAAAACGCTAAAGTAGCCAAGGAATCTCATTCACCCCCCCTCTTCGATTCCAACAAGCGGTATCAGAGCCATTTGATTTTTGTTTTTAAATCAAAATCTTTTATGGCTAATCTAGCAAATGAGTTTGCTCAAGGTCAATCGACAAATCGCCCTCCGCTTTTCACGGGTGATAACTACGGTTATTGGAAGAATAGAATTTCTCTATACATCCAATCCGTAGATTATGATCTATGGAAAATTATTGTGAAAGGTCCACATATTCCTTTAAAGGAAGTTGGGGGAATAAGTATCCCTAAAGAAATGGACGATTTCACTAGAGCGGATATGATTTTAATATCTCAAAATGCTAAAGCTATTAATATTTTGCATTGTGCTTTAGATATGAAGGAGTACAACCGGATCTCAATGTGCTTAACGGCAAAGGAGATATGGGACAAATTGCAAATTTGTCATGAAGGAACAAACCAAGTGAAGGAGACCAAGATTGATCTTCTACAACTCAAATATGAAACTTTTGAGATGGAGTCCGGAGAAGAAGTTGATTCGATGTTTAGGAGGCTCACCCAAATTATCAACGAGCTTGCTTAACTTGGAGAGAAGTACCCTCCAAAGCAAATATGGAGGAGAGCCCTAAGAGCATTGCCTAAGGAATGGGACGCAAAGAGGACGGCCATTATCGAGTCAAACAAAGGAGAAAGTGCTTCATATGACCTTGATGAGCTTCATGGCACATTGGTGACTCATGAACTTGAAGTTGCCACAAGGAGAGAAGTAAAGGAGGAGGATAGATCCAAAAGAAATGGGACTGCCTTGGTGGGAAGGCAAGACCATTCCGATGATGAAGAAGATGATGATGATGAGGAGATGATCTTGTTCACAAAGAAGTTCAAGAAGTTCTTCAACAAACATAGCAAGTCAAAGACCTCTAATGCTACCAAACAAGAATCCAAAAATGAAGTAACTTGTTATAATTGTCAAGATAAAGGCCATTATGCTAACAAATGTCCTAGGAAGAAGAATGAGGACAAAGGGAAGAAGAAGGCGTTTATAGCCACATGGAGTGATAGCGATTCCGATGAAGAAGAAGCCACAAATCTTTGTTTAATGGAGCTTGGAGATGAAGGAGATGAAAGCGACGATGAGGTACCTTCATTTAATGAACTTTTAGAGTCTTATAATGAACTTATTGATGCTCTTGGCAAAACCAAGATGAGTAACAAATTACTCAAACTTGAGATTGCTAAGAAAGATGAAGAAAATAATTCATTGAAAAATGAATTAAATTCTTTAAAGATATCTTTTTGCAAATATAGTGAAAGTAGTCAAAAGATGAGTGAATTGCTTGGCTTGCAACGTTGTAGCTTTGACAAAGCCGGGTTAGATTTTTCAAGCAAATCAAAATCATTTTCAAACATGTTAGCTAAAGCCAAGCATGATTCTCCTACTTGCAACTATTGTTGTAAAAATGGGCATACTAAGAATAAATGTAGGTTTGCTAAAATCCAATACCAACCTAACAAAAGGTGGAAATGGATTCCAAAGATGCCTAAGGAAGCTAACCATCAAGGACCCAAAAATCAAATGGGTACCAAAGATCCTCCTATTATAAATTTATTTTGTAGGAACAACAATGGGATGAAGGATGAAGGACCAAGCAATTCAAAGGAGGAGTTCATCTTATTCACCTCAATAGAAGAGGCGCGAGACATTGGATCAATGACAAGAACGAACTCTGTCATCGAGGGTAAAATTTACTTTATTCATTTTAGAAGAGCAATTCAAATTTCATTGGCACAAATTAATTATGATCAATAAATATTGAAGCTCAATATTCATTGGAGTAAAATGCATAACCCCTTAGCATAATTGTTAAATGCATGATGTATGCTTATCTTTTTATAGTAAGTATCTTGATATGCCTTGCATTCAAATTTGAATATGCTATGTGAAAATGTGCAATTATATGATTTGTTATAATGCATTGATAATTTTATTGTTTATTGGGCATGAATGCATGAACATATGCACACTTTGCAATGTTTAGAATCTATGGTTGAGTGCCTTAAACGCATGTGTATTTCACAAATTGATTTGATCTAATAGCTATTACATGCTTTGTGAGGACCATGTGTAAAATTGTTAAAGTATGGCTATGTGTCAACATATTTGAGCTATGTTTATTTAAATTTTATGCTTTTTGATTATCACAAAAATGGGGAGAATTTTGTGATAAACTTGAATCTTAATATATGCATAGTTTAAGGGGGAGAGCTTATGTATGCATGGTTTGAGAGGGAGAGTTATTTGTTTGATGCTTTACTTGTTTAACTTGTATGTGTTATGCAATTGTTAAGGGGGAGTCGTTTTTTACTCACATTACATGCATATTACTTATTCAGGTTTATCAAGTTTTGTGATCATAAAAAAGGGGGAGATTGTTGAGCCTTAAACGCATGGTTGCGTTTAATGCGTTAAATTATCCCCGGTCAATCTTTGAGTTTTGATGATCAACAAAACTTGTGTTTGTTGTACTAATGCATCTACTTAGTGTGCAGATTAAGTGATGAAAAGTGGCTTGGAATGAAGGAAATCGAGTGTGCATATTCTGGCCTGGATCGCCCCAGGCGATGGTGATCATCGCCCCAGGCGATGGGTGCCAGGCGAGGCATCGCCACGCACATCGACAGAGGCGATGGCTAGGCGAGCATGCGAGGAAGATCGCTCCAGGCGATGATGACCATCGCCTGAGACGATGGCAACCAGGAGCGACATCGCCCCGCACATCGACAGAGGCGACGCCGAGGCAATGCGCGGGCAAGTGCGCAGGGGAGATCGTTTGAGGCGATGGGCTGAACGCCCGAGGCGATGGCTGGAACGCCTGAGGCGATGTGGACTTAGCCCGAGGCGATGCAAGATTTTAGGCTGCTGAGGCTGCGGCATTGGAATTTAATTTGGATCGCCTGAGGCGATCGGGACATCGCCTGAGGCGATGCGTGATTTATGCTGACCGTTGGGGCGCGGCGATGGAGATCGCCTGAGGCGATGGCTGAGGCGATCGAGGAGTGATTTCAGCCTTTTGTGTAGCAACGGCTAGTAAGAGCCTAGGGGGCCTCCTACACTATAAAAATGGATGCTTTGGAGCATTTTTAAGCTAAGGAACAAGCCTACAAACTTCTACAAAGTGTTCATCATTATTATTCTAAAATTGCTTTGCAACCTCCATACATTGTTGTTGTATTGGAGTTTGTAATTGTCTTCTTTGTTAGAGTCTTGTTTTCTTCGTGTGAGTGCACCGTGAAGGTTTTTTTGATTTGATCTATTGTAAAGGTCCTCCAACACCAAAGCAAGTTAGAAAATTGTAAAGTCATCAACAAGTCTAGTTGGTGCAAGTGTGTGGCTATCCTTGGAGCCCTTAAAGCCAAGAAGACTCGTGAAGAGTGTTGGTAGCTCGGGAAGAGCTTTGTGTACTCGGGAAGAGTATTGTGCTCGGGAAGAGTTTGTGTACTCGGGAAGTGTAGTGTGCTCGGGAAGAGCTTTGTAAACTCGGGAAGAGTTGTTGTGTGGCTAACTTGGAGCCCTTAAGGCCAAGACCAATTGTTCTAGTGGAACCTCGGTTGGAGGTTATCTAACCGGGAAGAGGAGACGTAGGCGATTCATCGCCGAACTTCTATAACAAATCCTTGTCTCTTTTATTACTTTAATTCCTTTACGCATTTATTTACTTTGTTCTTTTTATTTATCGATTGACTCAAGGCTTCCGCAAAGCGCAAAACTCTTTTATTTTTCAAACTCATTTTAAAACGCTAAAGTAGCCAAGGAATCTCATTCACCCCCCCTCTTCTATTCCAACACATTCTCTTTAAGATAGCTCAATGTCTTCTTGCACTAACATGTAGTGCTCCACATACATCCATATGAATCAAATTCAAAGGACCATCAGCACATGCCAAAGATATGGGTTTTAAGTTATCATCCTTTTATATTCTTTAAACATAATTATACATGAAAGTTGTAGCCCATTCTCTTAGCTTTCCACGGAATCAAGAATCGCTCGATTTCAAGTTTGTATGAGAGAGTTATGCGCGAAATAGGAGGCGATGGTCTTGTTGTATGTTTGCTGGATGCAGCAGCACATGGCGTGACTTGCAGAAGCTTTTTGACCATCGTAACGTCCGATTCAGTCTTTGACTTTCAAATATGACTTGTAGATCTTTGTCTTAGCTTTCCAACCCATACTGAATCGTCTCGTTCCAATAAGCGAGCTAAGAGTTATGCCCAACAGACTGACAGTCGCTTGCTGTAATAGCTCGATCTTACAAGCGTCACATGGCGTGACTTGCAGAAGCTTTTTGGCCATCTTAACGTCCGATTCAGTCTTTGACTTTCAAAGATGACTTGTAGATCTTTGTCTTAGCTTTCCAACCCATTCATCGAATACAACTGTCAGCTCCTGGACTTTGTCTTCTACATCTTCCATGGCAATATCAATGGCTGTTTGAGCAGCTGATTTGGGCTTGGAAGAGACATGCTCAGTCATGACAGCTTTACCCTTTCCAACATCAGACGAGGGCTTAATCCCGTATTGGGTGTAAGCACCCAATTCCTTAATGACAATGCCCTTGACAACCGGGATATTGGTGGGGACTCGGATAGTAACCTTGGGTACAGTGGGTGGAGCTATGAGATATGATCGAAACAAGCGGCTCTGCCAGGATTTCAGTCTTGGTCCAACTTGATATTTTCAAGCTACTTCTTTGTAATTCTCAAGCTCTTAATTATGATCTATGAACTGCACACTTGATGAAATATGTTAGCAACACAATAACAAGTTTTGTTAACATCAAAACCAAGATTATTCGGGTTTCCAAAACCCAACAAATGTCATTCTCTATCAAAACAAGAACAATGTGTCATTAAATATGGAATAAATAAACAATTATTCAAAACTAGTTCCAAACCAGTTTAACATTTTATATTAAATAAATGTTTCAAACAACATTTGCAACAACTCTTGCTACAATACTTAGCCTCAGGTATGTGCCACCTTTCTAGGGCTCTCTACTTCTTCTCAACATCTGTAACTCATTGCAAAGATGTGAGCACAATTGATATCATATACCAAAAAGTATAACCAATAGAAACATTAATTTTAAATATAAAACATCATTTCTAGAACGCTTCTAGTCTAGGCATTCCTTGCAATTTTGCGCTAGTGACAATCAGTGAAAGCATAGTTGCTTCTCTTACTTAGGTGTTGCTATATCCATTTTTTTCATCCTTTTGAGGTCGGGAACCATTTCCCCAAGAAGAACACGTTTCTCCTTTTGAATCAAGGATTTACAAGTTTCCAACATATTGACAATAAGATCAAATCCACGGCCAAGTAATGAGGTTTTGCCACATCTATATTTCAAATGTCTCAACAATAGATATTATTCATGCGTCATGCTCATGGACCGAAGCCCCATCTTGCAAACTAGGCGAAAATAGCTATTTTGAGGTCGCGAGTCTCAATAATCGCATTCGTTCACCAAACAACATTTGTAGGTGTTGGAAAATATCAACAGTGTAAGCAAATTATCATATCTATATTGAAACACATTTGACATTGATGCTATCATATAACACCTATTCTCGAGATCATCATACCATCACTTCTCAAGTGAGTTGATCTCTTCACCAGCCGACCCGGGAAGCACTTCAACAAGAGGCTTCCCAACAAGGATATAAAACAACTTTCCACAAGCAAACACTATTTTTAAAATTAATAGCCAATCATAATAATTTGGTCGGGTTAATTTGTTTTGTATCGAGACTTGATGTAGTCGGATTCTCGGCAATCATAATATTGAGAATAAAATGAAAATATAAGCAAACCGTTTGTTTATTAATTAATTCCAAATCCATGGACTTTAGTTATTAAATGCTCCCACTAAATTTTTTTGAATCAGTCACCCTCATGACAAATGAACGGAAAATCATATTTTCTTAGTGGACTTGGAGTCCAACTAGCTCATAAATAGCCCCGGGGAGGGTCCAACAGACCTCATGAAACTAAAGGTAGCTCACAATTGCATCATATACAACCCCCAAGATATTCGTCTCGCGCTTGACATAACCCTATGGAGGCAGGCCAATTATGCATTCTAACATCAAACTAACCCATCCCACGATAGCAATGTCCGCCAATAAGACCCTACGGAGGTGAGCAATTTTAAAAGTTAATAGAACCGCACTCATAATTCAGTGACAGTTAAACACACAGCTTCCCCACACACGATGCCCCCCCGGAGGGTGAGACAAGGCACAATGATATGAGTAGCGTCTAACGGCTTAACTGTTGATGAAAGACATGATGCCTCAAACCCATTGTGCTCCCATTCACAGTTTGATATTAATTTTTTTTTAATCATATTCAAAAGAGGGATTTAACTTTATTTTAAAATCTCATCAAGTGCTCGTTTGTTTGTTTGCCGGATTCATACAACTATGTTTTATTCATGCATTGTCATACATACTAATAAAACATACAAACAAACATTTATCTTACACCATATGCATAATAAAAATAAACATGGATAATTACGATGTTTTTCTAATTGATCCACATGAGCCATACGTGGATCACAAGTCTGTCTAAGGTGATACAAGTATGCAATGCAATCCTATTACATTTTGTTTCCATCATACAAGTTTTGATTCTTGATGCTCCATCTTTAATCTCGATCTCCCACTAATTCTAATGATTTTATATTTAAATCGTGCAAACAAGAGAATATGGATACATTCTTGGGTGGGATACATCATAAAATAGAGAGAGCAGGCTCGCAGACCCGATAACCAAAAATCACAATTATAACGAAACAATAAAAAACCTAAACATTCACCTAAACACATTGGTCAAGACCCGTAATCATCCACCATGCAATCACATCATATGTAACTAAACATTAAACTATCTATTTACATCATATGTAATGGTACTAATCACATCACATGTAATTAGATCACAATAATTAATTTATTCTATCGTTTTCCCATTAATTGTATCATTAATTAAAAATAAAATTAACAAAGTAAATAAAATATTTAATTTAATTTCTAATTAATTAATTTTTAAATAATTGGTAAAATCAACATTTTACCTTCAATCATCATATTAATCAAACTAAAATTAACAAATTAAATGTAACATTTTCATTTAATTTTCAATTAAGTAAATTTTCAATTACTTGTAAAATCTCCAGTCTACACTTAATAAATTAAAAATCATATTTTTAATTAATTAAGTATTATGATTTATTATTTCAAAAATTAATATCTGGATAAAATATCTAAAATATCCCAAATAAATTTGTACACTCCAACAATTTGGATCCAAGATTAAAAATGCAATTTCAACCCAAAAAATATATGTTTATTTTCAGATTTAACAATTTAATTAATTTTTAAAAAAAAATTTAAAAATTGCATTTTGTACGGTTCATCGTCTCTTTAAGCAAGCTAGGGTTTCACAAACCCTGCATATTGCAGCCACCGCTAGCTGAACCGCCTCTCGCCTCCCCTTTAGTTGATGTCTCTCGCCGATCTTACCCAGGCGAGTTCGCTAGAGGGACGCACGAATGGTTCCAGAAACTCGCACAAACAGATCTAGAAATTGGTCGCGAAAACTAAGGTTGCTTATTGGATCAATCCGATCCGACCCGATCTGGAACCGGCAGGTTTCGGATCCGCTAATTCCGGAACCGGTCCGATCCAGTAAGGAACCGGATCGGATCAAGTTCCGCGGCTACCGATTCCGGGTTGGACCGGTTCCAACCCGGAACCAGTTTTTTAAAATTATTTTTTTTCTAAAAATCAAGGGAAATTGTTGTTTGGAGGATTCGAACACACGACCATCACTCTACTCTACAGCTCTAACCAATTGAACTAATGTGCATTTGTTATCTAAAGTAAACATTCACCTAAACACATTTGTCCGTACTGGTTCCGCGACGATAGAACCGATCCGGACCTGTATCTTACCGGTTCCAGACAGGGCTAACCGGTCCGATTTTGGATCAGGTCCGGATTGACCCGGCCCGTGAAGCAGCCCTAGCGAAAACAGGTCGCCAGAAACTATTTCTCGCCCCGTCGCCACCGCTTGCAACGCCGCACAAGCCACGCGCATCTGATCGCAGTTCTTTTTGCACGATTTTCTCACCGAATTCGCGAGCACAACAGGTTGAGCGATTTTCTCATTGGATTCACAGCAGGTTTACGCTGCCGCTCAGAGCGCTACCACGTCCCGCTGTGCCACCGCCTGTCCTCACCATTGACGTTCCATGCTATGAACAGTGACCCGTCGGAAACACTTTCCGATGCCGACAAAATTTGGGTTGGATTAAAACTCATTTTATTCCATTTTTCTATATTTTTTTCCGGATGTCATAATTTCTAAAAACTCAAATACGATATATATTGGAAACGATCTAATAAAATTAATTATCAAATACATGAATCAAAGCACAACCTGGCTCTGATACCACTGTTGGGTTTTCGTCCCCTGCTCAAGTCCAAACACATCGGAAATATAAACATGAATAGATCTGACCCGGGGATAGACGATTACGCCTGATTCATATATAAACATGTTTAAATCGAATATAAATGCACGAAAAGAGATTACCGTTCTTTGACGTAGATCTGAAAGCGGCGATCCCTCAAGTCCAATCAATCTGACCAGATCTACAAGCCTAACATCAATGCTAGTTTGATGTCGATTTTTCTACGAGAGTGTATTGACTGGAATGATTTGAGAGTCACACTAACCCTAGAGAATGAATGTCATATTTATAGTTGTAATGTGTCAGTTAACTGGACTATGGTTTATAAAGTTCATTGAGCCAATATTTGCCTTGCTGGACATTTATGCTAACAATAAATATAATCATTCCTATTTTTTCACAAACTATATTTTATTGCATATTTGAAAAACTTGATATAATTTGTGACGTGAAACATTCGAAGCACCGTCCAGCTACCTTGATTTTTGTTTAACTGTTCTGTTTTTTTTTTAAGTGTGAAAGATATTTTTCATCATGTCAATTAATTATTAGGTACATGGAGGTGGTTTAATTTATTAAAAGAACTATCAGAACTAATTCCAAAAACTTTCCAATATTGCTACGGCTCAATACATAAATTTGAAAGCTAGACAACTAAAAAATGTGAGCTATTTGAGTCTATCAGTGTATGTATCACATGTACATCGCTAGACTCAAGTGATACATATACCTCATCACCTTAATATAAAAAAAGTATGTTTTGATATGTGTGAAGACCCAAAATTACACTTAAATCAATTCAGCATATGTTTAAGAACTAGCTCAGCAAATGTTTCAAAACTGCTGAACCTATGTGAATTTACTCTTTTGTACCGAAGACTACCGATTTGAGTACTCTACTGATCCATATACACTACCGATCTATAGACTCTACTGATCCGTAGACTCAACCGATGATTAAATTAGTTTTACTTACGCAATGTACCAGCCCAACCTATGAAGATAACCATCAGCTATACTGATCGAAATCAGACCAAGAGACTTAGTCAACCCCACTAATCCCTCATTTACAAAGAATGATAATAGAGGCTACGGTTACATAATTTCAAGGGTTTGGCACTGAGGTGAAATTATAACAGAGTTAATGTAGATCATGGATTGTAACACCCTGACTTTTAACCATATAAATATCCGAGCATTCCCAAAGCAAGAAATACACAAAACTCTGCATATTTTCACACAGCACAAGCAACCATTTTCAAGTTAGGAAGAAGTCTTGATTTCGAGGCATCAATTTTTGAGATAATTTCTGTAAGCGTACTTTTGTTATATACTCGTTTCGTTTTTGAAATCATATGTATGTTTTGAAACTTCAATCGATTATGTGAATTATGTTGAAATTATGCAGTTCTGATGAAAATTATATTATTTTAAGCATTCTTAATTTCGAAATCTGATTGGAAGGAATTCTTACTGGCCCTGATGCGGCAGGATTATAACCATTTTTTTGACCTGATATGGTGGTTAACCGTTGTTCTGGGAAGCAATACCCTGTATTCGTGGGTGATCCGATGTTATGACCTCATCTCTAGGAGGGTTAAGTCTAGAGACTGATATCAGTACCAAAATGAAACTAGAGGATTTATTGTGATTTACGTATATGAAAAATACCGATGATATGATATGTTATGTTATGGCTCAATGGGAGCAATTATGTTAAGATGCATTCATATCAGTTTATGTTTGATTATGATATATGTTTTGGAAAAAATATGAACATATATTATATTGTCATATCGATTGGTTCTCGCTTGCTGAGTGTTTTCCAAAACACTCACTCCTTACTCTACCTCCCCAAATAAAGACGAGGAAGGAATTGAAGACGAAGAACAACACCAATTTTGGGGTTGGTGATCCGTTGCATTTCTATGAAATAAAGACTTTAAATTTTGTTTAATTAGGATTTCGTTATTTTATTTCGTTTTAAGACTTTTAGGAATTGGTTATGCAATTTAATTTCAGTTGTAAAGATAATAATTTATTTTTATGGAATATAGACTGTTTTTTTTTCCCGTTGAATATGGTATTACGAGGCTGGTTGATTTCTAGTTGTTAATGGGAATCAATGTCAGTGTTATTGACCCCAATTTTGGGGCGTGACAATATCCGCACTCCTTGAGTTTAGCGGTGCACGTATTCCACGTGCACCACTAGCCTCAAGTGGTGAATGTATCCCAAATGAATAATAACCTGGAATGACCAATTGTTTGAGTTTGAAAATGATGGTATCAAAGAAGCATGACTCACAATAGATCATTCTTCTAATTAGTTAAAAAAATACATATAATACAGACAAAGATGATGTGATGCCCGGGAGTTAATGGTGTTAATCCCGGAGTGGTAATGATCCTGAATGGATTTTAATTGTGGCAATTATGAATTAATTGCGGTTTTGGGACTCCCAGGGATTTTAAATCCGGCATTTGGAGTCGTTGGATCCAAGAGATGAGATGGTATTCTCATCGTGGTGATAACCTTGGAATTTGGTGGGATCTGGGGTCCGGAGTACTTTGTACTGGGGCTGGTAATGGAAATAGAGATTGAGAGGTAATTATTGAAAACAGATGATTTTTAATGAGTCATGATGTATTTGTGAAGGGATTGGTATTTTGGAGTTTTGGTACTATATATACCAAGTGGACTCGATATTCCGTCATTGGACGGATTCCCTCTCTCTCCCCCTCTCTCTCCCCCATTTCCCTATTTTCTCCCTTGGAGGAGAAATCGTTGGTAGCTTGGCTCGGGAGCCAGTTTTCTCGAAGATAATCAGGTATTAATCTTCCCCTCATCCTTGTCTTCGATTGGGTAGTGGTATTGTTGATTTTGGTTGAGTATTATGTTAGATTTGGATTTGTGGATTTTTTGGTAAAAATCTTAAAGTTTGTTATTGAAATTTTTATTGAGTTTTAAGGGTGTATTTGAGGTATTGATGGTGTATGGGGTGTTGGTTTTGAGTTTGGGTGTGAAAAACACCATGGAAGCTCGAGTTTTTCGAAAAATCGTAGGTCGCGATCGATCGTCGAGGTGGGCCGATCGATCGCGACGAGCAGCTGGAATTTGGTGAATTATTTGTGTGTTAGCACATTATTTATCGGGTCGTGGGACTCACGCAAGGTTGGACTTGAACTACGGAATTATAAGGTACGTATGACGTACGAGTATAGCCCCTTATTATAATTGCAATTGTTGAGTGCATGGTACACTATGTTGCAATAAATGTATGTGGAAATGCATGGTATATGGTATTTGCAATAAATGGATATTGAAATGTATGGTATATGGTAATTGCAATAAATGGATATTGAAATGCATGGTATATGGTAATTGCAATAAATGGATAGTGAAATGCATGGTATATGGTAATTGCAATAAATGGGTATTAAAATGCATGGTATATGGTGATTGCGATAAATGGATATACATTGGGATTATATGATGCCGCTTTTGAGCGAGCAAGGATTGGGATGTTGTCGCCGTTGATAGACCATCGGTTATGACGCCGCTGTTGTTGAGCGTGCGTGGGGTTAAAATGTCGCTATTGTGGAGCGAGATATGAAATAGAACTATGGAATCATTGGCTAGATATATGTAATATATGTGGTACTCTATTTGATGATTTAATCATATTGATTATGGAACTGGTATAGCAGGAATGGTCTTAGTTGATCAATGAGATGATCAATAGGCTTTTGAGAATTTAATGGTTTGGTTATTTTGAGAACAGGGACAATACAGGGGATCCGGATGAGGATGATACCATCCAGGGAGTATCATTTAAATTCATGACATTTACATTATGTAAATTATGAACTGTAATATTATGATTATTGGATTCGTGTATTGATATGCTCACCCGTGTGGGGGCTGTCTCTGTTGGGGCAGGTGATACATGTGCAACAGTAGCTTTGGAGTTGAGCTCTGGCTGTTGACTCGAGGTACTTCCAAGATCGAAGTATCAGAACCGGTTGAATGATCATAATGGTAGACCGGGAGTGGAGATCGAGATATGGATGGGAAGTGCTTCCAGGATCGAAGCACCAGTGACGGTATTTGGTAGAGTATCTTATACATTAGATACACGTTTATTCATTGGGTGCTCTCATGTGAGCACGTTCTTACATGTATATGGAATGTATAAATGGGTATGGCTTTCCTCTCTTCATTTATTATCTACATGCAATTAAATACGGAATTGCTAAATGAAATGAGAGTATGTTAGTGTATTATGAGGGTGCATACTATGTAAATAGTTTTGGTTGGGGAAGTTGAATATTATGGAGTTCTAATGCAAGCAATTTTATAGTTGACATATGATGCTATGCTTGCATGTGATTTTCTTCCCATGATATATAATTGTATGCACTAATAGCATGGATTAATACACTAATAACGGGTTAAGGGCACGGGGGTCCTTACATTAGTGGTATCAGAGCAGTGGTTTGCTCTTTGGGGCTGTTGAGGGCGTAGGAACACGTTAATGGAATGGGAAGCACATACTTATGCATGATGGTAGTTAGTGTTGTGTGGCACAACTATATTGCTTATGTGCATTTATGATATGTGTTCATAATGGGAATGTGTTGTTGCTAACCATGATGGTTGCAGGGTCATATGGACATGGATTATGCATTACGGTTGCATATTGGAGTGATGATTTTTATGCTTTGCCGCTAAATGTTGAAGCGATGGCGAATTCCGCACGTCACATTTGAAGCGAGGTGCATTAAAATACACTCTTAACGATGTATATTGGTATATGGGTAATGCATTGTGGTTGCATGGATGGCGTAGCGATGTGAATACTTGCCGCCTTCATGGCATAGCGATGTGAATACTTGCCGCTGTCATACAGTAGCGATGAGAGAATATTTGCCGCTGATATGAAGCGAAGAACACGACTGCTGTCATATTATAGCGAGGGATATTATTTGCCGCTGGCATATCGAAGCGAGGTAGCGATGAAGGATATTTGCCGCTCATATGAAGCGAAGAACACGGCCGCTGTCATATTATAGCGAGGGATATCATGCCGCTAATTTACTGGCGTTGGTTTATGCCGTCAGGTATCTCTATATAGCAATGGTTCATTCTGCTATTCTATTGGCGATGGTTTATGCCGCCGGGTATTCATAGCGATGGTTTATTCCGCTATTCTATTGGCGATGGTTTATGCCGCTGTGTATCTCTATATAGCGATGGTTCATTCCGCTATTCTAGTGGTGATGTTTTATGCCGCCGGGTATTCATAGCGATGGTTTATTCCGCTATTCTATTGGCGATGGTTTATGCCGCCGGGTATCTCTATATAGCAATGGTTCATTCCTCTATTCTATTGGCGATGGTTTATGCCGCCGGGTATCTCTATATAGCGATGGTTCAATCCGCTATTCTATTGGCGATGGTTAATGCCGTTGGGTATCTCTATATAGCGATGCCTCATTCCGCTATTCTATTGGCGATGGTTCATGCCGCCGGGTATCTATATAGCGATGGTTCATTCTGCTATTCTATTGGTGATGGTTCATGCTGCCAGATATATATAGCGATGTTTTATGCTGCTGACTCTATGACGAGGGATCATGCCGCTGATTTTATAGCGTTGGGTTCTGCCGCTATCTACATAGCACGAGATTGTACTGCCCACGAGCTATGGGTGTTGACTATGTACCACTATTGGACGACGGAGACAGGTATGCCGCTATTTTATTAGTGATGAGTTATAGTATATTGTTGGCATTATTGTGGATACCATGTGTTATCGTATACCGTCATGTGTCTGACGTTGAGATTATGGATGTCGTGTATCGACATATACCGTCACGTGTTTGACGATGAGATTGTGAATGTCAGTTGTTGACATGTACCGTCACGAGTTGATGATGTCATATGTTGACATATGCCGTCACGGGATGACGATGACATAGTGGATGTTCTATGTAGACGTATAGCGTCGTTTTGATAAATAATACATCTAGGTGTACGTATTTAGTCATATGGTTTGAGTGCCGTTGATGAGCACAAGGTGGTGTCTACGTCACCGGTTGACGAGACTGTTACGCCGAGCAGGTTGCTCGATGGATTATCGGATGCATTGTATCGGTGAGTGTACTGCATCATGCATTTGAAGTAAAATTTTTACGAGTAGTGGTACCTTTGGGTATACTCGTTGGGATTGCTAAGGCCAAGCGATTGATGGTAAGAGTAGTCATTGAGGGAACTACTCGTTGTTGTCGAGGTGACGTGTGGCAGACATGGTCACACCCACCCATGAGGGTGTGGAATAGATCCTAATGGATTATGATTGCTTCGTGGTTGAGCAAGGACACCGGGATGTCCATTATGCCTTGGTGTTTTAGAGGTATATTGGGTGATGACCCACTACTCTAATGGTTTGTACGGTATGGTACACCGGGATGGAACGTATGGCATGTTGGTAGGTTTGGTATAATCCTATGGAGGCAGCGTTTTGCTAGCCAGGTATTGTTGCAGTGATATAGTGTACTTGTTGTAGCCATTATACTGCTCGTTGGAGCCGAGTTTGGTAAATCGTATGATGATACGATGAAGGTAATAGTGGACTCTAGTAGTCACTATGTCGCATGAGGTTTGAGACTGGGAATACCTCACAAGGATGTTTATACGTTAAATGTTAATGGACTTGTACTGGGATAGCTCAATTCTGTTGGGAGTACCAACGTGAATGTCGACAAGTCATTTTTGTCTCTGGTTGAGCATCTTGCATATCCAGCTAATTTTGGTTAAGGGTTGATTGTGAATCAACCAGGGTAAGCACTACTAGTGTTGGACTAGGTGATGGCTTTATATTGCCGGCGAGATGTTCGAGGAGGCGTCTCTGGGAGAGATGCTCAGGGTTGGTAGAGTACTATGACATTAGTACAGAGCATCGTTAGATGTGTATACGTTGTGTATACGGGTTCGATTTGGGTAATAGTGGCTTTGAGGCACTATTCTGATCCAGTTATATATTTGTTAGTTCCGGGATATATTTTGGTATAAATATACCCAGTTTCCGAACGGTGGTTCGAGGTTGGAAGGTCATGGTACATGACATTTTCCTTGAGAGGAAGGCGGTATCGATATACCTACCTTTTGGGAATCTTTGAGGACTCGATGAATCGATTGGTGCGGTGTTGATGTTGGAATCACACCTTTGATCATTGGTTCGTCAATCATCATTCTCCGTGATGTGAGGATAACTGGGGGTTGACAGTTGTTTTTGGGGCTTTGGGTGTGATTGATGATACCCGAGTCGATCGCATTGAGTATGCAGGTTGTATTGGTACTTAGGCATGTGTACCAGTGTGTGTATGAATGCCAGCTTTTATTTAGTCCTCGTCGAGCATCGGGTTAGTATGCTTGGATGAATGAATCTCCGGTGAGAGATTGTGGCACTTTGAGATTGGTAATCTCGATGGCATGATGTATTCTGAAGAATGATCGTGAGAGTTGGTTGACTTCCCCTGAGGAGGGATTTAATTCATTTCTGAGTAATTTGATAACATCCCTGTGTTAGGATCGTTAAATCCTAGGGTAAACGAAGGATGGCCATGTTTTGGTTTTGTGAGGTGTCGCGGTTGACACGTGTGGCGGGAATGCAATTGATTGTTCTTGCATGTCCTTTCGAGAATTTGAGACCTTGTAGATTCTCGATGATGTGTTGGACCAAGATGTGATTTCTTGGAACTTGCGGATGTAGACATCTTTAGAGATGTGTTTTGTGTTGATCGGTAGCGGTGAGTTGCCCGATCCATGTTGCAAAGTGGTGCAACTGATCCTTTAATGGAGGTGGAATTGGAGAATGGGAACCGGATTTTGTATAAGTACACTGTAGTGTACTGGTGGTTTCCTTGGTAACAATGTATGGTTAACATCGTAGGCTAAATCGTAGAGATATCACCGAGACGATATCTATTTTGGAATCACGAATGATTCGTTTGGAATTGCAGTTATGTTTGGCTGACTGCTTTTGAGATGGTTAGCATCGGGGAATGCTGATGTCTTTCTTGAATTTGTGTTGGTTTGGGAGGTTACTCCATTCCAGGTGCTGGAGTGAGGTCTGTATCCTCCCGGTTGGTGTGTCGTTCATGTTATATTCATGATTCAACAATGTGGATCCGTTTGGATTGCGTAGTCTCGGCAATACGTGGAGTACGCCTGTGCAAATTTCAGGGACGAAATTTAATTAGTGGGGAATAATTGTGATGCCCGGGAGTTAATGTTGTTAATCCCGGAGTGGTAATAATCCTGAATGGATTTTAATTGTGGCAATTAAGAATTCATTACGGTTTTGGGACTCCCAGGGATTTTAAATCCGGCATTTGGAGTCATTGGATCCAAGAGATGAGATGGTATTCTCATCGTGGTGATAACCTTGGAATTTGGTTTTTGGTGGGATCTGGGGTCCGGACTACTTTGTACTGGGGTTGGTAATGGAAATAGAGATTGTGAGGTAATTATTGAAAACAGATGATTTTTAATGAGTCATTATGTATTTGTGAAGGGATTGGGATTTTGGAGTTTTGGTACCATATATACCAAGTGGACTCGATATTCCGTCATTAGACGGATTCCCTCTCTCTCTCCCTCTCTCTCTGCGCGCCCAACCCTTCCCCCATTTCCTTCTTTTCTCAATTGGAGGAGAAATCGTTCGTAGCTTGGTTCGGGAGCCGGTTTCTCAAAGATAATCAGGTATTAATCTTCTCCTCGTCCTTGTCTTCGATTGGGTAGTGGTATTGTTGATTTTGGTTGAGTATTATGTTAGATTTGGATTTGTGGATTTTTTGGTAAAAATCTTAAAGTTTGTTATTGAAGTTTTTATTGAGTTTTAAGGGTGTATTTGAGGTATTGATGGTGTATGGGGTGTTGGTTTTGAGTTTGGGTGTGAAAAACACCATGGAAGCTCGAGTTTTTTGAAAAATCGTAGGTCGCGATCGATCGTCGAGGAGGGCCGATCGATCGCGACGAGCAGCTGGAATTTGGTGAATTATTTGTGTTAGCACATAATTTATCGGGTCGTGGGACTCAGGCAAGGTTGGACTCGAAGTACGGAATTATAAGGTACGTATGACGTACGAGTATAACCCCTTATTATAATTGCAATTGTTGAGTGCATGGTACACTCTGTTGCAATAAATGTATGTGGAAATGTGTGGTATATGGTAATTGCAATAAATGGATATTGAAATGCATGGTATATGGTAATTGCGATAAATGGATATACATTGGGAATTATATGATGCCGCTTTTGAGCGAGCAAGGATTGGGATGTTGTCATCGTTGAGCGACCATCGGTTATGACGCCGCTGTTGTTGAGCTTGCGTGGGGTTAAAATGCCGCTATTGTGGAGCGAGCTATGAAATATAACTATGGAATCATTGGCTAGATATATGTAATATATGTGGTACTCTATTTGATGATTTAATCATATTGATTATGGAACTGGTATAGCAGGAATGATTTAATTGATCAATGAGATGATCAACAGGCTTTTGAGAATTTAATGGTTTGGTTATTTTGAGAACAGAGACAATACAGGGGATCCGGATGAGGATGATACCATCCACGGAGTATCATTTAAATTCATGACATTTACATTATGTGAATTATGAACTGTAATATTATGATTATTGGATTGGTGCATTGGTATGCTCACCCCGTGTGGGGCTGTCTCTGTTGGGGCAGGTGATACAGGTGCAACAGTAGCTTTGGAGTTGAGCTCGGGCTGTTGACTCGAGATACTTCCAGGATCGAAGTATCAGAACCGGTTGAATGAGCATAATGGTAGACCCGGAGTGGAGATCGTGATATGGATGGGAAGTGCTTCTAGGATCGAAGCACCAGTGACGGTATTTAGTAGGGTATCTTATACATTAGATACACGTTTATTCATTGGGTGCTCTCATGTGAGCACGTTCTTACGTGTATATGGAATGTATAAATGGGTATGACTTTCCTCTCTTCATTTACTATATGCATGCAATTAAATACGGAATTGCTAAATGAAATGAGAGTATGTTAGTGTATTATGAGGATGCATACTATGTAAATGGTTTTGGTTGGGGAAGTTGAATATTATGGAGTTCTAATGTAAAATTTTATAGTTGGTATATGATGTTATGCTTGCATGTGGTTTTCTTCCCATGATATATAATTGTATGCACTAATGGCATGGATTAATACACTAATAACGGGTTAAAGGCACGGGGGTCCTTATAGATGCAGAGCATTAAATATGAATTAGTCATATTTTGTTGGAAGCGGGGGGGTTTACGAGCTTTCTAATGCATATACTTGATTTTGCTATTGACGTATGTGTAACGAACTCAATTTGTGTATTTGTATCCCACGTACACCGTTTGAGTTTATCGGTGCACGTATCCAACGCCCACCGCTAGACCTAAGCAGTGCACTTGTTAATTAAATCCAGCACCTTGTTAAAATTAAAAACTTCAAAATCTTCATTCAAACAATTAATCGAACATCTCAAATGCACCGTAGTTTTGGGTTAATTCACTCGCTTATCCCCCTTCTCCCCTAAAGTAACGAACTTATAGCCGTTAAAAAATAACTTTAAAATCCATGATCACAACAACATCGTCCATAATTCATCAGATTAAAAACAAAAAACTCATATAAGCAGAAACGACGCAGCTGAATAATCGACGGCATCCACATCATTAAAAACGGTGCCTCCCATGTTATAATCAGAATTGATAGCATCTTGTTCGATAGATAATTTCGAGAACCGCGTAATGGCTGAAGCAGAAATAATGGCTGAGCGTTTGGAACTGAGGAATCGATGGTGATACGTGAATTGCCATTTGAAACCTCAAAGATGTGGGAAGATGTGAGCGTCGAACTCTACCCACCGAACGTCACCAGCAGCCTCGCCGCCGCTACCATTCCTACGAAATGAGGATGTACTTATGCGTTGAGTTCCTTTTAATAACATGATTAGTTTGGTCATTGTCTCCGAAAATAGACCTACATGAAAGAACTTACTTTTGATGGACTGACCGAAAAAACTCTCACTACTTGATATCGGCCCTAAATTTTTCTTATTATTTAATGGTGTATGCTAACATATAAAAGATATATTTAGGTCAAGTCACCATAATATTGGAATAGCCCGAGTATATGTTGGGCTTTGCTGAATCCTGAAGTATCCTAAATTAAATCTCAGATACATCAGAACACAGATAAAAAATGATTAGTTTGATTGTCTCTGAGAGTGTGTTTGGTAGTGATTTGGAATTACAAATTTCATTTTTAGTATTTGAAAAAATGAGATTTCAAAATGAAATTGGCAATTGATGGGATTTGTTTTAACTAAAATAAATCCCTACATACAAATTAAAAGTATTTCATGGGATTTGGGTTACAGAAAAGATAATAATAATTTTAACATTAAACTTATATAGCTCTCTCATTAATTTTTTTAATCTACTTTGTAGAATATCATTTTCTTAAAATTTAAATCATTAAAATCAATTAAAAAATTTATATTTAAAAATTCTATATATTATTTGTTCCACTTAAAAAATTTCATTATGTTTTAGCACAAAATCTAATTTATCAAAAATTTGGCAACTTTTTTTCTAAATTTCCTCGTGATGAACTTTGTTTTTTTTTTTTTAAAACTATTTCTTAAAACTATTTTAATAAAAATATAGTTTTTCTTGTTATATTTTAAAAAAATTCTTCAATATCTTAATAAACAATATATGAATATTTATATAAATGTTATTAAAAAGCAATATATGTAAAAAATAAGTAATATATAATTTTAATATCAAATAATATTATTTTTAATTGTCAAATCTAATTTATAAATATTCTAAATTTTTACTAAGCACCAAATGAAATTTCAAATCCAATTTTTTATTCAACCAACCCACCCAAAGGGTGTTTATATGAATATATCAAACCCTGATTATGGTATCTATCCCACTTTATACATCCGATTTTACAAACACAAATATTTTTTATATATATATATATATATATATATTTACAAAAACGACTGATCCATATAAATATTTGCCGATTTCGATATACCATCTGTTCTTGACCTAACCAACCAATCAAGAAACTCTGCCAACATTTTAACAAACACAAGCCACAAGCTCCATTTCGTCAATTACAGAGATCGTGCTAAGAAGTACATGGTGGTGGATCCATCTCCACAGCAGATTATATTTACCTACTCCTTCAAATCTCCAACCATTTCCTGATTTTACATAATAAAAAAACCCAAGGGAAATCAAAGGGGATATTTAATGGGCCGATTAATCGGGCCCAGCCGTGTGGAGAAACGAGTAATTACCGTGTCTCTAACGCAAGGATGAAACGGTGTCGTGTTCCCCTCCCAGACCTTCGCATTCACGCAATCTCTACAGAAAAGTTTCTCACCGTCGTTTTTCGTAGTCGTTATTGATAAAGGAATCCCAAAGTTATCATCAATATCTGGAAAAGGATCAATATCCAGATTCGGCGAATTAAATTCTCCTTTCCCCATTGATAACTGATGATTATCTCTCTGAAACCTGAATCCATGCAACTGATCATTCAAATCAGCCAGCTCCGACTGTGAAATCTGTCCATAAAATGGTGAAGGCTGGTTCCGCTTCAGCAGGATCAGACTTTTCGACAGCGGCGACGGTGGTGTAGAAAATCCGTTCCGATCAAGGATGAAATCGGAGAATTCAACACCTTCGGTCATTCTCTCCCTTCGGTTCCTCGACTTCCGCGACCTCTTCAAGACGACCAGGAAACCACAATCCTTCTGGCGACATATCAATCCGAAGTTCACCTTTCCGGTGATCGGGATTCGCCGGCGATACTCTGTTAAAGGCAGCTCCGGAATCTTCCTCCTGTCGACGAGGTAAATAGAAATTTGATTCACCGATATCCCGATCTTCTGGCTCAGCATGAGTTGAAACGGCTTGAACTCTAAAGCAGGATTGATTTTCACACTTCCTATGTTCATCTCCTTCTCGCCGTCGAAGAATACCACCGGGAACGCCGGCCCACCGCCGCCCTCCACCATGAGAAAATTAAATGTGTGAAGAGAGGCATGTGTTATATAAGGTGGGGTTTAGGGAAATTATAGGAATTAAATTTGATTGTGGGGGTATATTTGGGATAACAAAAGTGAAATGCAGATTGCGTGGGGTTTGCTGGGTAGCTTCGAGGGACATACTTTTGGTAGTTTCTTGTAATCCAAGCAAAGGTTTCTGTACTGTCAGGTCTCTCTTTTTGGTACTATAATCGTGGTTTAGTATAACACGCTTTTGCAAAATGCCCTTTTCTTGCGATTTTCTTGTTAAGTTGGGAACGATAATTGCCTTTTTTGCAACGCTTTTGAGTGGAATATTTTAATTAATTGAAATAAGAATGTATCTTTGTTTGAATACCGGCAAAAATAGAAAATTTATTGGGGGGGGGGTGGGGGGGGGGGGGGGGTCCAATTGAATTCTTAGTCCCACCAAACTCAAATATTTTGAAAAAAAAAGTTTAAAATAATTGAGATAGTCTTTAAATATAATATTTGAAAGTGTGATGTATGGTATATAAACAAATTTTGTGCAATAATTAGAAAAATGAATATAAAATAATATAAGATTAATGACACCAAAAGTACAAAGAATATTGAAAATTCCATTGTTATTATATAGTCAATAGTTGATTTTGATTTAAATATGAACATGATGAGAAGAATAAAAATTCAAATAAAATAAATGACGATGCTAGTTGCATTTAGATGGAAGAATTTTATTTTAACTATAGATTTGAACATTTGGATTTGAAATAACTTCAATAATTAGGAATTTGAAATACCTTGATGACATTAAAAAATGCTTCAAACCATTTATTTCCAAATTAATCAAACAATTTGAATAGATTTATATTATGAATTTAAAATCTGAATCCATCAAATTCTTCTTCTAAATGAGCCTCGGGTTTTTCTAGAGCCTAATCAAAGAGAACATACTTGTACACATCTTGTGTTATAAGAACATTTTATATTTCAAATATGAAAAAAATAAATTTTTGTAAAGTTATTTAGATAAAGGGTACTTAGAAAATAAAAATAGTATTTCAAGAGATTATGATACTAATATAATATATTCAAATAGAATTAACAAAGATACATCGACTATATAAAAATAAAGATACATGTTATAAAGAACATTTATTCTTTGTACATAAAGTTTGAAGCACCATATTTCTAAGGAATATTATAATTATTTGATCCAATATTGGAAGTGATAACTTTTCCTAATTTATGCACGTAGACATATTGGTTTAGTTTATGTTAAACTACCCTATATGATATTCACCATATTAGTGGCGAATCAAACATTTTTATTGAGAGAGACGAAAATTAATGACATAAAATATGAAGAGCATAATGTATACATCTAGTTACGAGTCCAGCACAAGGGAGAAAGTCAAGATGCTCATGGTCGGCTTTATCGAAGCTCAAATCAAGCCTAGCTAGAGTAACGCCATAACAAGTCAAGCTCGAATAACAAATTACTACGATTATTATTTATTTATTTTATTAATTTCATCAAACACTACGTATTTAATAATTAATTGTATCGAAGTTAAAATATATAAGCAGTTCATTTCACGCTTGAGAACCAAATAAATTGAATGTCAGAATCTATGCGGGCCATAAATTTGTTTGCTAGTTATGCGCACAAAATCTAGCATCATAAAGATAAAAGCATATGAAGATGGTGATGCTCATGGCATTTCCCTAATAAGTCAGAAAATCAAAATATATAGTAATTAAAGGTTTGGTGTTTGGATGTCAATTCAAATTATATAAATTCCAAATATTTTATCACCGTTGGAATTTAAGAATGTAAAAGTATCGAGCAGGTTCACAAACTTTTTGAATCGACTCCAAAAATATTTGATTTATATTCGAAATTCTCGAATTCGAGCCAAACACAAACTTGTTTGAACTTTTTTCGAGTCAAACCTGAGCTCAAATTATTTTATTTGATAATTCACAAGTCATTTGACTTTAGTCTTTTATTAATATAATATAATTATATATAAATAAAAATATTTCGAATTTTTGAAGTATTTCTTTTCAAGCAATAGTTGAATAGCTCAAACATGTTCGAATCTTTTCGAGCCAAACTCATACTTTAACTTTGATTCAAACCAAACCTAAGCCAATTTTTTTAAACATTTGAATTGAAATCAAGCTCGAGTATATCTATTTCGAGTCGAATTCCAACCTTAGATTTTTTTCATTTTCGGTTCGATTCTGCCCATTTACATTCCTAGATTGGATGATACGAATTTAATGTAAAAAAGATTTTCTGACTAGAATTAGTAAGATGACAGATTTGGAATTTGCTACTTGCCCTAATATTGAAATTTTTGAATAATATTAAAAATTCAAGTTTTTCCGCAAACGTTAATTATGAATTTTAGTTAATAAACACTCTTGAGTGACTCGAGCATTTGTTATCAAACAATCTGACATCCTTTTAATTAACACTCAAATAAACATTAAATTACATTTCATCTAAAAATTCATCAGTATAATCTAATTTGTTTGGTTGCTTCTCCTTCAATTTCCCACTCGCAAAACTCGAGAGTAGGGGCCATCTGCTACAAAAAAAACTGCAGATACCCAGAGTTTGCAAGCATACACTGTCCTTAGAGCCTCCCAAAGGCCTGACGGCTAGAGTGGAATGTTCGTGGGAGGAGTAGGCATTGGCTACAATTTATCTAGAAAGTGGCAACTCCAAGTTATCAAGGCATTCTGAACATACAGAATTAAGAATTGTTGAAACGATAAAATGTTCTAAGAGAAGAAGAGGAAATAGACAAGATCTGGACAACACATTTACCACCTTTAAAAACAAGCAAGAAAGAAACTAAAACCATCATCTAGTAAGGAAGGTGGGAAATGTCATCCTGTCCAGGGTGAATATGACTACAATGCTGCTAATAGATTATTTTCATTGTAGAAAACGAGAAAATTAAAAGAATCACCCAAGCTTTATAAAAGACGCGAAGTTAATCAAAATATGTAAATACCAATTCTCATAATTTTACGACAAACTTGAAGCTCTCTATAAATACCTATGCTCACCTCAACATTTGTGCCAGAGCCATCTGCCGGTTCTCTCCCCATTGTCCTTCATTTCGGGTGCATAGACAAGCAACGATGAGACAGAAGACTTGCTTGAGCCTGCTCCAAAGTTATGGGCATCCTGCCACATCGTTGCCACTGATAGCTTTCAATCTATCATATGCACTTTGAATTTTGTGTTTTTCCTCTAACGTTAACTTTATTTCTTTTGAGGACTGTAAAAAAGGAATGTGGCAGTGGTCATGGTGCTAAAATTGTCAATGCATTATCTGTGCACAACACTGGAGTACAATTTTGCAATTGTCATTTGATAAAACCCCTAAACTGTTGATCAGCAATATTCATTTTTATTTTAAGTTAAAATCGAAGTTTTAAGAGGTGAAAGGAAGCTCTACATGCATACCAGTAAAGAGAGCAGATTCCGTAGCACTGTGTCTATTTGCATCTTGCATGACGATAGAATTTGTCGCATCTTGACATCTTTGTACATATGAAGGAGTACAGAGGCAATGGCACATACCCTAGTCGAACGGTCAATGGAGGAACGAAAATGACTAGTATCAAACACTGAGCTAACCTCAGAAACCCAAGATCCCATAACATCTAGAACAAGATCTGTAAGTTTTTTGCTACTACGAAACAGATAAAAGGAAGGTATCAGGTAATATTGTCTTATTTTCACAGTCAAGGCAGAAGTCGCCTTCTGGTCATCATCATAAAAAACCTGCATCAGCAAGAAAATATTAAAGCCAAGAAACTAGAAGACAAAATCAAATTTAAAAAATACTAGAAACTGACTTTAGATAATGACATAAATAAGGTAAGTTTGTCGAGCTCAAGTATGGTCAAATATGCTCTTTTTTTTGTTTAGACATGTGAAAGTGATTGCATTGCAAAGAATCAAGCCGAAATTTATTTTTACTCTTCGTGCATTTGGGGTTGAGGATTGCAGATCATACCCATATGAAAAATGACAGGTATATTATAGATATTAGTATATTCACATCCACTTTGTTTCTATCCCAGTTGAGATTGAACTGAAATGAGATACAAGTGTATCAAGATACCCACAGGACCATCAAACACCAACCAATAGAGTGCCCAAAAACAAGTAGGTTGTCAGTTTTAATGGAAGTCCAATACACTAATACAAAGTTGAAATTTAATTTAAAGAAAATAGGTCGCTAAAGGAAAATCACGTTGTTGGAACCTTTGCATTACACCTTACCAATCACCATATGTTGTCTAAATCATCTTAATGGCCTGACATTAGAATCTAACAAGGACTTGGTGGCATCAACCAAAATAAAATTGTAATCAATCGAGAATTGTTTGGGAACTCTCAAAATCTTAACTTGTCAATTAACTGAGAACTGGTAAACATTTCATTTAAGATAAATGTATCAAGCACAAATATATATATATATATATATATATATATATCAAAAAAAATTACAGGAAAATTACTCACGAGTGAAAAATCAATCAAGTACTGCGGAAGAACATTGCCAATTTTGGTGATACTCTGTTCAGAAAGTCTTGTCGCTTTGGAATCAAGGGAGACAAGCAGCCTGAGAAAAGCGCACTTGTTGTCCACCGATATGTCATCACACTGAAGCATAGTAATTTGACTTAAAGTTAATGAATTAACATTGCATATCAATGATATTTAAATGATAAATTCGATGGACATCAAGACGCGAGATGATTGAGATCTTTCAGAAACAGCAAGGGACTGTTACTAATATGCACACAAAAATTCAACAAAAGAAGTATTTGGATTCAAGTGGATGGTTATAGAACATACAATTTGATCAATTATTGTCTTCTCCAGCATCTGGAAAACAAGACAATCATCACCAATCTCTTCCAAAAATTTACAGACAATACTAGTGACAGAATTAAACGTCTTGCGGTTTGACTTCCAGTCATAGTTCCCAGCAGGAGAGATCTTTTCTGCATAACAATCCAAACCATTCAGTAATAAGTGGAAGCGAAAAAGCTAAAGTAAAAAGAACACAAAAATAAAGTAAAAAAAATTACGCCTGAGAACAACAAATGAAAACACACTGATATACTGCAAGGAAAAGTTTACTAAATAAATTACAGGACCTAACCATCAGCAATTTAAGTACAGCCACTGAAAATAAAGAAGTTACAAATAACCTGGTTTTATTTGTTGAGCAGAGAGACTGTGGATGCATGTGGTGTGTGGTATGTGGATATAATTTGCAAAAACCTTTATTGGATTGCACGAAAGGGAGGGTAAGGATTTTTATCCAATCTAACGGTACTTCTGGTGGTCAGCTAAAAAGCGATTATCCAATGATGACAGCCAAATGTACATCTATTTATACTTTCTCCAAATGAAGTTATTATAAGAAACTAGTTCCGGACACCAACATCTACACCCCTTCCCCTAAAAGTATAGCACAAGATTGCCAAGTACATTGGCTAACAGCAAGCATCGATGACAGCAACCCCGTAACTTGAAATCAAAATTGACGATTCAAAAATTCCAAAACTTTAAAAACGAACAAAGTAGTTCAATGAAAACGATACAATCACAAGTACGTAACTGAGATCAATTAAGAATTACCCGGATAAACTTGGAACCTTGACAGTAATGTGAGATGGAAACTAGCATATTCTGCAATTTGGATATGTCCAGCTTTGAAGGCAGAGTTCAGAACATTTAAAATGCGGAAAAGTATATTTGGCTCAATACCATCATCTGCAATATAGTGACATGGAAAGTCCATGAATAAGATTAGATTAAAGATGACACTTTCTCCTTCTACAAAGATGACACTTTCTCCTTCTACAAAGAAATCATGTTACACTTTTTCTTCTCTTTTCTTTTCTTTTTCTTGAACGGATTTATTTTTTCTTCTTTTCTTAACAGCATAATCTATTTACACATTTTTTAGTGTTCAGTTCGATACATAAAAACAATTAATTTGCTGTTGCATATGTACTGCAAACTTGGCATTGCATGAAATCAGTGACTAAATCACCATACAAAATTAGATTATGAACAGAACAGAGCTCAAAAAAGCTGTATATATATATATATATATAGGTACACACATAAACAACATATTCCTATATTCCATGAAATGTCATATTCTGAACAGAGGACAAAAGTAGATGCACGAAAGAGATTCAATGAGTTACACCGTATAAAATGAACATAGATCACAGCAAGTCTGATTTTTGAGATCAATCCAAGAAGGTGGTTATAAAGAAAGCACAAAAAATAAGCTGAAGATTTTAGGCTGGCTGATTAATACTCACGCAAGCAACATGAAACCAGTGACTGCAGAAGCATGGAGTCAATGAAAGAGAAATAATAAAGGCAACAAATGGCAAGTTCTTGAATTTCTCCAATGAGCCTTACAAACGGACCATAGCATATGTCTGCAAAACAAAATGTCGGATTTAATATGTGGCAAATGTAAAATAATGAAGAAAAGAACAACCAACAGTCCTCACCTTTGTCAACTTGTCTGCAGTAAAAACCTCTCAGATCATACTGCATATTGTCAATTTCCCGGGAGATAGGAGAGTTCAGTTGAGCAGCTCGACCGAGGCAAAGTTGAAGGCGCAACACAGCCTGTAGAGAATAACAATTAATCAAGGATTATGCAATGACAATGAATCTTTCTGGTAGGAAACTCGTCATATAGAATTTTGATACGATTGTATAATTTTAATAACAGAAGAAAAGGATCCAATAATATGAGTAATGATACTCGGCCAAGTAATTAGTCCTTCAAAAGAAGAAATATAATCAATCCCCTTTCCCTAGCATCAGCAAGCAAACTAACAAAACAAATAAACATGAATGTCCCTAACAAACTTCCCCCCTTTTAATTGCCTTTCTCCAAGTCCTCTTCTAGTACATTCTTGGCCTTCTACACCCAATATTATTTCTAAGTGCAATATATTTGAACCCACAACAGATTTCTAAGCAACTACATGGTGATGGCTCAAAATACCTTCGAGCATAATGGGTTTTTATCATCCAACAAAATTAGCAACGACGGAAGATCCCTTATCCAGGACATCAGATATTCCAACAGTGTAGGATCAATTACATCTAGGTATAGCGAGCTCCTTTCCTGCTGCATGAAGAAATTAGAGGCCAAAATTCTAGAGAAAATAATACCAATAGAAATCAAATTCGATAGCATCAGGCCTATCAACTGTATCAGAATAAATATAGCAAAATAGTTCATTGGTGTGATGTAGAATCTCATTATCTTTAGTGCACTTCTAATTGGTCAAGGAAATATGTTGTAGAAAGGACTCGCTAAATCAGATTAATGTTGCAAATAAATTTTAGTTCCGTATCAAATCCAATCAACAACAATAGAACACAAAACATTGCTATTATTTGCCCCTATCTCCCAAAATTCTCTATTAAAATTCAAATGACAATAAGTAAAAAGGTTTCCTATACACCTCACAGCAAGCAAAAATTCGTAAAAGTTTCGACATAGACCCAGCAAATGTCATAAAACATAGTCAATTAGCAGGAATAAAACAGGGAACTACGGAACAAATCTTGGCAACTTATTGAGCTTGTTCAATTCCTGTGACAAGCCATTAAGAACCATCGAAATGATCATCAGGGCATTTAGCAAGACACTAACACGATGCTTTTTCAATTCTCCATCACAAAAATGTAGCAGGCTTTTGTTGAGAAACTACATCAACTTGAAGATGACAAACAATTTTCCAGATTAAAATAAGATGTGAACTGTATCAGCATATGAGTTCAAACAGAAAACACAATACTTGATGGTAGTAGAAAACATTTCCTATTCACACATTATGCAAAAAATACTTGGCTACTGCTTCTTCGTTGATGTAAGGTTATATGTTAAAATTGTCGAAGGCCACAAATATATTAATAGTAGCTCCACTCCAAGTCAATATCTGATTTTGCGTCATTTTGACCCAGGAGCGTTGTCTGCAAGTCATCAATCATCATCAATAATGTCCATGAGTTACAATTATCCACAAGCTTTGTGTGTCGCTATCATGCTTAGAAATTAAAAGCCAATTACCCAATACCAGAACACAAATGAATGCCAGCTTCAATGCTTGCACAATATTTTTAAATACACAAGAATCCACTATGTCAATACTACAAAGTATACGTGCAATCTAGTCATTTAAAACATAAAACTGGTCCATAAGTTTTAAACCTAATAATGCAAGCAGATATCTTACAAGAGCAAACATTTCTTCGATTGCATAAAGGCAAGCTAATTTCATCGGAGACTCTGGCTTGCAGTTCTGGAAAACCGCAGTAAAAGCCTGCAATGGTGTCCTACATCATTGATATCAATCATCCCAGAAGTCGAGTCCCAAATAATTAATACATTACTAAACAATCATTGAGTTATCAAATACTTCAGTATTAAATCAGACCTGAAGAATGCGATATCTCCATTCACCAGAAACTTGCATGGTTAGTTTTGGAATGTATGGTATGAGTGCAAGTAAGTGTCTTCCCTGAAAGTCCTTGCCCACTTGTATCTGTAAGTAGCATGTATCAATTTACAATGCAATGGATGTTGCCCCATTTTGAGTAAAAAAATGTAATATAAAAGAACTTTAACAGATAGATTAAGAGAATTTCTACAGATGTAGAAGAAAAATAAATAGCTACAGGTGGTTATTTGCGGCAGTACTAGATATAGGATCCTAGTTTTAAGCAAGTAAAAGAAATGGACGAAAAAGAAAGAACACCACACAGAAGCAAACAAATTTGTTGGTAATAAATTCTAATTGGCCCTTGGTCTGTTGAAAAGAATCTGCTGAATACCACAATATTATTTATATAAGCATTGAAAAAACGGGATGTCCATGAACAAACCTTCATAGGCAGTGAACTTTCAAAGAATTCCAGAAACTTCTCCACTAAAGAAGGGGGGGAGTAATTCCAGTCACTTAATCGCAAAAATATTTTGATAATTAGCGCATTTAGCATGAAGATTCTATCAACATCCTGCAATGTAAAAAAAGAAAGAAAATGAGAGGTATAAATTCCTTTAAAAACAAGAAGAGCAATCGCTGGTGAATAAGGCCCAACAAAGAAGAAAGGCAAGTAGCATAACCATGAACTAGATCCATAAAAAAGCAGCACATTTCGAAATAGCCACTACATTTACTATGCAGATGATTCAACAAAAGAAGACAATAACATTGAACAGCTTCAGCATAACATTAGGTTTGTCACAAGCCTATGAAATTTATATGAATTTCAGATGGGAGTCCCAAAAAGTGTCCTCTGAAAAGTGTTTGCTTAAACAAATTTTAGGTGCCAAAATCCTCAAGATTCAAGTGGAACAAATTAAAATTGAAAGATATGCCACAAATACAATTACACACACACCTTTCTAGCTAGATGATCGACTAAGTTGAGAGGAAAAACATCCCACAACTTCTGCATTGTTCTATGGAATACATATCCATCGTCATGTGCTATCGTATCAGGCTTCTGATAAGGTAGAAAACCTTTTTGATAAGATTCACTTCCATAACTCCCACAAGTCATAAACCTGGCTATGAGATCTATGTTTTGAAGTATAAATTGCATGCAGTCACATGATTGTGCATCTAACTGTGTAGTGCTGTGTGCCAATGGCATGCAATCCAGGAAACAAGAAACTAGGATGGGCAACAGATCCTTCAGTTTCTTGATAATGTCAGCAAGTCCTGCAAAACATGAAATGGAAGTGAACAAGTATCAATCAGTTTTTTCTACAAACAGGGATTGAATGAGACAAAATTATATCAGAATAGATTCTTATCTCATATTGCAATGTCGTACTTCGTGAAAAACAAAATAACATAATTAATATAAACAAAAACTCTTGTGGTATCAAAATATATTTCTCTTGCTTCAAAACACCAAGATTACATACAAAACAATACCAACATATGCAGCAAACATTGGGAACCTAGAAAATTTTAAGTTGTATATGTCAATCATTCATCCCAGTAAGTAGGATCGGCTACACGGATCCTCCCGATCTATACATAAGAAATTTGCCAATGTTTCGCAATGGATGGCCACCTAGCGCAACCCTCCTCTTTTACTTGAGCTTAGGAAAGGTGGAGTTTTTAAGTTTCATACACATATGCATATTAATGAATTACTCCTTCCCGCTAACAACCAGTTTTTTTTCCATCAACTGTAATGAATTCACATGAGACATGAGTGGAGGGACATTACCAATCACAAGAGTTTCTTACATCTCATGCTGACGTCGAACGAACGGGCTGCATATTTGCCAAATGCTACATGGAACCAACCCAAGCCAAACTGATAAATACTGTGGCTAGGGAAAAAACATAGAGACCTACAGCCAAAGAGCAATGCCTTGTGCATTCCCTCACAATCTGATGTACTACATTGTCCCTCAAAATGGATTCACCCAAAGACAACAATTATGCATTTTTCAGCGCTTAGTGATATAGATTGAGGTAAAGTCATGGATGAGTTAGGCACGGTGGGAAATAGAATATTGATCAATTTCGTAGATCAACATAAAAATGATTTATTCAGCCTTCTTCATCCTCTTGGTAGAGCTTAATAATTAACAGTTTTTGCAGAACCAATAAAATTCTAATATACAAGCAGAAACTTACGAGCACAGAATTTTAGGGATGGAGAATAACTTCCTTGCTGGAAATATGCATGATTATTGCAAGTGCATATACATTTTTATCAGCCATAAAGCATCTAAAATTTAGTGTACAATACACGAATGATACAAACAAAAACAAATGTCAAAGACCACGCAATTGACGAAGACAAAACAGGGAAGCACTCATGCACAAATCTTGGCACCATGACTGGACTGCAATAAAATGGTGTGTAGAACTGAAAACGGACTTTGGCACTTACTTGTAGGCTCTTGAGCAACTTCAGGCCCAAATACATGAAGAATATCATGAGATGGGACATCCTGTAAAACACAATTTCCATTAAGCATTAAATATACAGCACAGACAGAATGATAGGAAAACTTGTATAGCAAAGGACAAATACAGGACTTCTGTAAAACAGATTGTTTCAGAGATAGCTTAATGCATCATGGTACCATAGATTCATTTTATTCATGGATAAACAATAGTAAAATGAGAGGACAACCTGAAAAGGTAAGCAATGAAGAAAACATGCTCCCACAATTTCCCATGTATAATCTTTCAAGGCTTAGGTAGGACACTAATGGGATATGCCGTAACTTTGTGAAGACACCCCCCTCATGGGTATACTAACGTGATGCTGGTTATTAGATCTTTGTTTAAAACATGAAAGTAGAGTGGTTGTGTAAAGATAACGATGTACAGTAATCAAGTTGGCATTGATTTGGGAAGCTAAAAAGAAAGTAATCATTTTGGTCATGGAGGTACCCCGATGGATAATCAGGAAGGGTAAGGTCAAAAGTAGATGAAATTATCACAATGACATTTGACGTAACCGACCAGATCAAATATCTAGCTGCAGGTTCCGTGTACAGACAGGCATGCAGCCATCCTAAGCCAAGCTACTATATCACAAATGTGCACCAATTACAAAATTACGGAGAGTACATTTTCAAATGACGATTGATCCCTTCCATTACATGGCAACAGTGATAAGCAGCGAACCAATCCAGACAATAGGCTCTTTAACTTTCCCTTATCATCTAAAAATTGGTTCTTCCGTAATATATCTTCATAATTCTGGAGAACCTGCAGATGGGATCAATAGTTTATATAAAAATGGTGAGAAATTTAGTTAAATAGTACAGGTACACATTATAACCAAAAGGAAAATACATAACTAAAACAGAATTGCATTGGCTGCAAGTTGCTGGAACATAAGCAAAAAATTAAGAATGCCAATAGGGAAAAAAAAAGATGTCGCCACTTCTATTATAACACTTCGGAGCAAATATATAATTTTTGTTTATCTCAATGTCAAATCTAACTGCGTACAACAGATGAGCCAACCCAATCACATGACCACCTTTCTTGTCTGCTACCAAAAAATGCAAAAAATGCAGACTCTAGTTTATCGAGCCTCAAATTATTAAAAATCTATATAGAATATATTTCGTATGACGCATATCACATAAAATAAGGATAAAAGCAACAAGCATCCATATGAAGGAAAAACTGAACATACCTTTTCAGCATACAAGGAAAATGAAGAAGGGTAGTGCTCGACAGTCAGCTCAAAAAATTTAAAAGCCATTAATCGCACTTCAATTGCGAAATGCGTCATCGCATTAAAAATATATGGTATCATCAAAGAAACTATTGGTCCCTGGTTATCCTGTAAAAGAAAACAGAGAATCAAATCGAAAAAGAATTAATTCTACCTTTCCAGTTTCCACTTTAAACCAAAGTATAAAGTTATCAATAATGCATATTACAATGTCATTATACATTACAAGACACTTGCATTCACAAATTATAAGGAACATATGGATAACTATAAGACGTCATATTATAACAACTAATTTCTCGATCTTGAAAGCCGGGAAAAGAGTTAAGCTTAGAACCGATGCAACTTTAACCAAGTACAAAGTGATTACTTTTACAAATTGGCAGCAACTCTCGAAATATTTCTGAGCTATTTGCATTTGAACTAGAGTTTACTTTGAGACATATTTGAAATAATCAAATTTAATAACTCTGCGTGTAGCATCCTTTGTCCAATATTCTATGCTCTCGAGAAATATTCTAAAACATAACTCTAAAAGCCAACCTAATATTTTGAAAGGGAAACATGCCAAGTCTCTATTGCTACCCTGAGTCCCAAAAGTCTCAAGATTCCACGCCTGGAAAAGAGACCAGCTAGGACAATTTATTAAAATCTGATGACAAAGAGGCCCTCCAACCTTCCTTAAATCAATTCTCCACCAAAATTACTAATTTAAATTGTGTCTACTAACATCTCGGGATATAAAATTAAAAATTTAAGCATTCACGGTCCTACTAGTAAGGATATGATTTCCAGGAGAAAAGAAACTTATTAGTACATGGACTACAACTCTCTAGAAAGTAGAGTATAGCCAAAATTAGCTTACGTTTTATTAAACAAATATTTCAAGTAATATTAGAGACAAATTTAAATGGCTTGCAAAAGAAACTCTAATTCAAGATACATCATAGTTAAGAATACTGAATTGAATTTAAATTCCCAGTCAGGTAAATCTGAAAGTAACGTTAGCATTTCCAATTACCTCTTTGCATCCAGGGAAAATTACTGACTTAAAAAGTTGATACAGGGTTTCACGGACCAACTTCTCATTATCACCAATGCGTTCCCGCATTTTCTCTATAACAGCAAGTTTATGCAGCTTCAGCTCAGCTGGGTGTGTGAGCAATATATTTTTTATTCCTTGCAATGCATCTAAAGAAAGGACAAAAACTTCCTGTTACTATTATCGTACAACCATGAGAAGCAAGACATTTACAGTACATAGCACATCCTTATCAATTACCAAAAGCACAAACAAAGTACATTATAAATCGACAGTTTAATCAAATCAGTTAACCAAACTTCTCAATGTTAAAATACCAAGAGAATGAAGAAAAACCAAAACCAAAGCAATGCATCATTGCAACAGTCCTACATGAGGTCCTTCAGTCTTTTTAACCATTGAAGAACCATCCTTCTATTGAGACTAGAGGGCATAAGCCATAAACCCTCTAGGAATCACGTAAAAGGTTCAGTAAAAGCAAATCTGCTCCACCTGAAACCTAGCTGCTCATTGCATATATTCATCTACATGTATAATACACACTCACAGACAACACTAAATATTTATCGTGTTACCGTGTTTTCATATTTACACGAGTTAGCATGACATTATACAACGAAGGTACCATTTACCAACTACATTTGATATCATCTTGATTACGCTTGGTCATCTCAAGTTTATAGAGACAGAAAAATCAATATCTTAGAGCTTTAACATTCTTAAGTCAATAAATTCACAATTATTTCACTGCATTGCCAACAAAAGTAAACTATGAATTAAGAAATTAAAGCCCCACCCTTTCGGACTTTGGAATTGTGATGACTAGTCTGTTGAAGAAGCTCTTTCAGCGTCAATCCCTTGTTGCTGACTGCTAAACCGGCCTTCTCAGATGCTATACTTTGCTCAGGAAGAACAATAGCTTTTGATTTTATTTCAGTATTAGTAGCGTTCTTTGGAGGCGGTAATTTCCTACCAATTTTTCGCTTGATTTTCTGCAACAATAATGTAAATATTATAATTCAACAATCACAATGCTCCAAAACATAACTGTTTAACAAAGCATTAGAACTTTGATAGCTAAATGAAACTTTAACATTACTTTGAAGTCCACCCCACGTTTTTGCGCCTTCTTGGGTTGAGATTTCGGTTTCACCATTATTTCTAGCGTCTTCTTCCCGACTTAGAGAATTCCCCGATATACACGTAATCAAGTTTAAGAATCACTGATACAGAAGGATTTTAGTAGGTTAAGCATGGGCCGAGTTGAAATTAAAGCCTAAATATCTTAAAGCAAATCATAACATGTTTTTGGTTGATTTAACTCATATGATGTCAGTTTGTGGAAAAAAGCCGTTATATAGGGCCCACTAGATATATCCGATGGAGATATTGTGGGCTTCAATTGAGAGATCTTTAAACTGTTAACAGGCTTTACGATATTTGGCTTTAAATTCAACTCGGCCCGTGCTTAACCTACTAAAATCCTTCTGTATCAGTGATTCTTAAAATTGATTACGTGTATATCGGGGAATTCTCTCTAAAATTCTCTGTAAAAGTCGGGAAGAAGACGCTAGAAATAATGGTGAAACCGAAATCTCAACCCAAGAAGGAACGTGGGGTGGACTTCAAAGTAATGTTAAAGCTTCATTTAGCTATCGAAGTTATAATGCTTTGTTAAACAGTTATGTTTCACAATGCTCCAAACACAACTGTTAAACAGTTATGTTTCACAATGCTCCAAAACACAACTGTTACACAAAGCATTATAGCTAAATGAAGCTTCAACATTACTTTGAAGTCCACCCCACGTTTTTGCGCCTTCTTGGGTTGAGATTTCGGTTTCACAATTATTTCTAGCGTCTTCTTCCCAACTTTTACAGAGAATTTCAGAGAGAATTCCCCGATATACACGTACTCAATTTTAAGAATCACTGATACAGAAGGATTCTAGTAGGTTAAGCATGGGCCGAGTTGAATTTAAAGCCCAAATATCTTAAAGCCCGTTAACAGTTTAAAGATCTCTCAATTGAAGCCCACAATATCTCCATTGGGTATATCTAGTGGGCCCTATATAACGGTTTTTTTCCACAAACTGACATCATATGAGTTAAATCAACCAAAAACATGTTATGATTTGCTTCTGTTTTTACTTGCTTTATTTTAAAAAAGCAATAACATGAAAGGAATCAAACACCCAAAATCTGTATTTTAACTAAAATTTGATTGTGTTGAATGTAGGGGTGGGAATCGGGTCGGATAATGTAATAAGGATTGGGTATTCGGGTTTCGGGTAGCTTAAAGGCGTGCCAGATCCCGATACCGAAAAAATCGGGTACCCGATTTTCTGGTGGGTACCCCAAACCCGACATTTTATATAAAAAAAAAAATGAACGACGAGTTTTTGCATTGTAGCTATAGATTTATGCCATAAAATCTTGAACCTTGTATTGTACAGAATTGGAAAAAACAACATAATATTATGAATAATTCTATAATCTTTATATTAAGGTTAGCCGTATGCACACAGAAGCCTTTGTATTGGAAAACAATTACAAGTACAACAATATTGAAGCTGAGTGGTGCTGCAAAAAAGAGAAGAATGACCATGGTGGAACCACATCTTACATATTAAAAAAACATACATTCGAGAAAATCATACTCTGCACCAGAGATCTCGATCCACCAAAACAGCAAAAAACAAAAAACTTGTACCAGAAGGCGAAGTGCGGCTGTGCGGAACTAGCGGTGAGCGAAGTGACGAGAACGAGAGTGAATTGCGGCTGTGAGACGAGAACGAGAGTGAAGAACTGAAGTTCGGTTGTGCGGCTGTGCGGCGTGAGCGTCAGAGAGACGAGATCGAAAGGGACTGTCCGTGAAACTGTGAGTGTGAGATTGGAGAAAACCTAATTTATTGTGTAATCGGGTAGTATTTTTATTGAAAATACTGTCGGGTCGGGTATTTTCCCCCTCAAAATAGGGAGAGATTTTGGTAAAAGGGACTGCTACAAAAGCCAATTAAGAAAATGACCTTCATGCTGTAAAAGACAAAATCACCCATAAATAATATAAATAATTAAAATAAAAATTTTATTTTATTTTTTGTAAGCAATTTCTTCCCCAAATCCACTCTCGCAGCTTTTCCTCTCCCGTCGCACAAATCCTCCCAAAAACAAGCAAGTAAACTCATTAACCAGAATAACTAAAAATTCAGTATATCACCTCAAAATTATCATAAAAATTTTTGCAGATCAGAATCAATCATCACATTATTGGGACAAAATCTTGTCTTCCTATACATAAATATCTGAAGAATAAATTACCAAAATGACCGTTCAATTCAGATTTTTCTTCAAATAGATCCACATCAGTAGGTCCTAAAGCTTGTTGAATAGCAGCCGATGATTTAAAACAAAACCGACCCTTACTCTCACAGTATAGCCACTGTTGCGCCTGAATGGCTGCAACAACGAACGGCTCGCGCGCACCCCACCGCAACCACGAACGGTTTGCACGCTCTTAAGATTCCCTGCGTTTTCAAAAACAATAAAAGAAAATTTTTTTTTACGTAACAAAAAAAAAATTGGGAACGAGTTGTAGCTATCGAACCTAATAGGACTTCTCCTGAGAACGGCGCAAGACCATGGACGATAGTCGTCGCGATGGTTCAGTGAATTCGCGACTGAGATTGCTCTCACGTCCGTCGCAATGGTTCAACGAGTTCGCAACTAAAATTGCAACAAAAGAATCTGGAAACGTCGATAAATTACCACGATTAGGCGCGCGACGAAGTTGACGTTGCTGCTGCCATGATGGTAGCGTCAGGCGACGGCGTCCGGGAATAACGATGGCGGCGGCGATGGCGGCTGGTGGTGTGAGAGTTGGCTGATGGTTTTTTTTTGGTAACCCTAGTTTTCTAAGGGATTTGTGTTAATCTGGTATTTTTTAAAAGAAGAACGATTGGAGGCGTTTTTTAAAAAAGTTTTATTTATTTAAAAAAATAAAAGGGGGAAAGGTTATTGGGCTTTAAAAACATTTTGGCAGATAATTAAAATTTGGATTGGGCCGATTATTGGGCTTAGTTTATTCCTGACTATTGGGCATAGAATTAACTGGACCGAAAAAATTAATATTGGGCTCGTTTTTCCCTGATATTCGGGCTGGAACAACTTAAATGGGCCAATTGTTGTGGACCGAGAATTAAGTTAATTGAATTCTTTGGGCTGGACCGATAATTAATTAAAGTTAATGGACCCATTACTTTGTTATGTTAGGTTATGGATTATTTTATTTAATGACCAATGGATAAAATTAAATAAAATGTTGGACTTGAATATTTGACTTTAGGTCCTATTGAAATTGTAATAGGTCATTATAATTGTAATTGTGTGCCTAAACACATACTGATAATGTGTATGTCAAATAGTCATTTTACAAGATGTTTGGACAATAAAATGACATGAGAAATTAGTGAATAAATTGTATATTTAAATTTCTTGAGCCTGGAATAATTTTTAATCATATGTTTAGTTGAAAATTGTAGTGGCTTAAGAAATATTGCATAATATATGATTATGCAAGTTATGATATTTCATTATGCGCTTTATTAGATTATTGTATGTCATGCAAGATTGATTGCGTTACACAATTCATGAATTTATATTTGATTATTACATGTCGTATATGAGTATTGCATTTATTTGAGTATGCAATTTAATGACATTTTGTTTGACTTATATTCATGAATCCAGAAATTGATTATTTCTCATATATGAGATATTGCATTTATATGAATATGCAATTTATGACATTGGTGTTTGAATTATTATGCATGATACCATGGACTTATTTTATTTCGAGATTGGTAAATTTTTATTAGGATCTTTAATTCGGAGGGAGATAATTATTAGCTGAGTGCGAAATTTTTGATTCCAATGAATTAAAGAGAATAATAGAAATTACTTAGATCTGAAATAAAATTGTTGTTGAACAAAGTACCTTATTTGATTGTGCAAACAGTGATAGAAATCCAAATAGCTTTTTTCTGATCTTCATGGTAGTGGCAAACTTGATGGCCAAAACTACGCAATGTGGCATAGAAAATTATGTTTTAACTTCACAAAGAAAGGTTGCTTGATCATCTCACCAATAATATGCCTAAATCAGCTGAGCCAGAAAATGGACCGACTACCCAATATCGTCGCGTTATGGACGCGTATAATAAATGGGTAGATCAGGATAAAAGTGTGCGCTTTACTATGCTAAGCTGCATGCACGATAATCTGATCAGAGAGTTTGAGAAGCATCCCACTGCTAAAGAGCTATGGGAAGTTCTGAAGGTCATGTACTGTAGCACTTCGGCTACAAGATTGAGGGCTCTCACCCTCAGATTTAATCAGTATATACTTGACCCTAGGCACTCGATGAGCCAACATCTTGATGTGATGAAGGATATGATTCGAGAGCTTCAGAATGCTGGAACGGAGCTCACAGATGAACAAGTCATGTCAATCCTTAGGTCGCTACCTGAGCAGACTTGGGCGAGTGTTAAACTTGTTTTGACCCACAACGAGCAGATTAAAACGTTCGATAGTGTCGCCAATCAATTGAAAGTTGAGGCTGACCGAAGAGAATCTGAACGTGCACAAACAGCTGCTCTTGTCGCACATGCTAGTCAGCGAAAACCCCAATAGGGTGGACGTTGGAACAAGCCAATGGGTGCAGGACAAGGCAATAACAAGAATCAAGCCCTATCTCCACTGAGTGGCATGACAAAACTGTGTCGCCGAGGCAAATGGGTGGAACGAGGGATATAAACAAAGTAAAGTGTTACAACTGTGACAAGATGTGCCACTTTGCTCGTGATTGCACTGAGCCAAAGAAGGTAACACGTTTTTTACTCAACTAGTGCTTTTGATATTACGGAATATTTTGTTGCTAAATCTCTCCCTGGTTGGATTGTAGATACTTGATCAATAAAACATGTGATGAAGGATTGAGTAGGATTAGTAGATTACTATCAAATGCTTGTATGCAGCCACTATTTCTACCACAAAAGATGGCGCACATGAAGAGTTGGAGTCGGTTTTGTACCTTCTCGTTACTTTGCATTTGGTGTAATTTACTCTTAATTACTTTGTTTATTATGACTTGGTTTTTCAGTTTTGTTTGAGCAAACGATTTGTCTATTTTTCCTGGCAAAGACCTTCTTGGTTTGGTTATATCAATAATGGATTATTTATGTTTAAATTATCCGATGATTATGTTTCATACGTTATTGATATAGTTTCTGATTCTGTTATACTGCATGATCTATTGAGACACATCGCTCAAAAGAGGATGACTAGGTTAGCTCGAGAAAGTTATGGGCAATCTCGCTAAAGTCAACCTCTCAGTGTGCTAATCATTAATGCCTATTTGAAAGGCATAAAGGGATGTTACTCTTTTAAGTTATCACACTAGACATTTGTGAACCTATGAGTGTGAGGGCACATCACAAGACATTTTATTTATGCTATGGATCGGTATACCTCTTAGCTCATCGGCTAGAAAAGTTTGAATATGTCAAGCGATTCTTGGCAATGATTGAGAATTAAAAAGATAAGAATTTAAAATTCTATGTACCGATAGAAAGCGAGAATATATGTCTGATTAGTTTAGACAAATATATGAGGAAATAGAATTACACGATAGTTAATGATTCCGTATGCTTCGCAATGAAATGGTGTTGCAGAGAGAGACGAAATCAAACACTTCTGGAAATTGCCAGATAAATGATGGCGCGACGAATCTTCCAATATCCTTATGGGGTGAAGAGTTCTTTGACAGCTGCCTATATTTTGAACCATGTGATTTCTAAATAGTCATTTCGATTCCTTTTTGAGTAATGACATTGCAGAAAATGTTATTTGAAAGTACTGCGCCTTTGGGAATCAGAGTGATTTGTTCACAGTATTTTTTTTTACAAGCATTAAAAGCTCGATCCAAGAAAATTATTTTTTGGAATATATTCTAATATACTGTGAACATTCCAATGGAGGAATGACTGAAATAGAGTTCGAGATGTGCATTTTGTGAGTGAAGTCAAAAAGGGGCATCGAACTATACGAGTTATATGAACCCTGTTGTTGGCGCTCCAATCTCTAACCTAGATGAGGCTATAAGGCCTTGTCTGAATGTAATAGAGAAATTGAAAGCGACCTCAAGTTCAGTGGGAGTGTTTCACTGATGAAAGTCTCTCATAAACCTTTAATATAGAAAAGCAAGCGCAAAATTATTCTCTAATGATATATATCATTGAGTGAATTTTTCATGCGTGCTTTTATAGATTTTGATGAGCCAGCCAAATATTGAGAGACTGTGACTTCACAAAAAGGCAAAACAAGTGGGTGTCTAGTATACGTGCAGAGAGTTATGTCCTAAAACAGAAAATGAAAGAAACGTATGAATGAAGTTTCATATGCAAGCGATGTAGAGGGTTTGATGTACACAATAGTGTGTATTCAACCAGACATGTGCTTTACAATTGGATGGTGAGTAAAATCAGAGTCATTTTGAGATTGCCTATTAGATGGCAGCCAAATGATCTTTCTTTGTGCTACCATGAAGATGATTTGAGAATTGATGGATATAGTGACGCTGATGGGTCACTTGATAGAGATGAGCGCAAATCCATTATGGGATATGTAACTCATAGAGAAAGGCGCAAGTATCACTTGGAGTGATAAGAAGCGGCCTTGTATCTCTCTATCTACCTTAGAAACAGAGTAATAGTCTGCACATCAACAATATAAGATACAATCTGGTTAAGAGGATCTCTAAAAGGATTGCGAGTTTCTGCGCATGTAGATGATATTGTTATACAATCTGGCCAGTGTATGAACAGCTATCTCTCGAGCACAGGTTCGGCCTCAATGGGAAAAGAAAATGGAGCACACTTATTTATGATACCCCTAATGGCAACATTGACTACCGAGTAAGAAAGAAGAGGATCTCTACGAGAATTGTATGTTTCTGCGCATGTAGATGATATTGTTATATAATCTGGTTAAGAGGATCTCTACAAGGATTGCGAGTTTCTGTGCATGTAGATGATATTGTTATACAATCTGGTTAAGAGGATCTCTACAAAGATTGCGAGTTTCTGCGCATGTAGATGATATTGTTGTATCTTTATTCGAGATTATGTTGCACAAGCCAAAGTGGTTCTAAGGCATATTCCTACTAGCGATATGAGCACTGACCTATGGACCAAGCCCTTGCGCGGAGATTTGTTCATGCGACATGTTAATCCTATGGGCTTTGTAGGATTTGTTTTGCCTGTTAGAACAATTGTTATGAACAACTGGTTTGATGAGGTACTGTGTTCATATGAGAATGTCACAAGACTTTGATTGGCTCACTCACACGGGCAATCACCCTGGCGCTTTGATAGCGAGCAGGATGAGACTTGAAGATCATGTATGACATGATCCCTTCGCGCTTGGAAGAACGAGGAAGGTAGTGATGATAATATTATAGTCGCCTTAGCAAGAGGCTAAGATGAGATCTGATTAGATCAATTATGGAGTACGTCCAACCTCCATAAAAGTCTGTTTATAGCTGAATGTGCGAATTGCTGGTAGATGGTATCTTGCAATGCGCAAGTCATGATCTTTTTTGTAGCCATTGGACTCAGATTCCTATGATGTTTAGAGCGTGACATACCCAAGTTGAGTGGGAGCTCCATCATAGCATGTATACATACTACATGTGTTGAGTAAGTTCGACCACAATAGTGGAGTGACAGAATGGATTCCTGCTTCGTCACTGTGTGAGCGCTTTATTTGTTCTAATATACCCTTTGGAACTCTGGACCATGTCACAAGGTGTAAGCTTGATGACGCTACTTTAGCATGTATCCAATGGCCAAGATTGATGCGGTCTGTCGGAGCATGTCTGGGAAAGCTGTCAAGACAAAACTAATTGGCATGAGTGGCCGAGGAAGAACCAAGTTGGTAACGCATCATTTTGTTCTATGGCTCATAAGCCGGCCGACTAAGTCGAAATTTGTTTTTGACATAGTCATATTATACACGTATTATGGACTAAACATGCATTCATAACCTCTTAAGGGTTCCGGTTGCAACTTTGAGCTAATAAGATTACGGGCCAAAAATGAAATTTCAACCTTAATTAATTACATTCTCAATACGAATGTTAAAGCGATAGAATTATGCTACTACTAGAGTAGAGACTATCCAGAAATCCTGAATCCTAACATCTTTCATGCTCCTCATAGCTCACTGCCTCAACCCGGCCCTTAGTCCTTTAGTCCAAAAGTGTACCTACAGGAACAACCCATCATGAGCATGTATATCGTTACTTAACATCATAGGGCAATGGCATATAAATAAATGCATGAAAGTAATTGGTAACGTATACTTCCTGGTTAATTGCATTAACCCTTTTTGGTTGTCCATGTTTCATAGTCATACATATAATCATTAATTCTTGACATGAATGATTAAAATCGTCGTCTTATAAATATCGTCGTCTTACAGCATCATCATCATATAAGCATTATCATCTTATACATATCATCATTTATAACATCATCATCATATAAGCATTATCATCTTATACATATCATCATTTATAACATCATCATCATATAAGCATCATCATCTTATATCATCATCTTATAAGCATCATCATCTTATAACTTCATCATCTTATAACGTCATCATCTTATAACATCATCATCATTTAAGCATCATAACAAGATACAACAGTAAATGTACGAAGTCTTGGTTAAGTAATTTACTGGTTATTCGTTAACTTCTTCTTGTTAACCCTGATTTACCTTCATGCATATGAGCATCTTACCCCGTGGTATCTTACCACACAATAACATCGTATGACCTCTTACCATATGGGCATCTTACCCCGTGGCATCTTACCACATAATAACATCGTGTGGCCTCTTACCATATGGGCATCTTACCCCGTGGCATCTTACCACATAATAACATCGTGTGGCCTCTTACTATATGGGCATCTTACCCCGTGGCGTCTTACCACATTATAACATTGTATGGCATCTTACCATATGGGCATCTTACCCTTTTATAAACATCGTATAACATTATTATAAACTTACTTATCACAATCATCATCATAAACATCATCATCATATACATCATCATCATAAACTTACTTATCACAATCATCATCGTAAACATCATCATCATAAACTTACTTATCATAATCATCATCGTAAGCATCATCATCATAAACATCATCATCATAATCATCATCGTAAACATCATCATCATAAACATCATCATCATAATCATCATCGTAAGCATCATCATCATAAACATCGTCGTCATAATCATCATCGTAAGCATCATCATCATAAACATCATCATCATAATCATCATCGTAAGCATCATCATCATAAACATCATTATCATAAACTTATGCAATCAATACATAGTCATAGTTAGGAGGGTGTTACCGTCCGATGCCCGTACGCCTCTTACGTACCTTAATTCCAAAAGTGGAGAAATTGAAGAGCTCTATCTTCTCGATGTTGTTGGCACCTGGGATGGTTCCACACAACCATAGAAATCAATATTAGAAGCTAAATAATAGCCTAATACCAAAAATTCCATCAATGAAGCCAAGAAAACATCTTCAGCAAAAACGCTCTACCGATCGATCGGTCATCCTTACCGATCGATCGGTAACTGTTCATAATTTCCTTTTTAAGCTACGGCTTTTACCGATCGATCGGTCCAAGATACCGATCGATCGCTAGCCATCCACCGATCGATCGGTAAATAAAGAAACTTCAGCCATCGCTTCGCACATGCACCGATCGATCGTTGCCCTGCTACCGATCGATCGGTCGCTGCGATTTTTCGAGTAAACTCCATCTTTTTGGTACAAAACTACCAAATAAACCAATACATCTTAAACCAAATACATCCCAACAACTTACCACCACAAAAACCTCATAAAACCATACCCCAAACCCATACAACACATACATCAAAACAACCCACATAATCACTTCAAAAATCACCCCATTTCAAATCCAAACATCATCAAAACTTTAGGAAGAGTTCCATACCTCTTGAAGACTCCAAATCTTGATAAAAATCACACAAACTCAAGTTTTGTGGAGCTTTCTCCTTCCTCCTTTGAAGGATTTCGAAAATGGGGGGTGAAGTTAGGGCTTTGGGATGATTTGGGGATTTTATGGTGGAAAGGGTAAAGTGAGTTGGGTAAGGTGGGGAAAAGGGTTACTTAAATTATACCCAAAAATTAACATGATGTATAAAACATCCCAACTTGGTATTTTAAAAGCATTTTTACAAAATGCAACCAACTTCATTAAATTCATACTTTCCTCATAATTAAAATCAACACAATTAAATCATGCTAACACTTCATTTTCCACGCACAACTTAATCATCGTAATAATTCATCATATAAACATAATTAATGCTTTAATTGTAATTAATCATTTCGGGGACATCTTAATCATTTCGGGGACATCACAATTTTGTTCTATGGCTCATAAGCCGGCCGACTAAGTCGAAATTTGTTTTTGACATAGTCATGAGCATAGATACATAATTGAGAGAGTCAAGCATGCTATATTATAATATGAGGGATCATAGATGCTTGGTCTGATGCGACCACACTAGTTAGGGGTATATGCGAGTTTCTGAGTTGTAGAATTATGTTAGTTTGGTGATGTCTTAATATAATTCTCCTCACCGTTCCTTCTCGCTTGATCGCACGCTTTATTCCCTGTATGAGAGAGGGCGACGTGAATGAAAGACGATTGAGAAATGATGTGAATATTGATTCAAATATGTATGAGTTGGAGATGTAGATTTAAATGGGTTGGGCTCATGACCCAAGGCCCAATACATCCATTGGGTTGGGCTTATGGCCCATTAGCCAATAGACATACATATTAGGCACAGTGCCAAACCCTGGCCGTCAACCCGACAAGGCAGGTATGACCTAGGGTCCCTCTTGGAGAATCACCAACGACTCCAAGGGCTTAAGGTGTGTATTAAAAGGTAGATTACTCTAGTAGTACTCTATCGAATACCAACGAGGATTCAAGACCTAGAAGGCTTGTAGACGGGCTTGTTGATCCGGGAAAATCAGACTTCCGCTGCAAACAGGCATAATCAGGTATATCGAAGAACCCTGTTTCGATATTTAATGTTATGCCAGATTTTCCAACACCTTGCAACTAAGCAGCTAAAGCAAACTTCTAAATCTTCCAAAGCTACTCCACCCACGGAATAACAGTTCTCAATTACACGTAAAACACTTAATAAATTGAACACAAGTACAACACAATAGATAAAATACCTTCAGGATGTGACTCGGGCGATGGCTTGGAACGTTTGAGAGCACTCTTCAGAGCAGGCGGTGGTGGCGAAGGCGACCGTTTGTGGAAAGAATTTTCAGAGCTAATCCCGAACGAAGATTGTGAAGGGAAGACTGATGAGTTGGAGGTCATCTTTGGAATAAAGAAGCTTTTTTGTATTTTGGAGGTCATTTGACCAGACAGATTTTTTATGAGGTCTTTGACCTTAAAAAGTTATATCTTAAGGTTATTTATTTTTTTCTCCCAATAGTTACCTGAACCCGATCCTGATTAACTTATATCCCAATTAGTTAATACCTGATCGAGTTCAGAAACCCGAACAATCCGATAATTTTGGGACCTACCCGATTGGGTCTGATGGGGACCTGATTATCCGAAACCGACTATCACTCCTAGTTGAATTGGATTTGAAGATGAATGCACGACAATATTATATCAAATTCTACGGGACATGTATATAAACTAAATTCATAATATATGATACTAATTAATATCTAGAAGTATTTTGCAAGTCTCAAATGCAAACTACAATTTTAAATATAATATAATTTACATAACAAGAAATACTACTTATTGTCGGATAATAGTTGTTCAAAAATCAATTTAAGAGCTTTAAAGAAATTGGATGTGATTGTGAGAAAATTAAGAAATTAGATGTGTTAGTTGAAAAAATTTCATTGCAACTGAGATATATTTTAAAAAATGTGATACTAACTAATACAAATAAAAGAAATACAAAATTAGGTTAGTTTTTTTTTTTTAGGAAAAGACAAATGTATTTTTACAGACTCAAACTTGAGTCACATCCAAAGTCGATAGAGGTGACAAACCAATTGGGCTAACCAATATTGTCAAATTATGTTAGTTTACATGCACAATATATATAGTACTACCTCCTATATCTACTTGCTATCAATGATCATATTTTTATTTGGAAATACTACATATGTCTCCCTTATAAAATAGTTTATTACGACCTCATAACCTAATTCGAATATTAACGAATTGACTCCTTATATTTTGGCATAAATTACAAACTCACAACTTATGCTTTAATACAACTATCCTAATCTTGAAATTTATCATTATAACAAATGCTAAAAACTCAATAGAGCAGTCCATTAGATGATATTTTTAAGCTAGAAGGAATAAATAACAATTATTAATTAGCATATCTTATATTTGCGTCATATCACCTTTATATGTATGCATGATAAAAGTAGCCTATGAATGTATATTAATTGCAATTTTAAAAGTGAATGAAATATGGTGGTTATGGGTGAACTAACAGTTTATTAAAATAGATTTTTATGATATTTTTTATGAAAAAATTATTTCTCTAAGTTTTTTTTAACACATATTAAATACGAACAAAAATCATCACAGAAACATAAAATAAACAAAAAAATCATTGTAAGACATAATGTATAAATTGTGTCCGTGTTACCAAACTCTATTTACATGCATAAAACAATGATATTTGTTCATTCATAATAATTTATTTCTCAATAATTGCACCATCTTACCATGAGAATCAAATAGTCTCATCCTCAATTATAGTATCAAACAATTATCACTTTGTCACAAATAAGTCAAATATAAACCGATCCACTTAAAACGTAATAACAGTGACTAGATTTTTTGGTGGTATGTATGTAAGAAAAGTCAGTAATGGAAAAAACAATGACATGTGTTAGAATAATTGAATATAATGATCTTAAGATCATATCTTTTCATGTAATTATAAATCAATTTCAAAGTGGGCATCATTGCCACATTAATAACTTTTATAATTACTTATTCAACAATTTCAAATCATATTTATTTATGCAATTCATTTTAATTTCAATTAATGAGATATACTCAATGATACCCCTTAAGAACGGGAGCCACTAGACCGACCTAACGAGCTTGTCCATACAACCATATTTTTATTACCCAAACCGACCTCGCGCACTGACCTGTTTCGTATCCATTTGTCTAACATGCCAGAAACAGAGACACCGACCTGTTTTGGTCGACCTGGACAAGTACGCGGAAGGATTGATTAACACCATCTCTTAAACTAGGCAAGTGCGAGATCTCCAGAGTAATCTAATGGATCTGATTTGTCGTTATCAAATATCCAGAAAATCTTATCTCATCTTTGGAGGATTTGGATACACATTGAAGGAATCATTGCTACATGATAACTCTTCACCTATAAATACGAGGTTTGATCGCCACTTTGATTCACAACACACATTGTTTACATTACATCATATATTTTCATATTCTGTTGCCTGACTTGATCGTCTTATTTTGTGTTACCGGTCGTTGGATGTGAGGATCCAAACTTTGCTATCTCTATTTAACTCGACCTCTTGTTGCCGACATCTTTTGTACGCCTGGACAGGCGCGGAAGGATTAATTAACACCATATCTCCTATAGTAGGTATAGTAGGCAAGTGTGAGATATGTAGAGTGATCTCATGGATCTGATTTGTCCTTATCAAAGATCCAGAAGATCTTATCGTACTTTTGAAGGATTTGGATACACATGGAAGTGATCATTGCTACATAGTAACTATTTATCTATAAACACGAGGTTTGATTGTCACTTTGATTCACAACACATTGTTTACATCATATTCTCTCGCCTTACTTGATTGTCGAAGAGGATTCACCAGAACATCCTTTCGTCCCCCTTCTCACATTTATTCCATATCCTCAGATCATTGGAGGTGAGGATCCAAAGTTTTACTCTCGCTATTTTACACATCGAAGAACAAGAGGTAATATCTCACATCTTATTGATATTTTGATGTCATTACACACTCAATATTTTATTAAATTTTATGCATATTTATAATTTACTTTTATAATATCTTAGGTTCATTGATAATATGGTTTCTGTAACTTGGTTTATTATTTTTAAAATTAATTAAAGTTATCAAAAAAATAAAGATATTTTAAAAATGAAAAAAATATTTTCATATTATTTTAGAATATTACCAAACTTTTTTTACCTTCTAGTAATATTTAAACAAAAAAATGAGGAAATTATTATTACTAACGTATAACGCCATATGATAATGATATCAGGAAAAAAAAGTACAATTATATTATGGGAAAACTCAAAATAAATCCCCATTGTCAAACTTAAATATGAAATCAGTCCCCATATCAGAAAATCTTAATTCAAACTCCCTACTGTCATTAAAATTTTTGTTCTAGCTCCCTATTTTATTAAAATGATTATAATACCCCTCTACTGAAAGTTAAACTTCTATTTTGAGAAATCATTACAGTCGGTACAAAACCTATACAATTTTGGTACACGTTACAAATAAAATCAGTATGAAATTTATACAATTTTAATACAAGTTATACATGAAATTGGTATGAAACCTATACTATTTTCGGTGATTATTACACGTGAAGTTGGTATGAAACATATACAATTTTGGTACTAGTTACACATGAAGTGGGTATGAAACGAATACAAATTTTGGTACAAATTACACATGAAATTGGTATAAAACATATACTATATTTGGTACTTATTACACGTGAAGTTGGTATGAAACCTATACAATTTTGGTACTAAATATACATAAAATTGGCATAAAACCTATACAATTTTGGTACTAATTACAAATAAAATTGGTACGGAACTTAGACTATTTTTGGTACTTGTTACATATGAAATTGGTATAAAATCTTTACAATTTTGGTACTAGTTACACATGAAATTTGTATGAAACCTATAACAATTTTGGTACAAGTTATACATGAAATTGGTACGAAACATATACTTTTTTCGGTACTTATTACACATGAAGTTGGTATGAAACATATATAATTTTGGTACTTATTACAATTGAAGTTGGTATGAAACATATGTAATTTTGGTACTAGTTACACATGAAATTGGTATAAAACCTATATTATATTCGATACTTATTACACGTGAAGTTGATATGAAACCTATACAATTTTGGTACTAAATATACATAAAATTGGTATGAAACCTATACGATTTTGGTACTAATTACGAATAAAATAAGTACGAAACTTATACTATTTCGGTACTTGTTACCGACATTGTATATTTACGTGTAATAAGTTTTGAATATAGTATCGGTTTCATACCAACTTCACGTGTAACTAGTACCAAAATTGTATATATTTCATACCAACTTCAAGTGTAATAAGTACCAAAATTGTATATGTTTCATACCAACTTCATGTGTAATAAGTACCGAAAAAGTATAGGTTTCATACCAATTTCATGTATAACTGTACCAAAATTGTATATGTTTCATATCAATTTCATGTGTAAGTAGTACCAAAATTGTAAAGATTTCATACCAATTTCATTTGTAATAAGTACCGAATATAGAATAGGTTTCGTACCAATTTTATTCGTAATTAGTACCAAAATTATATGGGTTTCATACCAATTTTATGCATAGTTGGTACCGGAATTATATAGGTTTCATACCAACTTTACGTGTAATAAGTTTCGAATACAGTATATGTTTCGTACCAACTTCACGTGTAATAAGTACCAAAATTGTATATGTTTCATACCAACTTCAAGTGTAATAAGTACCAAAATTGTATATGTTTCATACCAACTTCATTTGTAATAAGTATCGAAAAAATTATAGGTTTCATACCAATTTAATGTGTAAGTTGTACCAAAATTGTATAGGTTTCATACCAATTTCATGTGTAACTAGTACCAAAATTATAAAGATTTCATACCAATTTCATATCTAACAAGTACCAAAATAGTATAAGTTTCGTACCGATTTTATTCGTAATTAGTACCAAAATCGTATAAGTTTCATACCAATTTTATGTATCTGTAGTACCGAAATTGTATAGGTTTTATACCAATTTCACGTGTAATAAGTATCGAATATAATATAGGTTTTATCAATTTCATGTGTAACTAGTACCAAAATTGTATTGGTTTTATACCAACTTCATATGTAACTAGTACCAAAATTGTATATGTTTCATACCAAATCACGTGTAAGAAGTACCAAAAATAGTATATGTTGCGTACCAATTTCATGTGTAACTTGTACCAAAATTGTATAGATTTCATACCGATTTATGTGTAACGTGTACCAAAATTGTATAGGTTTCGTACCGACTGTAATGATTTATCAAAATTAAAAGTTAGTAGAGGGGTATTATAGTCATAGGGAGTTAGAACAAAAATTTATGTTGCAGTAGTGAGTTTAAATTAAAATTTTCTGACATGAGGACTGATTCTATATTTAAGTTTGACAATAGGGATATTTTTTGAGTTTTTCCGTATAATATTTACAAGCTTCTTTTTAAAAATAAATATGTAATTGTCACACGTGGATTGCAATTGTCCGTACATTGAATTTCACAATAAAGATGGCCTAACACGACAAGCTACTGTTTTGGATCAAAAACCTTACTTGCCGCTTCCACCCCTCAACTACGTTAGCCGCACCCTTCTCCACCCTTCGCCGCCGCATTTGCCTAATTTGTGTAGCTCTGTTCGCCGTCTGCCGTTCCGGTATGATGAATGCTAACTTTTTTTGAATTTATTTATATTGCACGATGCTCTGTAATCAAATATTAGATCTGGAGATCGTCTGATAGTTTTGAGGCCTCTTTGTGTCGAATTGTTGTTTTGTACTTCTGAATTGAAAGATTCATGAAAGTTGAATTGTAATTATACTTTTCATTGATTTTTTATTTATTTTTTGTATGAATACATTCCAGTGATGAGAGAACAAATATTGTATGTATTTAAGTAATTTTTTTTAGCATAAATGTATTACATGCTATAAATTATTCGTTAACGTCCTTTTTATTTAATTATTTGTGTTCAAGGGAAATGTTTCTTTAATTGTGTATTATATGGTTAGGAGTGAGATAATAAACTAAAACTGCTTTCACACTTTTCACTAGATTAACTTTTTTCTGTTTTTTCCTATTATCTCATAAACTAATTTTTTTACAAAATCTTAAGGATGTGAGTAGTAAAACATCTTCAACTAATCAATACATTTTAGAATTAACATTATTTGATTTCTTTTTTCAGTTTCTTACAACAAATTGAATGCAGAATCATCTTTCAAGAATCCAAGCTTGAGTCCATTGAACTTGTTTCCTATTGAAATTTTCTTAAAATTCTGAAGGAGGTAGGCAATCAAACTTATTCTTCTACTAATGCCTACAATTAGCATTACAATGATAAGTATCTGCAGTCAATAATATCTACAATTTGACCCCTTAAATATTTGACAATGCTTCAATTACAATTAATATGTTATCACCGCAACTGTTAGTACTTTAACTTTTATTGATTAGAGATGTTGTGATTAAGAAGATGTCTGGCAATATAAGATCGAAAATTGTCCTGAACTTGTCATTTCTGCTTGATTCACCTCATTTTGAACTCTCATTAAGAGTATAGTGATGTACTTTATCTTCATTCCATTTATTTGTTTTTTCTGATTCCATTAATTAATATCAACTTATTTCCCAACATCACCAAATTTCTATCCAAAAAGTTGAAATTTTATGGTTACAGTTTTCGCTAAATCCGAGGATTCATTGCTACTTATCTGACTTTGATCTAATTAATCTTCGTAACAATGGTACTTATGGTCTGTTTGCCATGCGATTCTTATCATTTTATTCGTGTTTGTAATATAATAGCTTAGATGAATTACATATATTTAGCTGCGTAGGGCATATCTTGTGTATGCAGATAATTTGTTGCAATTTCTTTAAAGACAACCATGGGGACTGTTCTTGATGCTGCAAAACAGGTATTTATGTTAGTCTGTCAACATGAATTTCTTTAAATATTGTTCGGAATCATGGCTGTTTTTTCCCCCATCGAACAGAAACTGTAGGTGCAGTTCCTTTTAGTTGTTCTCTTAAGAAGTATATTGTATAAGTGATAGCTTGTGAAGTTTTTGTTAGAAAGGCTATCCTGACTTCAACCATGTGGAATAATCCTTTACATTCTGAAAGCTCAGATAGATGCATACGTATTCATATACGTATTCACGCATATGTATGTATTGTTATTAAATTGTGCATTCAGATATGCACGGATTCATATTGTTATATCATAATGGCTTCCTTATTTCACTTTAAAGTTCATTGTATTTATATATATATATATATATATATATATAACTTCAGTTTTATTGTGTGAATGTGTCTATAACAGCGGTATTTAGGTTTTCATTCTATTCTTTTCCATGGATTTTTTACCCTATTGAACTAAACAGGACGGGAAGACAGTTCCATGTAAATAACCATTTCCAGTGCCAAATGGTGATGGGAGCCCGAAAATATCTAAGTAAATTGTGTTGCTATGGCCCAAACTGGCCGAAATAACTCGTACTTGCTCTTAGTTGATTGAAATAAGATGTTTTTATGTACTCAAGAAATGTGCTCTTCCGTTGTGTGGTTTCTCACCTAATTTCCTCCCTAAGGACCTTTCCTAAGAGCTGTAATCATACAAACACCCACCAATAAGAGCAGATAACATCAGTGTTTTGTTTTTTGCTGAACTTGCTTGCTGTATATCTTGTTTCTCTTCAGATAGAATAGAATAAGGCAACGAGAAGGTATGTGGACAAAGTTCTAATGTATAAACAATTTGGCACAGGATGCAAATGGTGGACAAAACAAGAGTGTGACAATTGTTTTTGTCCTAGGTGAGTTATTGGTTTCGATTATGTACTCATTAATGCATACATTTTCTTTTTCTGGTGTATTCAAAATAACAAAGGTGGTCAATTATCTTTCATTCGGCCTCTCTTTGGTAGTCGTGACAACTCATATAAAAAAAGGGAAAAAATAATGGAAACAAATTTGCATGGTGAAGATTGTTCCAAATAAAATAATCTGCATCTTCTGAGTTGAAGAAAAATGTATAAACGCAGGAAGAGATGGAAATTTAGAATTTTTGTTGACCATCATTTTCAATGTATGTTTACATATTTACAACAAAGACAACTAATGAATAAATGACATCTGGCTATCTGTTGTAAAAGCCAAAACAAGAATATCAGAAAGGAATAATCTTTGGGTGAATCTGGAACATGCAACTTCACTGGGACGTTCAATCATGTGGCTATACAGAATAAAATTCTCATGGGCTTTGATTACAGCAGCTGATGACATGAGTTTCAATGTTGTGGACTTGCACCATACTTGACATGGGCTTGATAATATGGGCTTGAATTAATTGCTTCATTTGAATTTCTGTGTGATTATTAATGCCCTTTTTCCGTTTTAGTTTCAAATCCTGATCCTATTCTGATACATTGGTTGCTTTCTCTATTCTAACTTGAGTAGGTGGTCCTGGAAGTGGGAAGGGCACACAATGTGCAAATATGGTCAAACATTTAGGATATACTCATCTGAATGCGGGTGATCTTCTCCGAGCAGAGAGAAACTCTGGTTCTGAAAATGGGTACGTCCACATTGTAACCATAACATCCAAGAATCAGCACTGCATTTCTAATCAATAAGTTCATTGTTTTTGAATTTCTTCCCAAGAAATAAGGTCATAAATCAACTTTCTAATGTGTGTTGTAATTTCATTTTTGAACAAGGACCTCTTTCTTAGTTTGGTGTGACTTCCAAAAGTTGTTTATATTTTTACTACCACCTTGTTGTTTTATTAACCACCAAGTTGATCTTATCCGCTGAAAAAGGTTCATGGAGTTTCTGAATTGCATACCGCAATTGGATAATCGCGGTTGAGATAGTAATAGTTGCTTCATTTAAAAGATGTTGATTTGTGTCAAATGAAGTCTATCACAAAGTAATGCTACAATTTTAAAGGCCCAGTCTGGATAAGCTATAATCCCTTCATTTTTCTTTGAAATAAATTTTTACAGTCGGATACATCTTACTATTGTTTTCTTATTGTTTTTACTATTGTTGTCTGATTGTTTATCTCATGATATAAAGGACTATGATCGATAACATGATCAAGGAGGGAAAAATCGTACCTTCGGAGGTGACAGTTAAGCTTCTCCAAAGAGCAATACAGGAAAGTGGAAATGACAAGTTTCTTATTGACGGTTTCCCTCGCAATGAGGAGAATCGTGCAACATTTGAGTCTATTGTAAGTCTTTATTTATATCTCCTCAAATCCCTTAAGGCAATTTATGAAAGTTTCTTTTTGTCATAGAGTCATGCTTCAAACGCTCAGGTAGGCTCTTTGCATCGAGGGTCTGAAAGATGAAATAAATAATATTTATATAACTTATATTTCCTTGCACTTCCATTGGATCCTCTCCGCTTTGTGTCCCAGACAGGAATTGAGCCAGAATTTGTACTTTACTTTGATTGCTCTGAAGTGGAAATGGAGAGGCGCCTGTTGAACAGGAACCAGGTTTGATATATCTTTAATTGGTCTGCTAGTCAAATTGTTTACACTTCTCTTGAATCTTCACCTAGCTCTGCGTTTATTTCTTTTTGTCTAATTGCTTGTTGTTTTGTTCTTTTCTTGCTTGAAGGGTAGAGTAGATGATAACATTGAGACAATAAGGAAGAGGTTCAAGGTCTTCTTGGAATCTAGTCTCCCTGTCATTGAGTATTACAATGCAAAAGGAAAAGTTAGAAAGGTTATTCTCTTCCACCCTACCCTCTATAGGTGCATATTAGCCTCCATGTAATAGACTATTGCATTAGCTGAGGAAATAATCTTTTACCCCCCGCTCTCTATTACAAGGGAGTATCAATGAATGTAAATCGAGGGGAGGGGGGATGCCGGCGGAAGAGTTGCATTTTTACAAACTTACATTATCTTCTCCCCCCCCCCCCCCCCCCCCCGTTGAGTTTTACTATCAAGGATGGAGATTTTGGATGTTTTAACTTATGTTTCTTTTAATAAAGATTGACGCTGGGAAGCCAATTGAAGAAGTTTTTGAGGCAGTCAAATCAGTTTTCAGTTTTCACCATATCAAGCGACAAGGTAAAGCAGCATCGTGCTTTCATTAACTGCCTTCAATTTTCATGGAAAAGGAAATTTTAAATTGGGCACAAAATGCTGTTGGATGAGGTGCATATTACCTTTGTAAAGTTGCGACTTTATACTTATTGAAGCAAATAGAAATGATCTTTATGTCATATATTGTATGTAGTTGGAATGAATTTAAGTGCTAACCTTCACTTGTTTACCTAGTTGTATTTATGCCTCCAAGAAATCTTGCAACCACGGTGTAAGATTGTTAATTAATGAGATTACCACAAAAAAAGAAACACCGCCCCTTCCCTGTGGCAAATGCTTCATACAACAACAATAACACAACTTTTAATCCCAATGAATTGGAGTAGGCTACATGAACAATGAATAGAATCGAATCGGGTCGGACACGTGCCTCAGTCTCCTCCAAGCGTTTCTATCGGTCAGAATATCATATTTAATCCCCTTGAACTCCAAGCCTTTGCGTATAACTTCGAGCTATGTTTTCTTCGGTCATCCTCTCGCTCTCGTTAAATGACCGAACTCCATGGATCACTCGACGCACATGTGCATTGCTGGGCCTCCATAGTACGTGACCAAACCAACGTAAGCGACTTTATTGCATCTTATCTTCCATACAAGCTACACCAACTTCAGCTCGAATATCTTTATTCCTCATTTTATCTCTTCTGGTCTTACCGCACATTCAGCGAAGCATACACATCTTTGCCACACATCCACACTCATATTTTGGATGTGATTTCTTTTGGGTGCCCAACATTCCTTCCCATACAACATTGCAGGTCTAATGACGGTTCTATAAAACTTTCCCTTCAATTTCAGTGGGATATTACGGTCTCACAGAACTCCGATGGCTTTTATCCATTTCAACTAGCCCGCCTGAATCCTGTGGTTAACGTCACTGTCATCTCTCCATCCTTTTGGGTAATAGAGCCTAGGTATTGAAACTTGGTGTTTATCGATGCCTCTTGACCATTGAGTGCTACAACACCGAGATTTCGAAAGGTACGACCACTAAACATATATTCCGTTTTCGAGGTACCTACTTAATCTAAAACCCTTTGATTTCAAGGTCTTTTCCCATAGCTCTAATTTGGCATTTACCCGTACCCTGGTCTCGTCGATTAACATAACATTGTCACCGAGAAGCATGGTCCAAGGTAATTCAATGTATATGTCTTTTGTTATCTCATTCGTCACTAGGACGAACAGGAAATGACTTAATGCAGACCCATTGGTGCAATCCAATACTGATCGAGAACTAACTTTTCACCCCATTGCACGTTTTCACATTGGATGCTACTACATCGTACATATCCTTGATTATATTGACATACTTGATGTCAAATGCTTCATGTTAGGACTTAAACAAATGGGAAATTGAGTATCTTTGCAGCGGGAAAAAGATCTTCGAGTCAAATGCTAACGCCTAAATAGAAAAGAGAACCTTTTTACCTTTTTATGAAGGTGATCTAAAGATGTACTTGAGAATTAATTATAATTGCATCAAGCAGTTGGGCAACACTGTATTTCGCCACTGAACAGGATGAACAGAATATTTAGCTGTAACATGAGGGTTGAACAAAATATTAGCTGTAACATGACTTGCATATTTACGAACCATTTTATACTGTTACTAGATTTGTTTTCTAAATTGCCACAACTTCACACACAATATTTGCAGCAAATTTCAGTCCAGGTATATTGCCAGAATTGCTTTGATGTTCTTTCGCTTTATTTCCTGGTTTTATTTCTGTGAAATCATTGAATAATATATAGTTATTTGATTTTGCTTTTTATATTCACCTGGTGCAATGTATTCATAGGTACCATGCTAGATAATTTCTTGGAGTTAGCTGGTGTGAAAATATAATGTGATATATATCATTGCGTACTATTACATGCTTATTATGGTAGCAGACGGTTATCGTGTTTGCTCGTAAAGAGCTTGTAGTGCATGTGTAACGCTTTTGGTGTATTTCTTGTTTTTGGTTTTTGGGTCTTGGGTTTTCTTTTGATTGTGTATTGGTCACCCTTAGTGGTCGTGCTTTAGTGTGGTATCTTGTATTGAGTTGGAGTACTCTTTACTCTTATTAGTAGATTTTTGTCTTACCCAAAAAACAAAAACAAAAATGCTAGTAGATGCAAAATGCTCAAGAATAATGGATTTTTATTTGCAGGTAATCTGATTTCTGCAATACTTCCAAGAAGTTGATGTTTCTTATCAGTTAGTTTGTTTACACACATGTTTGCATTTTGATTTTGTTTTTATATAATAATAATATTGATGACGATGATGTGAACCAAAGTATTATAGTGTTGGTGTGTTTTTACTTGTATTTGTTTACCATATCTGACTGGCTTAAATGTCATTATTCATCCTTATCAAAATTTGATGTCCTATTTTTCTTTATTTTTCTTACCAATAGACGTGCGGGTGATAATAAACTGGATGCTCGTTATGAGTACTTCAAAATCAATGGATTTGGAGTTAAAGGAGTTCAAATCCATAATAATAAACCCCTTGAGTTTGTTTGGATAAATTCATTTGACGAGGATTTGAAATCATTATCTATCATTTTAAACTATTTTTTAAGTCACTACAGTAGAAATCAAATCTATCTTAAAATTAGTCATTAAATTTTTTCTTTCAAATTTAAATCATTCCATCCGGATACAATATAAACAAATCAAACTAATTTTTTCCATAATTCAGAAACAAAGTAAACATATATGAATCATAATGTTTTGTTTGAATAACCTATGGTTATGAAATTCACGAGGATGCACTTGGATTGATGGATTTGAAGCTAATAATTGCTAATAATTTCAAATACATAATAATGAATTCATCGAGTTTGTTTGGATGAATTCATTTTATAACTGATTTATAATCATTAACTATCATTTTAAGTTATTTTTAGGTCATTATGGTAGATTTCAATCTCTTATAAAGTCATGTAAAATCCTACCCAAATCCTTCTCTCAAATTCAAATATTTTGCGACTTGAGTTTTATGTTTAGATATATAAAGATTGATTTTGAAGGCAATTACGTGTAGCTTTAAAAGATAATTTGTGAAACCAAGGTAGGGGATGAGGTCTGCCACCATATTTGCCTCAAACTGCCTAACTGACATGAAATGATTTGCTAACTTGTCATTTCGTCGCACACCATTACAAATTGTTAGACCATCTATTTTGTAAAATTTGGTTGATGATAATGATATTGTATCTCATTACCTCTACTATTTTTATTAACAAAAACATAAGAATTTACCCACATTTATTTATTTTTTTGACATATAAAAGTTTGTGGTAAATATATTTTCTCAGGCAATATGAAGATATGATCACGTGATATAATATAATGATGTTGTCAAAGGGCGTTAGATCATATGGCAGCATATGTTTATGAGATATGTTGATGTTACGCCAGAGACAGTGCCCTGTGACAGAATCAACCAATCCGGGTTCATTAATCTAGCCCATTTGATATGTTGATGAATTGCTGACTTTTGACAAGGAATGTTCTGTTTTTGACATTGTGGAACATTCTCTTGTCAAATTCGTTGAAGCATATATCCCATGCTTTGTATAGAAGAGTGCTGATTTGACATAAAAAAATTGTATAATTAATATTTAGTATACAATTTTCACGATATAAAAATAATTAATTTAAATAATCATATCATTTTTATAATTCAAAAATAATGAATCTAAAAGTGTTTTATCTCATGGCCGGAGAGAATTTCAACAGGAAACATCATTCTTTATTCTAAAAATATATTATTTTTCTATTCCAACATATTGTTTATATATAAATATATCTAGACTAAAAGTGTGATTTCTTCCCTTTACATGAAAAAAACATTTAGTTTTAACTTTCAGCCTCATTAACTTGTAGTATTGACTCAGTTATTGATGTATCATAAAATATAAATACTACAAAAAATCTAGGACTCTTCGAAGTCTTCCTTAAAACTTTGTACACAACTTTAAGTGTACAAGAGACATTTATTTGTTGATGATATCTTCACAAATTGGTTTAAATCATATCCTGCTATTACATACATTCCTCATACGATATAAATTCATAATTTAAGAAAAGATTTTTTTTTTCATTACGATTATTTCATTTCAAATTCCGCCAATAGAGATTCCAAGAACAGCATTAGTCATCGATTCTCGTCTATTCAGAGGTAAGAAAGTGGAAGCCCCTGTCTCTCTTCTCGAGCAATTTCCAGTAGTGTTACGTTCGGCTGTAAAGAAGAAAGTAACTTGTTCGACTGAAAGTACCAACCCTTATTATAAGATTGCAGAACTCTGCTACTCCCTACCGAAAAAAGATGGTTTCCAAGATGGAGATTGGACTGGTCGGTCTACTTGCCTAAGAATTGAAGTGGGAAACAACTCAAAATCCCTTTTACGTGCCAATATGTCCTTTTTTTTATCGGAAGAGAAATAACATTATTGAGCACCAGAGGTGCAACAAGAGAGATTACACATGATTACTTTAAATTTCATTTACACCACCATGGGCGGATTCATTTTCAGGGGCAAGGGGGGAAGTGCCTCCCCATGCCAAAAAATTTTTACCCATAAATTTTTTTGGCCTAAAATTTTTATTTTACATTTTTTTTGCACCCCGTTCTAAAAACTCCTGCGTCCACCTCTAAAAACTCCTGCGTCCACCACTGTACATCACCTATGACTATCCTACACACAATTGCTATGACCTTCTATGCTATAATGAATTATGGAGTTGCCCAATATGTCTCATTTTGGGGGTCATTTGATTTTTCTCCCCTTTTGGAATGGTGCAAATTTGGTTTGCCTTGTGTTAGATGACCATTTGTCTATCAAATGTTTCGTCTAAATCCATGAAAGTATGCAAAAGGTAGTGTCTTTTGTGTTTTCTATCTATGGTTCATGCACTATTATTATTATTATTTTCAAAAAAGAAAATACATAAAAGCTTAAAACACAATTTAATAATTAAACTCAACCTTAACAGTACATATCAACATAATTACATAACCAATCCAAATTAAACGTGGATTAGTTATATACATAATCTCAAATTAAACATGCAAAATAAATCATCTAATTTAATCACAACTCTTAACTAAAACAATAATAAATAAACTCATTATCTCATCTCCAATTTCTCCCTCTCCATTGCCTGAGCCAGGGTTTCTTGCCCTCCTGCAAGTTTGTAAACATCAATTACCACAACAGAATCATCGGATCCATTGAAATCATTAACGGGCTGCACGATTCCTCGGTGAAGAAGCTGTTGCTGCTGCTGTTGTTTTTCAAGTTTTGGATTCTGTTGTCTGAATCCAGCTTTCTGTGAAAGTTCACTAACTGAAACTGAAATGTTTTCCACAGATTTAACGATGTCGATCAGTACTGATGCAACAAAAAGTAGTTGAATTATTTCTTGGATATGATCCTGTTGGGGTAATGAGGGGTTTTCCAGGATGATTTTCAGGTCGTTTGCTGCGGCGTTAGAAAGTTTTATGTGGTTTTCAGTTTCTGGTAATGGAAATGTCATGTTTTTTATTGAAGACGATAGCTGTTTCAGGGCCTGGCTGGATTCTGTGCTGATTATTCTACATGGTTCTTGGATTTTCTTGATGAATTCTGATGTTACCTGCATTTGAATATGAATAATATAAAGTTAATTGTTTGATTTAAAATAGTGTTTGGAAATTATAAAAGTCGGATCAAGAAAAGTGATCTTTAAAAAAATTGATTTTTCTTCTCATTCGGATTCTCTTGAGAAAAAAAAACTTTTACTTTCTTTAAAAAAATCACTTAAATAAAATCGCTGCATAATAAATTTTTTTTTTTAAAATCAAATGTTTTTTAATAATAAAATTTTTTTTAGAAAAAGAATATAACGTGAAAAGTTGAAAATTTAAGGGGTATTGATACATCTTTAGCATATGTATGACATTTAAATATAATTTCGGTGGAATTATATTTGATTAGTTATAAAAATTTATGACAAATATTATATGAGACAATTTTGAAACCCTTAAAATATTATTCGAAAAGCGATGATTATCCTTGGTCGTGTTACTGTCCTCACCTGAGGTTTCGAGTAAACGTGTTTATGAATAGTTTTGATGTGGTGGGCACATTCCGTAGCCAAGGCTCCGGTCTTCAAGTATTGTCCCCATGGATGACGGAACCTGAATTGACCATGATAAGGCTCCCACCATGCCAAATTTGCCTGAATCAATATCTACCAATAATTAGCCATGGATTATCACATAAATACTAATCTTATCTTATCTTAAAACCTTAATAATGTCCGGATCGAGTCACGTTCTGGGGCCATGGAAGGTTCTTTAGAACTCTGACACCAGCCCCAATTGTAACTCCGACCAAACTCTGATGAATTCCACCACATTGAGCCACAAACTATGAAAAATTGTTTGTTGCATCAAAATTTAAAGGGTTAGAGATATTTAATAATATTTGAGAGTGATTTTTAGGGAAATACATTAAAACTTCAATGCAGTTTGAGTTCATTCCCGGTTCAGTCCTTAAAATTTTCAGTGACCCGATTTATTCCCTAAAATTTAAATTTTTTCTCAAGATCGGAAATATGTTTAAAACTTTAGGGACTGAACTGGGAACAAACCAGATCTAGTTCAGTCCTTAAAGTTTTAGAAATTTTCGAAAGCAGTCTATCTCAGTTTGTTTCTTACGACCGACTTAATATTGAGGACTGAACTAGGAATTTTTTTAAAACTTTAGGGACTAACATGTGCATTGAATACTTGAGGGAATGAATTGGGGAATGAATCCAAACTATAGTGAAGTTTTAATGTATTATGCCCAATTTTTAATATATATGATGGTAGCAGATGTGAGGATGATAGGAATTTCTTACCAAAGTTTCCTCGGTTGTCTTTGAAGTGAGAACACTTTTGTAGGCTAGGAGGAATGACTTGTCATTGTCTTTGGTCATCATCTTTTCATCTTCATTCTCTGGAAAACTGATAAATTCTCCTCCAAAACCTAAATAAATTTACCAATTATTTAATAAATTTCCTAACAGAAATCTGATCCGACATGAATTGTCTCTTACCTTAATTACCTAATAAATTTTAGATTATCCTACAAATTTAGCATAAAAAACAATAAATTTCAATCGATCATACGATCATACAAATTAGTGCTAGCATCGAAATCGATTAATTTTCTAGATTTTCAATCAATGTAAACAATTAGTTTTCAGATTTTTAATTGTTCATGCCAATTTTTATGATGCTAACTTGCACCTCGATGGAGTTTATGACTATGCCTAACAGTTTTTAATTGAAGTTGGAACATTTTCTTTTTTTTCAAATATAATAAATGTATATTATATATCCCTACGGATAGCTAGATGTGTCAAAACAGGTCAGATCCAACATAAACCAACCAGCCCCACCGACAACCCAAACAACTAGAAAATTATGGTCAAATCCGTCTATTTGAAAGGTCAGATCGAGTTAGGCAAGCGAGTCCAGCCTGTTTTGACAACAGGTAGCTATATATACCTTCTAAAGCGACAGCAATCTTTCCAACATTTGCAGCAACCAGATTATGCAAATCTTGACCCGCCCAAACCGGGCAAACGAGTATGGATATTAGAATGCATGTTGCCCCGCCAATGAGAATGGTGGACAACCTTTGATGGGCCAATTCCAAGATTTGACTGACCCGAAAACCCGAAACAGCCACTAGGGTGAAAGTGATGATAAATATAAGCACTCCATAATCGTATCTCCTCTTCACATTTGGAAAAAATCGTATAAACGTAGAAGCAGTAGCTGCATTAAATATAGATAAATCCAAATATCAATACTAAAAGCGTGTTTAACAAAAAAGAAAAGAAAGGAAAGGATTTCTAATTTACCTAAAATGAACACCATGAGTCCAAGAACAATAGGCTCTCCTTTATCTCCACAGAGATTGGCTAAGGTCTCAGCTCCAATCCCTAATGCACCAGCTAACAGTGTTGCACATCCTCTATTTAAGCTCTTTGATAGAGTTCCACCTTTAAAATTATATATGACAAAAGACCCATTAATTTTAATTAATTAATAAATATTTATTATTGTATTGTAAATAAGAATATAAATATGAAAAACCTTGTGGGTTTCAAATGATTATTGTATTCCCTTAATTAATAAGGGCACAATCACGAATTTCGATTAGATGTTGCGGATGTGTTTTCGTTTGCTTATTCAAAACATTTCTATGTTGCTTTTGCTTAAAGTTGAAGAAAGTTGCTTGAAGTAAATGCATTGACTATTGTTATTAAAATAAAAAAAATAACATAATGAACTTCAATTTATTACAAATTGACAAGTTAAAGCAGCTAAAAGAATCTTGCTTACCTGCTTTTGCTTTTACATGCTTATTTTTAGAGAAACAATATTAGAAGTAAGAAAATCAAACACCCGAAATTTTTTTTTATATGAAAAAGCAGATAAACACTCTCTAAAAGCAATCCAAAACACTCGAAAACCTCAATTATCCACAACTCAAATACAATTGCGGAACTTTTTTTTTTTATCTCGCCAATATCTCACCTTAATATATTATTTGAAATTAATTTTTGATATATTTGTCATATCAAAGTAGGAAGTACAAGCAGCATAGCAAAAAAAAAAAAAAAAAGACCTACGCATGAGTGCAAACCACGTAAGAACAATGTAAATTTGAATATCTAGAGCATAAAATATCAAATATCAGATACCAAGATATTTTTGAACTCACCAACTGTGAATTCAAACACAAGAACAACAGTTAAGATAGCCCACATTCCGGCCTGCCCAAACCCATCGTAAAGTGGCCTGAAATAGTACAAAAAAGACACCAATGTCAGGGCTAATCCAACCTTGACCGAGTGTATGATTCTTCTTGGATCATCTTCTCCAATTATTTTAATGAATTTCACAGTTTCCACCACATTTTTGGACATGGATTTGATATATTTGGTGGTTTTTGTAGTTTCATTTGGTGAATTCGATGTCTCCATGCATTGGGATTTTGGGAGAGAAGCCATGCAGAAATAGTAATGGTGAAAGACAAAGGAGTAGTTGTGAGGTTTGATGGATTTAGAAGATTCTTACACCCCATTATTTATACTTGTTTGGAAAGTTGGTGGTGGGGTTGAACTTTGAACAAAGATATTTTTGTTCTTCATAGATAATTACATGCATATATATCATATTTTTTGGGATCTAATATCTATTCTTGAATTTAAAATAATAATTATTAGTAATTTTTAAACTTAAATATTTTAAATCGTATAATAATTTAAGTGTTTATCTCTATAGTTTTTCTGCATAAACAACTAAACTTAAATAGTGTCAGCCCAACTTATACTTTCTTGATCTTCTCAATTTCAAAACATTTTGAATTTCCATATCATCTAATTAATGGTAGGCAGTGGCGGAGCCACATTGCAAAAAAAAAAAAAAAAAAAAAATTATTACCCTAAATTGTAAGCCTTGGATGTTGATGTTGTGGTAGCTCGATTGATTTTCTCTTCCTCTACCTCGGTCTTACCCTTATCATCGGAGCTAAGATTTTCCCATTTTTCTTCTAGCCCGTAATGCATGATTTCGGCTCCCAAGCTATCCATGAGCTCTACATTGAAAATATTGTCTCCTCTTCTCTTACCCTTTCGTCCCATGATTTGGGGGATTTGATTGTGTGGGAGGTAGATATGCTAGATGCTCCCTTAAATATACCCGATTTTTTTATTGTTGATGAAACCGGATTTGATTAATGATTTGGAGGAACTCGAATTATTTTTTGATGTAATGATTTGTTGAGTCAGTGTGAAAGGAAACAGTATGTTCTATGAGTTGCAGTAAAACTTGGGGTATGTTTTGGTTGTAATTTTAATATTTTTGGAAATTATTTTTTGAATTTGTATTCACAGCTAGAAAATAAAATGGAGAACTTAAAGTGTCGTGTTATATTTTCAGAAGAAGATGACATTTTATTCTAGATGTCGTGCCATGTCAGAATGATTACTTGATTTTTAAAATATTAAATAGTTTTTAAAAATTTAAATTAAACATTTAAAATATGACATATTGTCATGTTAATATATAAAATAATACTTTAAAAAATATATATAATTATATTTTTTTGGAGTTAAAGAAAATGAATATAAAATAATTACTGTATTGGAGAAATATGAAAATGAATCGAAATATATTTAAGAAATAATTACAAAATATTTTAAATATGATTCAATTTTTTTTTCCAGAAAATAAAAAAATAATTTCGAAATAGAATTATTGCCTTGAATTCTCAACTTTTCTTCGTGGGTTTGACTCTATAGTGTCTAGCTAGCCTACTAGTAAGTATTTTTGGAAATGCAATACATATACATAATAATTATATTGTATTTAACACAAATTAAGTTGAGGTGACAATAAGGCTTTGATCTAGTGGTTGTCATCTATTTCTCAATGTAAGAGGTCTCGGGTTCGTATCCCCCCTCCCCCTCCCCTTAAAAAAATTAAAAAGAAAAACACAAATTAAGTTGAGGAGAAAGGTTCTTTCGTTAGGGAGGTTTTATCTTATACATAGACTTTCATCCCATCTTGCTAAGATATTTATCTTCATCAATTTTTATTTTCAAAACAAACCTTCCTCTTATACCATTATTTTTATAAAGAAACTAAAATAACAAAATAAAATGGGAAAAATTACAATTTTGAGCATCTAACTTGTCCATTATCATTTTTAGTCCAAAATATTTCAAGTTTCAGTTTAGCGCTAACATGACACAAGGAAAAATACTATGTGGCACTGGAGAATTGACGTAAGACTGAATATTGCTGATATGACACACGAAATGTTCGTTGACATAACTTGCTGAAGTGTGCAGAACTCCGACAAAAAGGACAAAAAACAAAAACAAAAACAAAATCAAAATTATTGAACTACGATCAAAATTTAACTATTTACTAGACCAAAAACCAAAATTAGCCAACTTACAACATTATTTTTGCAATTTCCTAAGAAAAAACTTGCTACAATACTTTAATATATAAAATAATATTTATATTAAATTTGTGATAATATATATATATATATATATATATATATATATATATATCTAACACTTAGTTGAGAAAGTGAGATCCGCATAAGTAAATCTTAAACGATAAATTCCAATAGCAAGTAATTCAAATAATTTATCACTTAACAAATATAATTGACTAAAATTACTAAAAATAAATTCAATATAATATTGGAGTGTTAAATTATTATTATAATATACATGTTCAATAACACTTGATAAATATCTCTAGTTTAAATAATTGGCATATCGTACTATACGATTTGTTGGAATGCGAAACCACTCATGGTCAAGCTCAAATGGAAATAATAATTAATGAATCACCACTACGCTTGTAAGCATCGATTTACCTCCCATTTCATGAGAGATTTATTTATAAAAAATACATATAAAATTTTAAAGTATTCTCAAATTAATCATTTTTTTATAAAAAAAAATGGATCCACCATGTATATTTTGGTCATCATAATTAATTTGTCACGTATAATGTGGTAAAAGTACTTTAATTTTGTCTCAAAGTGGTTTTGGCATGTTGAAATTTTAATGCCTTGTCTCATAGTTTAAGTCACTTTGGCACCTAAGATTTACCATAAAGTGTCTCAAGCACTTAGGACTATGTTTTATACTACAAGATTGGATTTGATTACATCTATGTATTGATAAACATACTATTAGGATCAAGCGCGGCCAAAAAGCTAGTGCTGTTAATAGATACATAACTTTATTTCATTATACAGTGACAGAGCAAATGCTCGTACTAAGCGAAATACGGATATGAGGGGTTGCACCCGTGGGTGCTGATGGGTCAGACGTGTTATACCATGGATAATGCAGAGTTATCCATCTACGAACGAAAAGAAGAATTGTTGGGAGACTTATTAAGACACTCCAACACATATAGCTGGTCATGAGCAATGGATTGATATATTTCCTACTTGATGTGGTGGAGAATGCAACTTTAATCGATAAAATATTTTTAAAATGACGTATGATACTCCCTAGAATAATTGTTTGATATGTCACGTGGACACATCATCATATTTTTCCACGTCATCTATTTTTCTGGTCAGTTCAAGAATGACTCGATATCTCGACTTCTGGGACTCATCACGTAAGAAAGAAGATAAAATTGTACATTATTGAATATAATGATTTCTCCCCATCTTGCTGGCTAACTATGTGATTTATCATTCACTCATTACTTTCCCTCTTCTTACTGAGTCATCGGAGAGGTCACCCTGGGAGAAATCCTGGTGCCCCTTTAACCGAGCTGTTCATGGTTTTCAGATACTGTCAGAGGGGAAAGCTGGATGACATTTTTTTGGGAGCATCCACATATTTCTATAGTTTTTATTCGAATCCGATACATGTACATGTTTGTCGATATTAGACAATCGTTGCATGTTACATACCGATTTTAACTCATGATGTGTGTCTGAGTGTGAAAAAGATTTGCTGAAGTTTCAACGTTGCAGTTTATCTTAGCCCTTAATTTTGATCCCTAGTTTGGTCAACTTAAAATTGTGACATGAAAGTCACTAATTTTGGGACTAAATTATAAATTTGCACCTTGCAATGCCATTAGAGTAGATGTTATAAATTTAATATGCTTCCCAATTTCCAATTTTAATGCGAAAATGAAAAGTATAAAAATATTATTGAATTCACATTTTATTAATCTTGAGTAACGAAATAAGTTGGATTAGGGCTGCATCCTTTCCTCTAATTCACCACCTGGAGCCCTAAAAGAGAACCTGGTCCGATTTTCCGAGACCATTTTCTAAGGACTTAATTCCAGTATGGAGCCGGAGCCACTTATGCTTTAATATGCTTCCCAATCACGAAATATTTGTAGCCAAAACCCGTAGGAAAGACTGCATTAATCTCCCATTTTATAACGGAGATGCATGAGCGAATTTATAATTTTTATTTATGGGGTAAAAATATAAATGGAGGAAAAAATTTGAAGGACAAACTGTAATTTTTGGGAAAAATTTTCTTTAGGGTAATAAAAACTTTTTTTAGGGTGCAATTGCCCATACCACATAACGTAGGTCATTCCTGCACAGCTTCATATGTTATTTGATGATTTGCCGTTCTCAATAATCATGTGACTATTTTTGGACATGAACATTTTGAATTTTAACTTATAACGAGAGAAGCTCACGTTGTCATATAAATTATAAGACGTTAGAGTAATTAAATTGTGTAGTCAATTACTCGACCAATTATTAGTTCCTTCAACCTCGTAGTTGTCTTGAATTGTAAGGTTACTCATCGAATAATTCTACCTTACACCAGGTGAGTTACACCCCATTTCCTTATTTAGTAGCCACCAAACTTTTTTAACCACAATTAAAAATGGAAACATACTGGTATAGAATTGTTAAATTTTTCATGTTAAAATTAAATATTTTAAAACTTAATATTTTATATTTTACATTCAACAGTAGAAAGTTTATATTGATAACTACATTTCTCGCTTCTATTTTTTTACTTTTGTGGTAAAATCCAGTGGCGGGCGCAAAATTTTTGGGAACGATGGGTAAGATAAAATTTTAGGGGTAAAAATAATTTGAGGAGGTGTAAGATATAATTTTTAAGAGATAAATTACAATTTTTTTAGGGTAAAATTACAAAAAAAAGTTAAATTATAAATCTTTTAAGGTAATTTTTTTTTTCCGGACAGGGGTGAGGTTGGCACTTGCCCCCTGCCCCTTAGTGGCTCCGCCACTGATAAAATCATAATTTTAAAATCAAATATTTTTAAATTTGAATGTATCTTCTTATGTATTTTAGCATATTCAAATTGATAGAATAAGTTTTTAGCATTTAAGTTTTTATAAAAAATTGTCACAATATTCAAATTTTAAATTATTAATTTTAAAATAATGATTTTTCCAAAAAAAAAATTCGAGGCGAGAAAATGTAAAATTTTACCGTTGAATGTAAGTTTTAATATAATTCTTAAATATTAAATATTGAGTTTTTTAATCTATAATTTTAACATAAAAAATTAAAATTTTTCTACACTAATATGATTTCTTTTGTTTATCGTGATTACCAATAAAGAAAGAGGTGTAACTCACCCTATGTATGATAGAATTATCCTTATTCCCCCTCGTATGTAATGAGAATAAATTTTTTGTCCTATAAACAAAATGTACTTAAAACATAATATATTTCACTGTCCTACATAATCAGAAAATTTTGTTTTTCATTTTTACTAGATCATACTTGTATCGCCACTAACGTAGCCTCATATTTTTGTATTAGATCTTTCCTACAAATTAAATCAAATAATAAAACAAAAAAGAAAATAAATTTTAGAACATAAAGAAATAAGAAAAACACACAAATTGGCAATTTTTTTTTTCTTTCAGTAACTCCTAATATAATGAAAATTCAAGACATAATTATACACCAGCATTTTGATATGGGAAATAAAGATCATAATTATTCTTTATGATTAATGACTGTGTATGTCTGAATTGTGTATGTTTTAAAATATTTGAGTTGTATTATTACTAACGGTTTTATCTTAAATATTATATCGCTAGTCACCTAATCCAAAAATTAGCACAAGAGTTGATACCAACTATTTGATTTCTATAAGTTGTAAACTAAAACAATTTTTTTTAAAAAGTTGAGCTCAACTAACAAATATAACTTTTAGCCCAACGCTCTCGATGAATTGAGAGTCGTTAATAGTCAGATTAGAACTCCTAATCATGTTCAACCTCAGAAGTTTAAAAACAATTCAAATGTAAAGCTTATACTGATCCAGAACTGAGAAGGGATTATATAATTAATTATGGAAAATGTGGGGGATACTAATTACACAAATTTTCAGAGTGGAACTTGCAACACTCTCAAATATCAATAAATCTAGTTGTAACACAAAGCAAGTTGCTCTTGCTGAGCAAGCAATTCCACTTTGATAAAACACGAGGCTGAATTCGGTTTGAAATTTTCTATGGCCATAAAAAAGATTAGGCTGTCAGAAAAGGTTTCTCTGATCTGTTGTAGGGGACAGCCTATTTTGGCTGAGTTAATGAGATAAAGTTCACTTTGAAAGCACTATGTTTCGTGTCAATACTCATTAGCACATACAAGTGGCAATATGTATACTACCAATGTGAGGAATGCATTGTTGTCCACCAAACCTGGTAAATGGTTTTTGACCACAGATTTATAACTTCCCCTGCTTGTTTTATACATATTTCGGTTGGGTTAGTCCACTAGCTTAGATTATTGTAGTTCAAACCTAGGAGAATTATCGAAACTTGACAATTGAGCTATTGTACGGTTTCAATATCTGAGTTGTACTGTTAACACCAGCTATATCTTGTGGTAAAACGACAAATGTTCGATCATACAATTGTTATAAAAAAATATCAAATGTTCGATTCTCATGAATTGTAAGAGTTTTTAACTATTGGGAGGAAGATTATTGGGAAATAATAATTAACCATGCTAGGAGACCGATATAAATATGGCACTTGGTCTACTGTACAGTTTAAAAGATTGAAGTCGAACTGTTACCACCAACTATATTTTTTGGGAAAACGACAAACACTCGACCCCTTGACATTCCCTATCCAACTACAACTCCTAGCCACTCAACTAGCATATTTTTTACTGTCTATAGACAAAGACTCTGTGTAGACAACATATATCACATTTATGACAACTGATACAATGATTAGAGTGTACACTGATGATACAAATGATCACATAGTTGATCTGATATGAATTGGTAAGCGACCAGGGTTGTGTTCCTCAATCAATAGCGTATATCGTTTAAGCTCCAATTTGATTCTACTTAGAATCTTATTGTATCACATTCTTTGATTTTCAAGGTGTTATCTTTATAGCCTCCAAAAATAACATGAACAATAGATATAGGATGTGATCGTTGAAAAAGGTAATGTTCAATTTCTGACATTGCGACAGTCATATGGGAGGTTTGGGCCAATTTTTTTGTTACTCGGGTGATTTTTCATTTTTGCAGGGTCGACTTTGCTGAGTTGACTTTCACAAAATGGATCTACTTCGTTGAGAGATATGACCAAAATACTAGAGCTGATCTACTATGCTAACTGTTGTTTCTTTTCAACTCAGATGAACTTTTACAGACCCCCTTTTTTCATTGAGTTAACATCCGAATCTATTATGCTGGTCTAAAATACGACTTCTAGCATTTGAGTACGTCATTTGGATGATCAGATAATGAGATATGATCAAACAAATCAGCTACACCCGGGGTCCAGCTAAGTGCTTCAGCAACAAACCTTATCCATCAAGTTCTAAGATATAATCTATGAACTAGATACTTGATGAAATATGTTAGCAATACAACAAGTATCACTAACATCAAAATTAGGATTAATCGGGCTCCACATATCCCAACATCTTTGCTGACAAAAGGACAAGATATGTAATATTTAGATTATTAGTTAGAGCATTTTTGTTATGTTATATTTGATTGTGTTACATATATTTTGAACATTATATGCTATTTGATTTGATATTTTAGTTTATAGTTTACATTATTTGTTCACTTATAAAAAAAATATTAGTCGTACTTTATTAATTGAGAAACCCCATTTATTAAATTCAGCTCACACCTAGAAATTATCATGCACGGATAGCCCGTATACTCGGAGAAATTTTTTGGCATCTCGGGTAGCCCGAATTCTCGCCCGGGAAGTTGGCCCCGTGTGTTGAGCAGGGGAGTAGTTGCATCTAAACTGCCTGATATTGGTCCGGGTGGTCCGGGTTGTGACTTGGGAGGCTTGGAGCGCGACTTGGGAAGCACGAGCAATAAAAAATCTACATTGGATTGCCCCGTCTTAGTCCCATCAGTTTGAAGTCAGAAGCTATCAAACCTATTTCGAGTTCTGACAGTAAGGATCCGAAAAATCCTATTCCTTCGTCCAAATTAAAAGCTAATTCTTTCCAACCTTTAATCAAATCAGGTTTTCTAAATAATAAAAAAACTGGTTTATTTAAAGAGTCTACTAGCCTATCCACTGCCCAAGCAAAAGAGCCTTCGAAATCCTGTGCCGAACAGGTCTACGAAGAAGAAAACCGTGGTTTGCAAATAACGGAGTGTCTTGATAAGAATTTCATTAGCTATGTCCCAGATGAAGAAAGTATTTATGATATAGAACTTACGGAAAGTTTGGGACCGAAGCTATGGAATTACACGGGGATGAGGAGTTATTGACACATAGTTGCTCTGAGGATGAGTATGAAGATGCGCAAAGATCGTTTCACGAGTACGAGTTCCAAAAGTATCAACATCAAAGATTTACAACTTAAGGGATATTTTAAGTAAGAACAAAATCAAATTTAGGTTCTAAGTGGCTTATTATTTCGGTGTATCTGTATCCTGTTTAGTAATGGTTCTATTATGTAGTTATTCCATGTTTTACGGTGCAAGGTGTTAAGTTCTTATCCACCCCTTATACTGCTTAGATTATTAATAATAAAATAAGTGACAACATGCTACCTTCTATTTTATGTACACTGATTTTAGGTATATCTGTAAACCCCCATATTTCGATGTATTTTTGAAATTTTGTTTCTTTTTCGAATTATTTTAAAAAATAACCAATTCTTCATTAATTCGGCCGCATTGGTTTTTTACTTTTATCTTTAAATAAACAAAAAATCTTTTTTGGACGATCACATTCTAACATATAATGCCTGATTTATTTTTTACTTAGAATTTTAATATAAATATATATTGGAGTTAGATGGCTATGGTGCTTGCTTCAAATTGTTGTAGTATGATCCAATATCAAATGGAAATGTGCCTTTCTTGACATGTCCACTACTAATCGAATCACCCAGCCTAGTCAGCAATAAATCAGGTTTTAGTGACGTCTAAGTGATGCAAATAATCTAAAAAAAAAAAAGAATTACATGCAATATGTCATATACATCTAAAATAATTGTAAATTTTTAAAAAAATGGTCGAATATTATCTTTATAATACTAGTCTCAGTTTTTAGGACTAATCAAATATAGATCCATTGAAATTGTTTTCAATCAAAAATTGTCTCAAACTTTTATTTTTAATTAATACTAGTTCAAAAGTTTTGATTTTAATCAAAAATTGTATCAAAACCACATACTCAATTATGTATCACTTTTGTTAAAATTTAATTTATATGAGACTAAATTTGTTAAAAACATTTATGTGAGACTATTTTTGATCAAAAATAATTTAGGTGATACTATTTTTATTAAAAAACTATTTATATTAGACTATATTTGATTAGTTTGGAACTAATATTGAAGTTCATATTCTATGAGAATATTTTTTGTAATTTACCCTAATAAATATTATTACTGACTTTCTCTCGAAGACATGTTGCACCGACGCTCCAAAAAATCATAACATGCAGTGTTGGGCACTCTGTGGACACGGATACGGCAGGATACAGGTGCAACACGGTGTCAGACACACCACGTAGCATGTCTGGATCTTTCTTTTTTAAAAAAATCCGACATGTTTCGGATACGGCATGAACAGGGCAGGACACGCCGTAGACACGGCAGGATATATATAAATAAATAATTAATTATTGTCGTATCCTAGAAGTATCGTGCCATGTAATATTTGAAAATTCGTGTTCCCGTGTCCATGTCGTGTCATATCTATATTCTCGTATCCGTGTTCGTACAACATAACTCGCAGTTCGAATCTTTTAAAAGACAACTTAAATATAATATGAGAGTGAAGAATCAAATAGTCAAATTCTTGTGCTGCACAGAAGCTCACAAATATCATTGAGTTTATTTTATCATCTAAAATCCCAACGATAGTCCGTTCAGAATAAAATTGAAACGATACAAAGAAGATTAGCATGGACAATTCAGAAGAATGACACACATAAATCTAGAAATGGTAAATAACCCATCAACATGTGCGTACGTACGCCTTGAAATCAATGTCGGGCATATATGTTTGGACGAGAGCTATAATACAAATAAATACTATTTCTTGGTCAGCTTCAATTAACACCAATTTTGAGAATTGAAGAAAGAGAAACTCGTACAGAAAAATAGAAATGGATCAGGCATTTGAAGAGTAAATGATTATAGAAATAGTTGATAGTCTGAGGTGGTAAATTGAGAAATAAATAAGTTCGATGGGGCAAAATATAAAAAAATATATTTAATTTAACATTACTAAGTGATGGAAAATGACCTTTTATTGTGATTTAATCAAAAATATTGTGTATATTATGGTGTACGTTGCAAAAAAAAAAAATCAATTATTTTATTTGTTAAAACAGTGTATACAATACAATGATACAAAACCCCCCTATATTTTAAAATCCTTGACTGGATGATAAATAAATGCATGAGAAAAAGCAAAATATGTGGAATAAATAACATACACAAACTAAAGTATAATAGTACATACAACAAGACAATCTCTTGGGTGATTTTAATTTCAGCCAACCCATCAATTAACCACTGAATAACTAATATCGGTTAAGCAATGAATAGCTCTATGATGTTAGGAAAACAATGGTGATTGATAATTGTAGCTCAATGGAATGAGACTTTGTAAAAAAATTGGCAATTTGCATGGAAGAAGGGATTGAAAGGTAATATCATAATGCCATGTTGATAATAATGCCGAGTGACGTGACAATCAATCTTAATATGTTTGGTCCACTCAAGAAATACTGAATTGCGCACAATTTGAATAGCATTCCTTTTTGTCAAAATATAGCGAAGTAGGCTGATGACAAATGACACCCATATCTGCAAGCAACCTACGTAACCAAACTATCTCACAAGTAGTAGAAGCCATGACACGATACTTTGTGTCTGTACTCTTTCAAGAAATAAGAGAATCACCCAAAAAAATACAAAATCCAGTTGGAGACTTACTATCTGTGGGATCGTTGGACCAATCAACATCAGAGTACGCACATAGTTCTAAGGATGAATTTGACTAAAGCAAAAGGCTATGAAAACCGAGGTCCCCGAAGATAGCTCAAAATACGAAGAACAGCAGCCCAATGAACTGTAGTAGACGAAGTTACAAACTGACTAACAATATGAAGTGCATTATCTGGATGAGTAATAGTAAGATAGACCAAATGCCAACAACATTGGGATATAGACTAGGATCCGACAGTGGAGGACAATCAGATGGAGAATACCAGGCATTAATACTCAAGAGGTGTATCAACAATCTAATTATCAGTAAGACGAGATCGCTCAAATATTTCAGTTATATACTTACATTGGGAGAGAAGATAGTAATTTGGTGACGATGCAACTTCAATGCCTAGAAAGTATCGAAGGGAACCCATATCCTTCATTGCAAAACAATGAGCTAACTCTGACTTCAACAGTGCAATTCCGTCAAAATCATCACAAGTAATAATCATGTCATCAACATATAAAGAAAGTAAATATGATCGGGAACAGTACATCTGATAAATAATGCTGGGTCATGATGGCTAGGATAGAAACCAAGCGAAGCAATCACGGTAGAAAACTTTTCAAACCAGGCTCAAGGTGCTTGTTTGAGACCATAATGAGCTTTTCTGAGTCTGCAAACTCCACTAGGATGATGAGGAACACCAGGAGTAGGAACCATGTAGACTTCTTCTTGAAGGTCACCATTCAAGAATGTGTTTTTCACATCCATTTGAGATACTTGCCATTGACGAACAAAGGCAACTGCAATAAGAGTGTAACTGTAGTCATTTTTGCAATAGGTGCAAAAGTCTCCTCATATTCCATGACGTACTCCTGAGAGTATCCCTTAGTGACCAATCGAGCTTTGTATCTCTCACTAGGATCCATCTGACTTGGTTTTGATTTTATAGACCCAACGAGAACCAATTTCTCGTTTATCTGGCGGTAAAGGTACCAAGTCCCAAGTGTGTGTCTGATGTAGAGCAGTAAGCTCTGCAGCCATCGCATCCTGTCAAAGTGGGTCACAAACTGCCTCTCTATATGATGAAAGCTTAGAAAGGCGATGAATATTGGCTAGAAAAGAAACATACGAGCTAGAATAACAGGAGTATGCAAAATCAGGTAGTTGAGTGGACTTACAAGTACTCGTAGGATAGCGATGAAGAGGAGGAGCCGCAGTCTCAAGAGGTGATTGGGCAACTGCAGGAGGAGATGGAGCAACTAGATGTATGAGGAACCAAAGTACCAATCATCAGCAGAACTATCAACATGAACCCAATACGAATCATGATCTGAAATGGGAGTGGATGAGGGCGGAACAGGGGTTGAGACAACATCGGAATCAATGTGAATGAGATCAGACCTGGTCATAGTACGAGAACTAGAAGGGATAGAAAAGAAAGATATATGTTCAAGAAACACAACATGGCGAGAGACATATAGATTTTGACTAACTTGATCAAAACAACGATATCCTTTATGTCCCACACCATAACTCAGAAAGACACATATAGCAGACCATGAAGATAATTTGCTACATTAGACATGAGGACGGAGAACAAAACAGGTAGAGCCAAAAACACGTAAGGAAGAGTAATTAGGAGGCACATTCATACAATTTCTCAAAAGGTGACAAACTTGAATTGTGTGATAGTGTAATCCTATTAATCAAATGAGCAGTAGTAAGAATTGTTACTCCCCAAAACTCACTAGGAACGGGTACAGACAATAATAGAGAACGAGTAGTTTTAACAAGATGTCTATTTTCTTTTCAGCAACACCATTCTGCTTGGGAAGTGTCTGTGCAAGCAGTTTGATGAAGAGTTCCATCAACAACAAGTAAATTAGAAAAGGCATTAGAAGCATACTCCCCACCCAAATCACATCGAAAGCACTTGATAACAACAGAATGTTGCGTTTTAACAAGAGCTCGAAATTCATTGAAGATTTTAAAGAAGTTAGATCTCACGTTTCATAAGATAAACCCAAAAATAACTGAGTATAATCATCAATAAAGGAAGCATAATATCGTGAACCCCCCTTTGTAGTTATGGGAGAGGAGGGTCCCCAGACATCAGGAATGAACAAGATCAAATGGAGCAACTGAATAAGAATTACTTTTATAAAAGGTAATCAGAAAATTTGTTAATTTGCAACCAATAGAATCAAAAATATCACGAGTCTGTAAGTTTTCCAATACTCCCGTAGACTCTAAAAACTTTAACCTAGATACGCGAATATGACCAAGGCGAGAATAATTCCAGAAGGGAAAGCAATCGGTGCCAAAAGATTCCAAACCCAATTTCAGATCAACAAATAAGAAATAAGAGAAAGGCCACTCAAACACACGCGCAAATGTTTATTAGGCTGAATAGTAATTATTTTCATCAAGTTAAGGGTGGTGCGCTTGTCCAAGTCAACCAAAGAAAAAAAATACATGGACCCAAGAAGGAAGAGGGAAAAAACGTAAAGCGGCAGAAAAAATCCCAACGTTTTCAAGTCCGGAACAAGAAGTGCATCAGATATGCTTCAGTGAGATCAATGATGGTGGCTCTGATGCCATGATAATTGTAGAAAAAAACTAGGGTTTCTCATTCAGAATATATTCAAAGATACATAAAATAGAGTTTTTTTTATTGAAAATAATGAAAGACTAACCTACCTAGACTAATCTACCTTTAAAGATAAATATAAATATAAAGATAAAGATAAATAATCTAATCTAATCTATTTAATAGTGGTGTGGTGGGAAAATTGGATCACATCGGGTAAAATCATTGCCGAAGAGTGCTTATTGAGTAGATACTCATATTGATTGATTAGGGTTTATGGGAACCCTAGTTTATCAATATATAAAGACTCATATGGTTGTGGTCCCCAATATACCAAATCACGCACAGTTTCACTTCTCCCCATTAGGAAGAGAGACGACAGTCTCATTGAGGAATAAGATTTGGTTGACGAAGACCAGGAACCCCTGTTCGTGTTCTCAGTTCGTAAATATATTGTTAGATTTTTTCCGCCACAATTGCAATCGCTTACAATGGATGCATGCATATTTATATTTCAGATCTATGGATTCTAATGATTTGATTGAACTTTTGTGTATTCGGATTCGTGGTTTTCGAACCTAGAAAATATAGAACATATAATCCTTGGACAATGATGTGATCGTGTACTATGTGGAGCTTATGTCATGAATGAAACAATTGAGTTTCAAGGGAAAATGTTCCAAATTTCGCTCGGCGGGTAGAATGTATAAAAATCAATAGCTCCCTGAATGATTAGTTTACGGCACACATTAGTGTTGGGAAAATAAAGCAATATTTTCTGGTCAGCTATGTGGGAGCAAAAATAAATGCGGAATAAAAAACACACTGGTTTACGTGGTTCGGCAAAAATTAGCCTACGTCCACGGGGCTGCTGCAGATCTTTTATTGAAGAAAAATACAAGTGTTTACAAAACACTGACAACACTCAATCTGAAAAACTACTCAGAAAATTATACAGTAATTTTCTCTCACTAGTATTTTTACTCTGATTGCACTGTGTCGTTTTTCTCTCTACAATTTGGTGTTGTCTGTGATGATATAAAACTGAATGAAATTGCACAACAATTTATAAGAAAATTTTGGTGCAAAAGTCTTCACCCGGTGCCAGCCTTTTCTTTGAAAATTTGGCAAGAATCCTTCGGTTCATTTTCAACAGAAGTGGGCTGCCAGCTTTTTCAAATTCAACATTGAATTTTACAAAAATTGTTGGACTTTTTTTTCTTCTGTGGGGTACTCCACTTTGACTAACAATCTCCCACTTGAAGACTGATCTCAATCTATCTTCACACCTTGATCAATGCAGCAGCCTCTTCTGGCCTGTCAATCTAGCAAGCCAACTGAAGTTGAACACAACTTCAGTTTATCAATGATCACCACCTTTGTTAACATATCTGCTGGATTTTTACACCCTTGGATCTTCTCTAATGTTAGCACATCATCCTCAATCAGAGACCCTGATGAAGTGATAATGGAGACCAATGTGTTTTGTTCTAGAGTGGAATGCTGAATTCTTTGCCAGATGTATTGCACTCTGACTATCACTATACAAAACATTATTCTCCTGGTTGAATCCCAGCTCTGTTAACAAACCTTGAAGCCATATAAATTCTTTACTGGCTTATGTCACTGCAACATATTCAGCCTCTGTAGTGGATAAAGCTACAATCTTTTGTATCCGCGACATCAAACGAACAGCTTGTAGTTCCAATAGTGAATACATAGCATGTGGTGCTTTTTCGGTGATCGACATCACCTCAATTAGTCCGCATCTAAGTAACCTTGTACTTTTAGTTTTCCTTTTCCAAAGTACAAACACTTCTTTGCAGTGCCCCAGTAGATGCCTCAAATCCCACTTAACTGCTTCCCAATGAGCCTTTCCTGGATTTGACATAAACCTGCTGACAACTCCCACTGCATGGGCAATGTCCGGCCTTGTACAGACCATCACGTACATCAAACTCTCAATGGCTGAAGCGTAAGGAACTTTAGCCATGGATTATTTTTCTTCCTCCGTCTGAGGACACTGGTCATTGGATAGGCGAAAATGACTAGCCAAAGGTGTGCTAACAGATTTGGTGTCGCCCATGTTGAATCTCTGCAAAACACGATTGATGTACTCTACCTGAGATAACTGCAAAATTCCCTTTTGCTTATCTCTTGTAATTTGCATTCCAAGAATCTTTCTTGCTGGACCCAAATCCTTCATGTCAAATTCTTTTGACAACTGCTGCTTCAAGTTTCTGATCTCGTCCATATCAGAACCAGCTACTAACATATCATCGACATAAAGTAGCAAAATGACATAACTGGACTTGTATTTCTTGAAATAACAACAATGGTCGGCGTTGCACCTCTGGAAACCTTCTTTGTGCATAAAACTGTCAAACTTTAAGTACCACTGCCTTGTAGTTTGTTTAAGGCCGTACAAGCTCTTTTTTAATTTGCACACTTTATTCTCCATCCCTTTCTCTGTGAAACCTTCTGGTTGAAACATATAGATCTCCTTATCAATGTCTCCGTGAAGAAACGCAGTCTTCACGTCCAATTGTTCAAGATGGAGACTTTCACTGGCAACAATACTCAATACAGTCCTAATAGTATTGAGCTTCACAACTCGAGCAAACATCTCTGAGTAGTCAACTCCTTCTTTTTGCTGAAAGCCTTTGACGACCAGTCGGGCTTTGTATCTCATGGAACCATCATGATCGTCCTTCACCCGATACACCCATTTGTTGTGAAGTGCCTTTTCGTCCATAGGCAACTGAACTAAGTTCCCATGTCTGATTGGACATCAAAAACTTCATCTCGTCTTTCATGGCAAGCTCCCACTTGCCGGAATCTGACATGCTTCATCGTAGCATTCAGGCTCACCTGCATCGGTTAGCAACAGATAGTTCATATACCTTCTGTTAGGTACATGAGGCCGAGAACTCCTTCTCAATTCATGAACTAGAGCAGGAGATGCATCATGCTGCTGCTCGCTGTCTTGATCAATTGATTCCCCTAACTGAGGAATCTCAACTATCTGTTCCACATGACTTTCTGGGACATCGTCCACCTCTGCATACGCTGGCTCACTCTGTTATGAGTCGCTGCCAACTGTGTTATGCCTGTCCTTATACATCACTCATTCGTTGAAGATTACATCTCTGCTGCGGATCATCTTTTTATTTTCATCATCCCAAATGCGGTAGCCAAACTCATCTTCACCATAACCAATGAAAGTGCACTTCTTTGATTTGGGATCAAGTTTGTTTCTGAGTGCATCAATGATATGCACATATGCTACACAACCGAAAAACTTTAAGATATGAGATGTTTACCTCTTTTCCGCTCCATACCTCTTCTGGTATTCTGTGCTCCAATGGTACCGATGGACCTCGGTTAATCAAGTAAGCTGTTGTGTTGACTGCTTCTGCCCAGAACTGGTTTGGCAGGCCTGATTGTACTCGCATGCTTCTGGCTCGTTCTGTCAACGTCTGGTTCATACGCTCAGCTACACCATTGTGTTGAGGCGTACCAGGCACGGTTCTCTCCATTCTGATTCCGTGCTCATAGCAGAACTTCTTGAATCCAGGTGTCTTGATATTCACCACCATTGTCGGTTCTGAGTTTCTTTATCTTCAAACATGTCTCATTTTCAACCATCGCTTTCCAAATCTTGAAAGCCTCAAATACTTCAGACTTATATTTCAGAAAGTAGACCCATACTTTCCTTGGAGTGATCATCAATAAAAGTCACAAAGTAGTGTTTCCCACTAATGGATGAGACAGTCCGTTGGTCCCCAAACATCAGAGTGAACTAGTTCAAGTTTCACCTTCTTTGGGGTTCTTGTACTTGTCTGAAAGCTAACTCTTTTCTGCTTTCCAAAAATACATCCTTCACACGTGTCAATATCAATTGACTGAAGGCTCGGAAGTTTCCTCTTTGAGTGCATAACCTTCATTCCTTTCTCACTCATGTGGCCAAGTCTCTGATGACACAGAGTAGGACTTTCTGTGTCTGCTGCAACTGTAATTGAACAGCGTGCTCCTGCTTGCATATAAAGAGTACCACTCTTATTGCCTCGAGCAATTATCATTGCACCTTTTGAGATCTTCCAAGTATCACCGTGAAAGACTGTTGTATGACCGTCACTGGCCAACTGGCCAACTGAGATTAAGTTCTTTCTCAGATCGAGAATATGTCTGACATCCTTCAGTTTCCCATACAGACCTGTTCAACTTAATCTTTATGATACCTTTGCCTACAATCTCGCAAGATTGTTCATTACTAATGTAGACTTTACCAAGGTTGCCGGAGACATATTTACGAAGAGTTCTTTCTGCAAAGTAGCATGAATGATGCTCCGGAGTCTAACACCCAAGACTCTTCCTTGCACTCTAAGGAACATATTAATGCATCATTTCCAGAAGCAACGTTTGCTTCTGCCTTCACCTCCTGATTCTTCGGTGCACTTTTGCACTGATTTTTTTATAATGTCCGGGCAGCCTGCATTTCAAGCACTCGATTGACTTTGAGTTCTGAGAAATAGGGGGATTCCTATTTCTGTATGTCCGGGGTAGCCTGCATTTTCTATTTTTGTTTGCCACGTCCACCTCATCTGTTTGATTTTCTACCTCTTGACTCTGTATGTAATAATGAAGAGGTTGATGATTCATTTGAATCTTTCCGTCTGATCTCTTCACTAAGAACCAGATCACGAACATCATCAAATTTCAACTTTGTACTTCCCGATGAGCTACTCACAGCTGTGACAGTAGCATTCCAGCTTTCCGGTAGGGAAGACAAAAGTATTAATGCCCGTACTTCATCATCAAAATCAATGCTAACTGAACTCAACTAAGGTTGTCACTGTGTTGAGTTCATTGAGGTGTTGAGCTACCGACCGGCCTTCTACCATCCGCAAATTGAACAACTGCCTCATCAAATGAACTTTGTTTGAAGCTGATGGCTTCTCGTACATGCTTGAAAGAGACGCCATAAGACCCGCCATAAGACCCGCCATGGTCTTTTCTTTTGCTATCTTGATAGCAACGTTGCGTGACGTCAGTCGGATAACTCCAAGAGCTTTTCTATCTAGAAGAGCCCATTCTTCATCTTTCATGCCTTCTGGCTTCACACCCGAGAGAGGTTGATAAAGGCATTTCTGGTACATATAGTCTTCTATTTGCATTTTCCAAAAGCCAAAATCTGAACCATTGAACTTTTCAATATTCATTTTTCCTTCATCTGCCGCCATTACTCCCACTCGAACCTGACTCCCACCGAATTGCTGTTTTGACAATTTTTGAAAATCACCGTGTTATTGAAAAACACCGCTGTGGACGAATTTGGTATCGCTGACCTATTCACGAAATCACTATTCACGAAATTTACTATTCACATGAATAGTAACCCGACAAAAAAAATTTGACAAAATTAACAATCTGGCTCCGATACCAGTTGTTGGGAAAATAATGCAATATTTTCTGGTCAGATATGTGGGAGCAAAACTAAATGCGGAATAAAAAAACACACGGTTTACGTGGTTCGGCAGCCTACGTCCACGGGGCTGCTGCAGACCTTTTATTGAAGAAAAATACAAGTGTTTACAAAACATTGACAACACTCAATCTGAAAAACACTCAGAAAATTATACATCAATTTTCTCTCTAGTATTTTTACTCTGATTACACTGTGTTGTTTTTCTCTCTACAATTTGGTGTTGTCTGTGATGATATAAAACTGAATGAAATTGCACAACAATTTATAAGAAAATTTCGGTGCAAAAGTCTTCACCCGGTGCCAGCCTTTCCTTTGAAAATTTGGCAAGAATCCTTCGGTTCATTTTCAACAGAAGTGGGCTGCCAGCTTTTTCAAATTCAACATTGAATTTAACAAAAATTGTCGGACGTTTTTCTCTTCTGTGGGGTACTCCACTTTGACTAACAATTAGTTACCTTCAAGCATTATGTTATAATCAAGAAACCGACTTATAGCAAAAGACAATAAAACGAAGATGAATTAACCGTAAGGAATTCAATGAACTTTGAAAAGATGAAAGAACAATGACGCTTTATTTACGTAAATCTTGAGAGAAATTTTACACTGATTAATCAGTAAGCTATCTTCTATTTATACAAGTCTAAAAAAGATATGCCAACTATTGCCTAACCGCTGAACGGCTATATTTCTCCTAAAATCAGTAAGCTTCTCTTCTATCTTCACATGCCTTATTCCAAGCCTTTGATAACGTGCTACACTTGAACTTCAGTGCTAAATCAAAGCCACCTGAATAACAAATTATAATTGTATTTGGATCTGATGTCAGATTTGTATGTTGATCCTTTTATATGCTTTTAAGCTATCGAATTCGATGTAAAGGTTTAGAATACCCATTACACTCCATATGGTTTGCAAAACATAGCATGCTGCCATCCTCACACACACACGTCATACACGGAGGGGGTGTTATGTACTTCTTCGCGAAGCACAACGGGGTAAACTATTTATTTTCAAACCCCAAGGGGTGATACTACCTATTTTGAAAACCACATGGGCATAAGTCATAAACTATATTGATGTACATTATCTATTTGGAAAACTACGAGGCTCGTTGCCAAAAATCATTATTTAAAAAGCTAAATATCGAGTGAGATTCATGATTCTCTCTCCATAATGAATTCAAAAAGGATACCTACTTGGCATGCCAACACAAATCATATATTCGGTGGCAGTATCAAAGCATGCAGAGAAAGCAAAACCCAAGTTGCAAAGTGGGTTTAAAAAAGAAACAAATCCAACCAGATTAACCTATTTGTGTCCTAAACTTTATAGTATCTGCTGCAAGTGCATTGTCAATAGTGGTACTTTGTTTGTTTCTCTTGACCACACAACCTTTGATATTTTGTCCAATTTGATCAGCTAGCTAGGCCGATTGCCATCGAGTCAAAGTTCTGAAAAATAAATTAGGTGACGGAGTTTTTGTTTCAATGGTTACAATAATTATTATATTTTATACATCTGCTGGAGTCTTGTTGACTTGGAGACTAGGGATGATTTTTAGTGATATTAGATGAACTATGAGCAGTGAAAAACTGTCTTAAATCAGATTGAATATTCTAAAGTATATATGACGGAAGGAAAAATTAGTTGTCAAATTTTGGTTTTAGTCTCATATCCGTGATTTTTGGCAATTTTTGGCCAATGAAAAAAGAATAAAATTACAAAGTAAATGATCAAAATTACCAAACAAATGAAATATACAGGATTAAGACTCAATTTGACAACTTAGTAAACTAAAATCGTAGAGAAGTAAATACAAATGACGAAAAATAATTTTTGCAATTGAAAACTCTAGATCAAACTCTCTGAAAAACCTGAAAAACGAATGTATACGTATTGTGTGTCACGCCTCGGGCCCAGGCCCGTGCAAGCGCGACTCCACAATGGCTCCTATAGCAACTACTTCGTATCCGTCCTCGCTCTACGAAAATGGTTAACCCAAGTTGTTATAATAGTCCATTGTAAGCCTTTATAAACCACTTTAAATTTTCATTCACAACCAATGTGGGACAAGGGTATTACAATCACCCCTTCTTTAGAACGCGACGTCCTCATCGCGACCTAACTCATCGATCTACCGGCACCGGGAATGTAGAGGTGGCTCCTACAGGTTCAAGAGGTGGCTCCCGTGGTTCAAGCCTGGGATTAACACAGTCAATCAATTCCATAGTCTTATTTTAATATTATCAATCAAGTTATGGATCGACAAAGTGATATTCCTAATATTATATTGTTCTTATGATTTCCAAATACCCCACACAACACACATCCAAAATGTTTTTCAAGTCTCGAACCCTATTTTTTGTTCTAATTAAAACTTGATCATAGCGTGGGGGATCGAAAACATATTTAAAAAGAGCCAGCACATCCCTGAATTGTAATGCTGGCTAGGATATTTTTTTCAATCAGCTGAGATAAATAATTTATATTTAATAAGCAAAAATCATGTTATGTGATGTAATATGTGGCTGAAATAATCGTTTTTAGGGAGTGTTTTGGATTGTTTCTTGTTTTAAGATAAAATATTAGATTTTGGGTGATTGATTTCCTTATTTCTGTTATTGCTTTTCTAGTAGGTAAAAACATAAACAGAGAAACAAGCCATGAGATGTTTTTGTGTGTTTTAACTTATATGATGACAATTTTGTAATAAATTGGATATCATTAAAACAGTTTATTTTATTTTATTTCAATAGCAAAAACATAAATATTATATTTTCTAACTTTAAGCAAAATCAACTAGCGAGACTTTTAAATAAACATAAATAGTTAAACCTTAAATATGATGACTACAAAAGTAAACACATCACCGACTCAATTTGACATACAACTTAAATATGGTGACTACCAACACTAACACATCATTGAGTCAATTTTATGACCCAAAAGGACATATAAATGTGGTCTCATACATTAGTGTTGTCACATATTTTTTTCTCATACATACAAAAATTAAATATTTCATAATATCTCTTGTAATAGTTATTTTCTCCTCACAAGACGCTAAATCCTTGTATGGACCGGGTGTGGACCCCGATCCATGTACCAACGCATAGATAAATTCTGCTCAATCGTGGTTTGATAACCATGATTAAATACTTTTGTCTGCGTTGGTGTATGGACTGGGCCACAACCGTTATATGCAAGAATTTTCCACGCAAGAAAACTATTAACTTGCCACTTAATCGACGTATCCGGAATACCAACCGTCGCGATACGATCATCAACATGACTCGTTAATATCCCAAGACGTTTGTTTTGTAAAACCGGCTTTCTGGGAAAGTTCACGGACAGATTGAGAAATTTTTTCGACGCTTTTAGTGATGTCGACGAGTACGGACGCGACCATGAGTAGTTGCATTATTTCTTGAATATTTTGTTGAGTTGGCGAGATGTTTTTGAGGATGGATTTGAACTGATCGCCAGCGGATTTGGAATTTTGTGCGTGGGTTTCGACAACTGACGATGGAAATTTAAGGATTTTGATTGCAGAGGCTAAATCTTGCAGGGCATTGGCAGATTCTGAGCTCATAGTTATGCATGGTTTTTGGAGTTTCCTGAAAATTTCGGATGCAACCTGCAGCAAGTCGTGATTTAGATTAATATCAGTTATTGAAATTTTAATATTTAATTGGGTAATATCGAAATAATCACGTAGGTTTTTGTAATACCAGTTCCAAACTTTTATAACTAATCGAATATAGTCTCATGAAGATAGGCTTTAGTCAATATTAGTCACAGACTTTTGTTTTTAATCAAAAGTGGTCTCAAATCCCATATCCCGTGTTTAATTCACCAATAAAACCTTCATTTGGGGACAAAATAAATAATTTAACATAATAATACCTTTGTTTTGGAGTTAACAACGTATCCATCAAGCGCTTTAATATGACAGGCACAATCGTTGGCGAGAGCTCCAATTTTCAGATATTGTTTCCACGGATGGTTGAATTTAAATCCTCCATGCGCAGGTTCCCACCAAGCAAAATTTGCCTTCAATTTCATAAAGCACACAACCATTATATACTTACAATTGGTTTAAAAACGGGTTTATTGGCAACATACGCACGCAGTTATCAAATAGGTAGATTATACTCATAAAGTTTGAAAATAAGCAATTTACCTCCGTGGTTTTAAAAATAGGCAATTTACCCCCACATTATTTTAAAAATAGGCAGTACACAATCCGTAGTTTGTGAATAGGCACAAAACAACACATCCGTGTATTTATGTTTTGCAATGCCACATGAAGATAAAATGTATATTTTGAAAACCATTGGGGTATCGATATCACACGGGAGTAAATTATCACTTGCTCGTTTAAAAATATATTGAGTCACTCTAACTCACTTTTTATGATATTATTGCTTACCATAGATTCTTGGGTGGTCTTCGAGTCGAGTACGCTCTTATAGCCCTTGAGAGATGACTTATCATTATTATTACCTGGAGAATCAATAAATTCACCCCAAAAACCTGAAAAATTGATCGTCATATATATTAAATTCGATAGCACGATTTGATAGACCCGACCCGAGAACCCACAACATAATTTCACACGCAAAAATGGGTCATACCCTCCAAGTATGAAGCAAGCTTTTCAATATCTGCAGCAACCTGTTCATGCAACTCTTGACCAGCCCAAACCGGGCAAACGAATATGGATATGATCATGCAAGTTGCCCCGCCAATCAGAATGGTTGACAACCTTTGATGGGCCAATTGCAGGATTTCGCTGACCCGGAAACCCGAGACCGCTACCAGGGTGAAAGTCAAGATAAATATAAGCACTCCATAATCGCATTTCCTTTTAACACTCGGGTAAAATCGTGTAAACGTAGCCATTGTTGCTGCATATACAAACATATATATATAATCAGTAAGATGTTTTAATTTTAAATTAGCGGGAATTACAAATATGATCCCATAAAATATGTATTTTTTAATATGAGTCGCAAACTTCTAGCACTAAATCAAATATAGTTTCGCAGAAATTATTTCTAATCAATACTAAATCTCAAACTTTTATGATTCACATAAATTATATTTTATCAAAAGTGGTCCATAATTGAATATGAGACTTTGTGACCACTTTTGATAAAATACAATTTATGTGATACTATATTTGATTAGTCATAAAAGTTTGCGAACTGCTATTTATTAAAAACAATTTCAGTGGGAGTATATTTGATTATTTCTAAAAGTCTGGTACTAGTATCAGAAGTACATATTCTACGGGACCAATTTTAAAATTTACCCATTAGATTATCACTGTCTACATTACATATTAAACAATAACGCCTTAATTATACCTAGGACGAACACCAAAATTGCAAGGATGACAGGTTCTCCTCTCTCTCCACAGAGATTGGCTAAGTACTCAGCTCCAATCCCTAAAGCACCAGCTACCATTGTTGCACAGCTTCTGTTTAAGCTTTTTGACAAAGTCCCACCTGAAATTACAAAGAAATAAAGAAAAAAAAAGTACACAAATTAATTACATATTTTGCTTTAGTTACTAATGGCATTCAAACAATTCTCTTTATTATTGAAATCATAAAATATAATCATATTATGCTAAGAAATACATTTTTCTTGAGAATGAAATCTCAGCAATAATAATATGTACAAATAATTTTAAAGAAAAGTAGATTTTAATAAATAACATAAAAAATACATTGTAAATACCAAAGCAGCCCCACGTACATATAATAAGTCAACCCACGTATATATAAGCAAGGTGCATGATCACCATCTGTCTACATATATATTCCAAAAGCAAATTTGATTTTAGCATTCTACATTTCAAAACAAATAAAGTCTCTTTCTAAGAATTGGGTGGTAAAATACCCTGATCATGAATATCAAATCACACCCGTGAGCAGGGCGAATATAGCCATGTGATTGAGAGCAAAAATTTAGGATTTTTATTGGAGAAAAAATATAGGTTTTTTAAATATATGGGGCAATGTCGTGAATTTAGAGTATACATGACTTTTTATAATAATAATAATAATAAAAAACTTACCGACCGTGAATTCGAACACAACAACAACGGTTAAAATCGCCCACATTCCTGCCTGTCCGAACCCATCATATAAAGGCCTGAAGTAGTACAACATAGATACTAATGTAAGAGCCAATCCAACTTTAATGGAGTGTATAATTCTTCTTGGATCATCCTCACCAATTTTCTTGGTTGTTCTCGCAAATTTGATTAAGCTTGACCTTAAAGTCGTGACCACGCCTATAATATAGTCACTCGTGCGTGATACAATTCCATGTTTATTTTCTTGGTTTGGTGTATTCATCTCCATTGAATGAGATTTTGGAAGGGCAACCTTGGTAAAATTGTATGATATGAATGAATGGTGTGATGCTCTGATATGAATATGGAAGTTTTGATTTTGTGCATTATATGAGCATATTGGGAAATGTGCAATTGACAAAATTAATGTAATTTGGAGGCTTCTCACCTTTATATATATACTAGTTAATGACACCGCGCCAGTGAGTTTATAACCTGGTCTATATATCCAACAAAACGTTCGACACAAGTTCAACAGACAGTTCAAGAGAATAAAAAGATGGTTCATATGCATTGAACATACATAATCGTTCGTATAGAAAATCAAATAGGTTAGAGTAAACAAAAGTCTTTTAAGATCAATTCATATAAAAATTATTATTAAAGTTTGCAATGACTAAAATCTATTTTGAACTTCCTTTTTTTTTTAAAATCAATTCATACTTGACAAAATCAACAAGTTTTTTTCTATAAAAAAAAACATTTTGAATTTTAAAAATTGAGATAGGGATGCACAGTTGTGTCAATGGTCAAATCTTTTCAAACAAATCAGTACCCATGCAAAAAAATAATAAATAACAAAATAAAAGAAAATAGGATTGGCGTTTATTGTTCACGGGACCAATATACATACTACTTATAAAGGCTGAGGGCCTTAGACCGACTTTTTGCGTATGACCAGAAAATTATCATTATTGTCCTTGCCAATATTCATAATTATGTGATTATTAAAGGTGATATGTACTTTAGAAAATAAAAATGTAGCTCAAAATATATAGTAATATAATATAGAAAAAGGTTTGTAATAATGTTGGAAAGAATAATATCTTAGATACTTTTGAAAATAAGAGAGACTTGTACAGGAGATCTAATGTGGAAAACCTAGACCAGTTGGAAAAATTGTAAAATTGGTCTTGTTTTAGAAAATAAAATGGTAGCTCAAAATATATACTAATAAAATATAGAGAAAGGTTTGTAATAATGTTGTAAAGAATTAATATTTTAGAAAATTAAAAGAGACTTATATAGAAGAGAACTAATGTGGAAACTCCGGATCACTTTTAATTAATATAGGGAAAACTATAAAATTGGTCTTGTAAGTTTACCTCTTCATGCTTTTGTCCATCTAGTTAGTCACATTGTAGTTTTAATGCAATATATTTTATTTTATTTATAATTTTAGTTATTTTTTCGCCAAAATGCCGACACAATGTCGGCATTGAGTGATAACTTAATAATCTTATATCACAATGAAACCAATTTACATGACCAAATTAACGATTTTCCTTTAACTAGATGTCATTATAAGGGGAGTAACATCTATTCATATTCAAACTTTAAAGTAACCTTTGATTTGGTTTCATGTTAAATAAAAAAAACACTTTCAAAAATTCAACTTTAAGGGAAATATACAACAATAATTTTGTATGATCTTTAAGATTCATTATTTTATTAATCTAAAATAATTTTTGTCTTTTATATTCATGTATGTGGGACAAACCTGTGTATTAATCTACGAATATAATAAATATTACACAAAAAAATGTTTGAAAAGTGGTGTAATAAAAAAATGATAAATACTACTATCTATCTCAGACGGGGAAGGAAGACCCTAACATGATGGTATTACCCTCATGCAACATCTAATGGTTCAAATTTAATTTAAATATGTGGGTTCACATATTTACATGAACTTCACTTACCCGAATCAAATTTGGACTATTGAATCTAACATAAGGGCACCCTTATCCTAGGTTGAACTCTCCCCTCAGTTGAACTCTCCCCTCAGATAGTTACGTACTTGCGTTTATATCTTTCTGTCATCAATGTATATTAAATTGAAAAAATGTAGGTGAATTGAATCTGGCAGTCTTTAGATTACGTATTTCATAGCTTGAAGTTGAATTATTTGTTAATTATGTTTGATGTGATTCGATATTTTAGGGTATAAGGTAGAATAAAGTGTTAATGAAAAATAACGATAAATACACCAAGATTTTTACGTGGAAAACCCTCAAACTGAGAGAAAAATCACGGGACCTAGTCCAGTATAAAACTTTACTATAAACGTTGATGATTTACAAGATTCTCCTCCCACAAGTGACAATCGCCCAATGACTTATAAGAATATCCTAGAAAAGTAATAAAAATGACCAAACAGAAGTAAATTTGCCCTCTTCGGAGTCTTTTTGTCTAGAAAAATTCAACCCCCTACTATGAGACCATCTACGGGTATTTATAGGGCCGTTCCCAGTGATTGGCTCGCTGGAGATCCGGAACACGATGTCCTACGATCGTGGCTTAACTGGAGCCAACCGTGTCCGAGAAATCCGCGCCCCATTACTGCACGTTTATCCACGCCGGCTGATTTGTTGGTTATCCCCGGGTCTTCCGTTAATTTTGACCAGAAAACCGAGGAGGGTTTAGCAGCTGTTCGGTAAACCCCTGCTCGGTGTCATCTGTTCGGTGTCCATCTGTTCGGTATATGACTTGTTCGGTTCTTGGGGATTTTACCCGAGGAAATCAATATGTCATATGACATCACCTCACTAAAGTAAAGCAAGACGATACCTTTGAAGTCTTGTTTTATTGTTTTCGGGTAAAATCCTAGCTTTGACCTGCTCGGGATTTTTTGCCGCCTTTTTTTGCCGCCTAAATATTTTAAATGCCGCGCGATGTTTTGTTTCCCGAGGCACCTTTATGACCGTTCATTCCATCATTTTTGGACGGTGAAGATTGAATGACTGTTCATATGGTCCCATCTATAAATACCCATCATTTTTCTTCATTTGTCTTACTTTGCTGCACATTGCTTCCGAGCTAGCATCAGACGATCGAACAACTTTCACCAGTAATCTTCATTTTTCAATCACCGAGTATGGTTTCTTCCTCAGCCGACTCTTCATTACAGGCGATAGATATGTTCAATGAGGGAGACGCTCTGAGCCCCTCTCCTCAACCCTCTTCCTCTTCTTTTGATAGCGACAAAACTCTAAGCACTTCTGCTGCGTCAGCTGCTCGTATACAAGAGCAGAGACTTGCTACAGAGCGAGATTTAGTTAAAGCCCGTGTTCCCTGGTTCGAGATCTTTGAGTCTGAGGTCAAATTGACTCAGTATCTGAGTAATATTCGAGTTAAATGAGGGATTTCCGAGGGGACCTCTATTATTGTTCCCCCTTCCGGATCTCGTCCACACTTACCCCCTAAGGGGTATTTTCCTTTTTACATAGATCAGCTCCGAGGAGACCTCCGTTTTCCTATCCCTCCTTTCTTTATGAAGTAGCCTCCTACTTCTCTGTTTCTCTTAGTCAGTTATTTCCCAATAGTTATCGGTTATTACGGGCTTTTTCATAGTTCTTTCTTTTCTGGGTTTTACCCCAACTCCCGAACTTTTTCATTGTTTTTTTCAATTGAACAAGAAAGAGATCGGGCTCTTTTACTTTTCCTCCCGGACAGGGGTTGGCTTCCTCAAAAAATACCCCTCGTCCATAAAAAACTGGAAAAACACTTACTTTTTTTCTTGTCCTCTCCAACCTTGGGATTGCCCTATGGAGTGGAGGGAAAATCACCCAAGGGGCAAGTCAATCAAGGATCACCTTGAGGAGGAACCGTGTTTGTCGGTTCGTCGTGCACTTGGCGATCAATGTTTTAATTTGATGGAACTGATTGACGACGGACTGCTATACTTGTTCCAGCTGAGCCCGAAGGGTGCATGCTTGAAAATGCCCCTCGGTGAGTGCTTTTCAAGCAGTCTCCTTCGTTCTACTTTCGACTTGTTATGTTCGGACTAATATTTCTCTGCTCTTTTCAGAAACGAAGATGATGAAGGCTAGGATGGCCGAGATGCTGAAGGAGAAGAGCCAGAAGGGCCAAACTTCTAAGGCTGTTACTGCTCCCGCTCCCCCTTCCATCGAGATTATGACTCCTCCTGAGGAGAGGGCTTCTCCTGAGAGAACTCAAGCTCTTCATCGCCGGAAGAGGGCTACTCCCAAAGGTCCAAGTTCTTCACCCCAAGCCCCTCCCCTTAAGAAAACTTCTTCTTCTACCATCCCTTCCGAACCCCGACCCTCTTCCCAACCCGCTCTCGGTGTTACTCGACCTACCTCGAGATACCATATCCCTCGTGGAAGTATTCTCCCACCGTTCCATTACTGAAAAAACCCGACCCCAAAGTCACCCAATCCATTTTGTGCCACACCCCCAACTCAGCCGACCGTAAGTACCTCGGGGAACTGGCCTTCAGCAACCTGGTGAACGATCTCCTCCTCCTTTACTCAGGTAGATATTTTTACCAATTAATCTGCTTTGCTTGTCTTTTTCAATACATTTATCCATCACTTTAATTTTTTATGTGCTTTGATGCAGGCCCACATGATGGCGGGTGAGCTTCTCACTCGTTTTCATTCAGTACGATTAGCTGATGGCCACAACCAGAAGCGCATCAGGCAGTTGGAGAGTATGGGTGAGGAGCTGAAGAAGTCGGTGAGTCTTCTAGAAGAACGACACTTGGCCCTGGTGTCATCTCGGGATACAGCGGATAAAGCACTTGCAGAAGAACGAACAAAGTTCGCCGATTTGGAAAGTGCTAACTCTACTTTATCAGAGCAGTACAAATCCCTGGCCGAGCAACATCAATCTATCTCTGAGCAACTTGCTCAAGAGAAATCTTCCACTGCTGCTCGTATGGAAGAATTCTGGCTCGCGAAGAAGGCCGAGTTTTTGAAGTCTCCAGAGTATAGCAACATGGTGGCTGACCGTGCTTCTAAGTTTTTTGATCACGGATTTGAAGCATGTGTCAGCCAATTTGGATCTCAAGGCTACCCTCCCGAAGGAGCTTCAAAAGATTTCCTTGATGTGGGTGCTGCTTTAGAAAGCTTCCCTGAAGAGCTATTCCAGCCGTATAGTAGAGCTTTTACTTTTTCTTGTATTTCTTTTCGTTCATGAATAAAATTATTCACTTGGCTATTTTCCTCCGTAAAACAACGAATTTTTAAGCTTAAACGTGGACCCAACATCCCGATCCCACGAGTAAACAATTAAAATTCCGAACAAGCTCGCTACCCCGAGCACAAACACTTAGGCAATTTTAAGTTTAAATGTGGACCAAACATCCCGATCCCACGAGTAAACAATTAAAATTCCGAACAAGCTCGCTACCCCGAGCACAAACACTTAGGCAATTTTAAGTTTAAACGTGGACCAAACATCCCGATCCCACGAGTAAACAATTAAAATTCCGAACAAGCTCGCTACCCCAAGCACAAACACTTAGGCAATTTCAAGTTTAAACGTGGACCAAACATCCCGATCCCACGAGTAAACAATTAAAATTCTGAACAAGCTCGCTACCCCGAGCACAAACTCTTAGGCAATTTTAAGTTTAAACGTGGACCAAACATCCCGATCCCACGAGTAAACAATTAAAATTCCGAACAAACTCGCTACCCCGAGCACAAACCCTTAGGCAATTTTAAGTTTAAACGTGTACCAAACATCCCGATCCCACGAGTAAACATTTAAGCAATTTTAAGTTTAAACGTGGACAAAACATCCCGATCCCACGAGTAAAGAATTAAAATTCCGAACAAGCTCGCTACTCCGATCACAAACACTTAGGCAATTTTAAGTTTAAACGTGGACCAAACATCCCGATCCCACGAGTAAACAATTAAAATTCCGAACAAGCTCGCTACCCCGAGCACAAACACTTAGGCAATTTTAAGTTTAAACATGGACCAAACATCCCGATCCCACGAGTAAACAATTAAAATTCCGAACAAGCTCGCTACCCCGAGTACAAACCCTTAGGCAATTTTAAGTTTAAACGTGGACCAAACATCCCGATACCACGAGTAAACAATTAAAATTCCGAACAAGCTCGCTACCCCGAGCACAATTACCTTAGGCAATTTTAAGTTTAAACGTGGACCAAACATCCCGATCCCACGAGTAAACAATTAAGCAATTTTAAGTTTAAACGTGGACCAAACATCCCGATCCCACGAGTAAACAATTAAAATTCCGAACAAGCTCGCTACCCCGAGCACAAACACTTTAGGCAATTTTAAGTTTAAACGTGGACCAAACATCCCGATCCCACGAGTAAACAATTAAGCAATTTTAAGTTTAAACGTGGACCAAACATCCCGATCCCACGAGTAAACAATTAAAATTCCGAACAAGCTCGCTACCCCGAGCACAAACACTTAGGCAATCTTAGGTTTAAACGTGGACCAAACATCCCGATCCCACGAGTAAACAATTAAAATTCCGAACAAGCTCGCTACCCCGAGCACAAACCCTTAGGCAATTTTAAGTTTAAACGTTGACCAAACATCCCGATCCCACGAGTAAACAATTAACCAATTTTAAGTTTAAACGTGAACCAAACATCCCGATCCCATGAGTAAACAATTAAAATTCCGAACAAGCTCGCTACCCCGAGCACAAACACCTTAGGCAATTTTAAGTTTGAATGTGGACCAAACATCCCGATGCCACGACTAAACAATTAAAATTCCGAACAAGCTCGCTACCCCGAGCACAAACACCTAGGCAATTTAAGTTTAAACATGGACCAAACATCCCGATCCCATGAGTAAACAATTAAATTCCGAACAAGCTCGCTACCCCGAGCACAAACACCTAGGCAATTTTAAGTTTAAACGTGGACCAAACATCCCGATCCCACGAGTAAACAATTAAAATTCCGAACAAGCTCGCTACCCCGAGCACAAACCCTTAGGTAATTTTAAGTTTAAACGTGGACCAAACATCCCGATCCCACGAGTAAACAATTAAAATTCCGAACAAGCTCGCTACCCCGAGCACAAACCCTTAGGCAATTTTAACTTTAAACGTGGACCAAACATCCCGATCCCACGAGTAAACAATTAAAATTCCGAACAAGCTCGCAACTCCCGTCCTTCATGATCTTCCAGTCTGTAGGCTCCTCTTCCGATCACTCGCTTGATTTTGTAAGGGCCCTCCCATTTGGGTGCCAGCTTTTTCACCTCACCAGCAGGATTTGTTCTTCGTAACGCCAAATCCCCGACTTGAAATGTTCTTGGGCGAACCCTTCGATTATAGGCATTGGTAATCCTTACTTTATACATCTCTATTTTTGTTATAGCTTGTTCTCTTATTTGATCAATCTCATCTAACTCTTGCTTTCTTCTATCCTCGTTCTGCTCGGGATCATAACATTCTACCCTGCGAGATTCAACTCCAATTTCTGCTGGAATGAGGGCCTCCGAACCGTATACCAGACTATACGGAGTTTTCCCTGTAGATACCCGCGGAGTTGTTCGGTAGGCCCACAAGACTCCAGGTAGTTTGTTAACCCATTCTCCTCGGGCTCCTTCCAGCTTCGTCTTAATCCCATGTAATAGAATCTGGTTAATAACTTCGACTTGCCCATTTGACTGCGGGTAGGCCACCGACGTGAATACTTGCCTGATTCTCATATCCTCGCACCATTCCTGTACCTTCTTCCTGTTAGGAATCCATCATACAATATGTAGCGGAATTTAAAATTGGATTCCTACCAAATGACCTATACAAAGTGATCATATCGAGATTGATTAAGAATCGTACCCTTGTAGCGTGTTTGTAGCAGAATCCTCGTTGCAAGTCCACGAGTCACGAACAAAGATTTACACCTTCGTCTCTACGGTATCCACACGATCAAATCGAAAAGGATTTAAGAACAAGTTGCTAGACTCGTTCTTAAACCGGAACTAAACTCACGGTTCAAAACCGATCAACGGCGACCGATCAAATTCCCGATTCACGGCGGCGCGGCGGCGTGAGGTGGGAGGATGAGGCGGCGGCCGAGAGCTAGTCAATGGAGAAGAGATTAGGTTTTGTGATAATGGATTAAAATCATGTTGGATTTAATTAAAGGCTTTCTTAAAGTCTTTTTCGCCCATACCAATAATTAATTAAATCCATACATTTAATATATATAATTAAGACTCTTCTTAATTAATTAATTCATCCAATGAATTATATCTCCCTTTATCGCTTTAATCTTTTATGTGACCCGATACGATCTTACAATGTTGGCAGCGACATAAAATCTGATTATATGTCAAAAGCAATGAGCGGTATCTAGCAACACATCAAGGCTACCCAAATTACAAGAATGTCATTGACTCGACATAACCTACGAACTGCGATAATATTAACCATGTAACTTAATCCCTTTGTCCAATGTGTTTAGATTGAACACGAGTCATGGAATAGTCATACTCGTATATTCAATCTTTATTTCTTGATCCCCAAGTAGAACTAGAATAAACGAATAAGCTCGATATCACATATCGACTCATTCGAGCATGGCCATGCATTTTAGTCTCACTTGATCAAGGGCCCAAACACTTCTCCTGTTATATAGGAGGGACAAATCCTTTCTTGATTACTCAACATCCCTCTACATAATTCGTGGTGTATCCAATGATTGTCTTTATAGTTTACCCTGTTACAGGTAACGTTTGACAATATGAAGATACATGACTCCTTATATTGGGATCTCTGGTGATCTCAAGTCGTAAGGATTACGTACATTATTATCACTATGAAAATTGCTTATGACGTTCATATAACTATCCATGTCACATTCTCATGGTGGGTCTGTCCAGTACATCGTTCTATAACATGTACCCATGTGTTGATTTGATATCTCATATCTATGAACAATTCATCAATCAAAACATACTAGTCTCAATGCATTATCATTATCCCGATTCATGATAATACTTGACTAGGGACAATCTCTAAGAACAATACAATATTATTCTAAGGACATTAACTTATATATTAATTCATATTACACAGATACACGAATAATATATAATAATGAATTGCCATTAACAAAATCATAATACAGTGTATGTCATAAACAATCATCTAATGAGTTGTCTTAGGGCATATCCCAACAAATCTCCCACTTGCACTAAGACCAATCAGACATATACTTAATGCCTAGAGATCTAGTATGACGATCATGCTTCTGCTGTGATAGTGGCTTCGTCAGTGGGTCAGATACATTATCATCAGTTGGTACTTTGCATATTTTTACATCTCATTTTTCAACGATTTCTCGAATGAAATGAAAGCGCCGAAGTATGTGTTTGGATCTTTGGTGAGATCTAGGTTCCTTAGCCAATGCGATGGCTCCATTGTTGTCACAATAGAGTTCAATCGGGTCTAGTGTGCTAGGCATCACTCCAAGTTCAGAAATGAACTTCTTGATCCAAACAGCTTCCTTTGCTGCATCCGAGGCAGCAATGTATTCAGCTTCAGTTGTAGAATCGGCTACTGTCTCTTGCTTTGAACTCTTCTAGCTTACAACACCTCCATTTAGGCAAAACACATATCCTGATTGCGATCGGAAATCATCTTTGTCGGTTTGGAAGCTTGCATCAGTGTAACCTATTACATTTAGCTCTTCCCCACCTCCATCAATCAAGAATGTATCCTTAGTTCTTCTCAAGTACTTCAGGATATTCTTGACTGCAATCCAGTGACATTCACCTGGATCAACCTGATATCTGCTCGTCATGCTCAAAGCATACGAGGCATCGGGACGAGTGCATATCATGGCATACATGATAGATCCAATAGCTGATGCATATGGAATCTTACTCATGCGTTGTCTCTCATCTGGTGTTGAAGGACACTGATCCTTCGAGAGATGTATTCCATGTGTCATAGGCACGAATCCTTTCTTTGATTCTTGCATGCTAAACCGTTTTAGCACTTTGTCTATGTATGTACTTTGACTTAGGCCAAGCAATCTTCTTGATCTATCTCTATAGATCTTGATACCTAAAACATAGGTGGCTTCACCCAAGTCTTTCATGGAAAAGCAATTCCCTAGCCAAATCTTCACCAATTGTAAGACAGGGATATCATTCCCAATTAGAAGTATGTCATCTACATACAATATTAGGAAGATAATTATGCTCCCACTGACCTTCTTGTAGACACAAGGTTCATCTACGTTTTTGATGAAACCAAACTCTTTGACTGCATCATCAAAACGAAGATTCCAACTCCGAGAAGCTTGCTTCAATCCATAAATGGATCGTTGTAGCTTGCATATCTTTCCAGCATCCTTTGGATCGACAAAACCCTTAGGTTGTGTCATGTACACATCCTCAAGTAAATTTCCATTAAGGAAAGCTGTTTTGACATCCATCTGTCAGATTTCATAGTCATGAAATGCAGCTATTGCAAGTAAGATCCTAATGGATTTAACCATGGCAACTGACGAAAAAGTTTCATCATAGTCAATACCATGAATTTGTTTGAAACCTTTTGCAACCAGTCGACCTTTAAAGGTTTGTACATTACCATCCATGTCGGTCTTCCTTTTGAAAATCCATTTGCACCCTATGGGTCTTACCCCTTCAGGCGGGTCAACCAAAGTCCATACTTGGTTTGCATACATGGATTCAATCTCAGATTTCATGGCTTCTTGCCATTTATCAGAATGAGTGCCCATTATAGCTTCTTGATAAGATGACGGTTCATCCTCATCAATAAGTAGTAAGTCACCTTGTTGAGTCACAAGAAATCCATATCTTTGTGGCTCGCGGTGTTCTCTTACAGACCTACGCTGGGCTTGTGTCTCTTGAGTAGGCAATTCATCCACAACAGCTTGTGGTGTCTGCTCTGTTTCCATCTCAATATCATGTTCAATGTTTTCTTGTGGTTGAACTTCACTAAGTTCTATTTGTCTCCCGCTGGTTCTTTTCGAAATAAATTCCCTTTCAAGAAAGACACCAGTCCGAGCAACAACTACTTTGTTCTCGGTGGGATAATAGAAATAGTATCCATTTGTTTCCTTAGGATACCCCACAAATAAACAATCATCAGATTTGGGTCCAAGTTTGTTAGAGGCGTGACGTCTCACGTAAGCCTCACAATCCCAAATCTTCATAAAAGACATACTAGGACGTTTCCCAGTCCATATCTCATATGGTGTCTTTTCCACTGATTTAGATGGAACACGGTTCAGTATAAATATCGCTGTTTCTAAAGCATGTCCCCAAAAGTAAGTCGGAAGATCTGCATGACTCATCATTGATCGAACCATGTCTAACAAAGTTCGATTCCTCCTTTCGGATACACCATTCCATTGTGGAGTATACAGAGGAGTGAGTTGAGGGACTATCCCACACTCCTTTAGATAGTCATGAAACTCTTGGCTTAGGTATTCGCCTCCTCGATCTGATCGGAGGGTTTTGATACTTTTGCCAAGCTGGTTTTGTACTTCATTCTTGAAATCCTTGAACTCTTCAAAGGTTTCATGTTTATGTTTCATTAGGTACACATACCCATATCTACTGAACATCAGTAAATGTAACGAAGTATTGAAAACCACCTCTATCTTGTGTGCTTATTGGTCCACATACATCACTATGCATGAGACTCAATAAATCATTTGTCCTTTCAACATGTCCCTTGAAAGGAGTTTTAGTCATCTTGCCCATTAAACAAGATTCACATGTTTCATATGATTCAAAATCAAATGAATCCAATACTCCATCCTTATGAAGTTTTGATATGCGATTCTCGTTTATATGACCCAATCGACAATGCCAGAGATAAGTTGGATTAGAATCATTATTCTTAATCCTTTTAGTATTTATGTTATAGACAGGCATATCAAGATTTAATACATAAAGACCATAAATCAATTGTGCACTAGCATAAAACATATCATTCAAATAAATGGAACAACACTTGTCCTTTATAATAAATGAAAAACCAATCTTGTCCAAACAAAAAATTGAAATAATGTTTCTAGTAATAGATGGCACAAAATAACAGTCTTGTAAATCTAATAATAAACCAGAAGGCAAATTTAATGAATAATCTCCAATAGCTAATGCAACAACTCTTGCTCCATTTCCCACTCGGAGATCAACCTCGCCTTTCGCCAACAACCTACTCCTTTTGAGATCCTGCACATTAATACAAATGTGAGAACCACATCCAATATCTAATTCCCATGATGAAGAAGTAGATAAATTGACTTCTATAACAAAAATACCTGAAGCGGAAGTCACACTTCCTTTTGTCTTCTTAAGATCTTCCAGATATAATTTGCAGTTCCTCTTCCAATGACCGGTCTCACCGCAATGGAAACAATTCCCTTCCTTAGACACTCCTCCCTTTGGCTTGAGCGCAGAAGCATGAGGCTTAGACTTAACAAAGACTTTCCTGTTCTTCTTGTAGCCTTTTGCTTTAGTCTTTCCTTTGCTCTTATTCACAATAAGAACATTAGTAGGCTTAGACTTCTTTGAATTTGCTTCATATGTTCTCAACATACCAAGCACTTGCGGTATTGTCTTTTCGATTTCAATCATATTGTAATTTAAGACAACTTGACTGTAGCTATCAGGCAACGATTGCAAGATCACGTCTGTGGCCAACTCTTGGTCCAATGGAAAACCCAGCTTTTCAAGATTCTCAATGTACCCTATCATCTTTAGTACATGGGTTCCAACAAGGCTTTCTTCTACTATTCTGCACTGGAATAACGCTCTAGAGACGTCATACCTCTCTTGTCTAGCTTGTTGTTGATAGAGATGCTTTAAGTGTTCGATCATATCGAACGCCTCCATTTCCTCATGTTGCTTCTGAAGCTCAGAGTTCATGGTGGCAAGCATAAGACAACCAACATCAAGCGCGTCTGATGCTTCTTGTAAGCATCCTTATCGGTTTTAGCAGCCGTTAGGAGGTTCCTCAGCAGGTAAGGGTTCCTCTAGGACATATTGCCTTTTCTCTTGTTTGAGGACAATCCTCAAATTCCTATACCAGTCTAGGAAATTATTCCCATTCAGTTTGTCCTTCTTAAGGACCGATCGCAATGACAGTGTGCTAGTTACATTGTTTGATGCCATGGATATCTACAATATAAATATGCAAAATAAGTTTACGATTTTAATCAGGGATAATACATAATATAGTCCTCATTGTTTTCTTTTGTTTCTGATTTTGCACCAACCCGATTTAGTCCCTTTAGTTTGTAATTGTTTCCCAAATCAGTTCTATCTGTTAATTCAATGTTAAACTTAACAGATTAAGAATTTTCTAATTTCATTAAACACCCAAATAAATATCAAAACTCCTATTTTTGCCCCATATTTATTTTTAACCACAAAATCACCCCATAATAAGGGCAAAAAACAAACTCATGTCCCAACTATTTTTTTCTCCTCCATTTTCGATTTTTTTAGCATCGAGATTCAATTTTTTTATGGGGATCGACCAAATGGAAAAACCAAAACAAGAACCAAGAAAACATCAGTATGTTTCTTCACTTCCTCTCTATGCATATTTAACGCGTATTAATCTCTTATCGATGGAAGTCTGTATTCAGGGTGTGACGCAGAAGATTGGAAAATCTGCAGGAGGAATATGAAAATACATATATGACCATTTATACTTTAAATTGCAAATTTAAATTGAATATAACCATTTATACTTTTTTAAAATTGAATATGAAAATATGACATTTTGAAATTGAGATGTTGTAGCTTGAATCATGTACCTTCAGATGGTAGGAACGAGGGTGCAATATTTCATATGAGATTGAAAAATATGATATATGGTGCGTATTTCAGCATGCTCTATTGCCATAAATATAATATTCTCGGTTATTACTGTTCTAAAGATTATGCAAATCGTAAATGCATGCAGTCTTCATGGTATGAAATGATAATTGACAAAATTAAGATAATGGTTAAGGCAAAATCAAGGTACGTCTTAATCTCCCACTTCTTGGTCTTTCGTTGTTCGGGGAATAGAGGTTTCTTTTTCATTTTCTTATTTGGCTTTCCTCCTGCAGATTATCCAATCTTCTGCGTTACACCCTGAATACAGACTTCCATCGATAAGAGATTAATATGCGTTAAATATGCATAGAGAGGAAGTGAAGAAACATACTGATGTTTTCTTGGTTCTTGTTTTGTTTTTTCCATTTGGTCGATCCCCATAAAAAAATTGAATCTCGATGCTAAAAAATCGAAAATGGAGGATACAACAATAGTTGGGACATGAGTTTTTTTTTTGTCCTTATTATAGGGTGATTTTGTGGTTAAAAATAAATATGGGGCAAAAATAGGAGTTTTGAGATTTATTTGGGTGTTTAATGAAATTAGAAAATTCTTAATATGTTAAGTTTAACATTGAATTAACAGATAGAACTGATTTGGGAAACAATTACAAACTAAAGGGACTAAATTGGGTTGGTGTAAACAAGAGGGACTAAATCAGGAACAAGAGAAAACAATGAGGACTATATCATGTATTATCCCTTTTAATCATTTAATAAGGTCTTATATTAAATGATACTCCCACTATTTTGTTTAAAATATCAGCCCTCGAAAACTTAGTTGGCCAAGATCCATATTTCACCTAATCCTGAGTTAGCTTTGGCTAATCACCCAAGACTCGGTTATTTAGGTAGACAACACTTTGTCAATTACATCACATGTAATTCTTGGATGGTTGGACGAACAACACTTTGTTCAAATTCATCTAATGAATTATTATCCAACCACATACCTCTAGGTTCCCAATCCTATTGAGATAACGTTAGTTAAGTCGAACCCAATTTTAAAATAACACGGATATCAACTTTTATCCTCTCGTGCCTTACTAAGATTGTCACGGTGCTTTGCTTTGGAAAACCAACACATGTTCAATCGAAGTCTTGACGAGTATTTTTAATTGGAAGGCATCTTGATTTGACTTAATATTATAAGATGGATTTATTGATCTCATGATTTTATTAATATTGAAAATATGTCTGGTACATATATGAATATATACATATCTACATATATGTATATCAAGCATCAATATTAAATAAAAAAACGATAAACATGCATCTCAGACATCAACATAAAATAAACGTGACATGGTTATAGCCCCAACTAATGATTTTCTCAAGCCAATGAGAAAATACTAGAAGGTCAACCTAATGTAACTTCTCCAAGCACCTCTTTGGCTCCCTTTTGTGAATGACCTCCTCATCCCGGCACCTTGGTCCATCATCATTGATCTCCATCAACAAAATAAACTATACTATATAACAATTACATGATATAGAGAATTCCTCGAGTTACATTCGAGGGGAACGTAGGAGAGGGATAACATGTAGAAAAATAGAGAAGGCACGACTCGCAGGCCGTATTAATTACAAACATTCACAAAATCCTATCTAATAGGTCATAGGGCTATAACCATGCACCATGCTCAAACAACCACACAAAACATGCTATAATATTTAATTAATTAAATTCTAAACATTTTAAAATTTAATTCTAATTAAAACTGTAAAATAAAATTTTGGAAAATTATCGTACGCTCGTGACATCACATGCCACGGAGACTCGTTGCGTCACAAGCCATGGACCAAAAGGGTTCAAAGACCTTAACCACACGGCTGGACCATGGATGAGCCTAGGGTTCGAAACCATAGCCCAAGTCATGGTCCAAGCCCGTGTGAGCCATGCGGCGGCCGCTAGGGTTCGAAACCCTAGCCGTCTCGAGCCACAAGGTTCGAAAACTTGTCAAAATTCTCGGTCTTTCCATGCACGATTCATGACGGTGGCGGCTTGACCATCTCGAGCCAAGGGGTTCGAAAACCCTAGCTCTCACGTGGAGGTAGCCGACAACCCGCATGTTTCCGTGAACCATGGTCCGAACCTCTAAGCGCCGCCATGCTTTTAATCGAGCCAAAAGGGTTCGAAACCCTAGTTGGTGAGGCGGCTTGGCCCATGCTTGAGCCAAGGGTCCGAACCCTAGCTAGCATGCGGCGGCCGTGAGTCATGGTTGGTGATGGCCGAACCATCAAGAGCCATGGGCTCGGTTTTTCGCCTTCGTGTATCGTATACATAAATTGTCAATTATATCATATATAATTTTACGATGATTTTCACAAACTCGATTTACTCATATCATATATGATTATATACAGTTTCAAAGCATGCAATATAATTCTAAATATGATTAAACAATTAATCACATAAATCCGATATGAGCTTTGTACACGGCTCTGATACCACTGTTAGGAATCCATCATACAATATGTAGCGGAATTTAAAATTGGATTCCTACCAAAGGACCTATACAAAGTGATCATATCGAGATTGATTAAGAATTGTACCCTTCTAGCGTGTTTGTAGCAGAATCCTCGTTGCAAGTCCACGAACAAAGATTTGCACCTTCTCTACGGTATCCACATGATCAAATCGAAAAAGGATTTAAGAACAAGTTACTAGACTCGTTCTTAAACCGGAACTAAACTCACGGTTCAAAACCGATCAACGGCAGCCGATCAAATTCCTGATTCACGGCGGCGCGGCGGCGTGAGGTGGGAGGATGAGGCGGCGGCCGAGAGCAAGTCAATGAAGAAGAGATTAGGTTTTGTGATAATGGATTAAAATCACTTAATCACCTTGTTATCAAATTATAATATATATGTTGGATTTAATTAAAGGCTTTCTTAAAGCCTTTTTGGCCCATACCAATAATTAATTAAATCCATACATTTAATATATATAATTAAGACTCTTCTTAATTAATTAATTCACCCAATGAATTATATCTCCCTTTATCGATTTAATCTTTTGTGTGACCCGATAGGATCTTGCAATGTTGGCAGTGACATAAAATCTGATTTTATGTCACAAGCAATGAGCGGTATCTAGCAACACATCAAGGCTACCCAAATTCAAGAATGTCATTGACTCGACATAACCTACGAACTGCGATAATATTAACCATGTAACTTAATCCTTTTGTCCAATGTGTTTAGATTGAACACGAGTCATGGAATAGTCATACTCGTATATTCAATCTTTATTTCTTGATCCCCAAGTAGAACTAGAATAAACGAATAAGCTCGATATCACATATCGACTCATTCGAGCATGACCATGCATTTTAGTCTCACTTGATCAAGGGTCCAAACACTTCTCCTGTTACATATGAGGGACAAATCCTTTCTTGATCACTCAACATCCCTCTACATAATTCGTGGTGTATCCAATGATTGTCTTTATATCCTTGGCTACTTTAGCGTTTTAAAATGAGTTTGAAAAAATAAAAGAGTTTTACGCTTTGCGGAAGCCTTGAGTCAATCGATAAATAAAAAGAACAAAATAAATAAATGCGTAAAGGAATTAAAGCAATAAAAGAGACAATGATTTGTTATAGAAGTTCGGCGATGAATCGCCTACGTCTCCTCTTCCCGGTTAGATAACCTCCAACCGAGGTTCCACTAGAACAATTCGTCTTGGCCTTGAGGGCTCCAAGTTAGCCACACAACAACTCTTCCCAAGTTTACAAAGCTCTTCCCGAGCACACTACTCTTCCCGAGCACACTACTCTTCCCGATGACACAAGCTCTTCCCGAGCACAATACTCTTCCCAAGTACACAAAGCTCTTCCCGAGCTACCAACACTCTTCACGAGTCTTCTTGGCCTTAAGGGCTCCAAGGATAGCCACATGCACCAACTTCACTTGTTGGCGACTTTACAATTTTCCAACTTGCTTTGGTGTTGGAGGACCTTTACAATAGATCAAATCAAAAACACCTTCACGGTGCACTCACACGAAGAAAACAAACTCTAACAAAGAAGAGTATTACAAACTCCAATACAACAACAATGTATGGAGATTGCAATACAATTTGAAATAATAATTATCAAGACTTTGTAGAAGTTTGTAGGCTTGTTCCTTGGCTTCAAAATGCTCCAAAGCATCAATATTTATAGTGTAGGAGGCCCCCTAGACTCCTACTAGCCGTTGCTACACAAAAGGCTGAAATCACTCCTCGATCGCCTCAGCCATCGCCTCAGGCGATCTCCATCGCCTCAGGCGATCTCCATCGCCGCGCCCCAACGGTCAGCATAAATCACGCATCGCCTCAGGCAATGTCCCGATCGCCTCAGGTGATCCAAATTAAAATCCAATGCCGTAGCCTCAGCAGCCTAAAATCTTGCATCGCCTCAAACGAACTCCACATCGCCTCAGGAGTTCAACGCATCGCCTTGGGCGATCATGCCATCGCCTCAAGCGATCTCCCCTGCGCGCATGCCCGCGCATGCCTCGGCGTCGCCTCTGTCGATGTGCGGGGCGATGTCGCTCCTGGTTGCCATCGCCTCAGGCGATGGTCATCATCTCCTGGAGCGATCTTCCTCGCATGCTCGCCTAGCCATCGCCTCTGTCGATGTGCGTGGCGATGCCCCGCCTGGCACCCATCGCCTGGGGTGATGATCACCATCGCCTGGGGCGATCCAGACCAGAATATGTACACTCGATTTTCTTCATTCCAAACCACTTTTCATCACTTAATCTGCACACTAAGTAGATGCATTAGTATAACAAACACAAGTTTTGTTGATCATCAAAACTCAAAGATTGACCGGGGATAATTTAACGCATTAAACGCAACCATGCGTTTAAGGCTCAACAATCTCCCCATTTTTTATGATCACAAAACTTGATAAACTTGAATAAGTAATATGCATGAAATGTGAGTACAAATGACTCCCCCTTAACAATTGCATAACACATACAAGTTAAACAAGTAAAGCATCAAACAAATAACTCTCCCCCTCAAACCATGCATACATAAGCTCTCCCCCTAAAACAATGCATGTATTAAGGTTCAAGTTTATCACAAAATTCTCCCCCTTTTTGTGATAATCAAAAAGCATAAAATTTAAATAAACATAGCTCAAATATGTTGACACATAGCCATATTTTAACAATTTTACACATGGTCCTCACCAAGCATGTAATAGCTATTAGATTAAATCAATTAGAGAAATACACATGCATTTAAGGCACTCAACAATAAATTCTAAATGTTGCAATGTGTGCATATGTTCATGCATTCATGCCCAATAAACAATAAAATTATCAATGTATTATAACAAATCATATAATTGCACATTTTCACATAGCATATTCAAATTTGAATGCAAGGCATATCAAGATACTTACTATAAAAAGATAAGCATACATCATGCATCAAGATAATTTATATGTGCATATGCTAAGGGATATTCCATTTTACTACAATGAATATTGAGCTTCAATATTTATTGATCACAATTAATTTGTGCCAATGAAATTTGAATTGCTCTTCTAAAATGAATAAAGTAAATTTTACCCTCGATGACAAGAGTTCTTTCTTGTAATTGGTCCAATGCCTCGTGCTTCTTCTATTGAGGTGAATAAGATGAACTCCTCCTTTGAATTGCTTGGTCCCTCATCCTCCATCCCATTGTTGTTCCTACAAAATAAATTTATAATAGGAGGATCTTTGGTACCCATTTGATTTTTGGGTCCTTGATGGTTAGCTTCCTTTGGCACCTTTGGAATCCATTTCAACCTCTTATTAGGTTGGTATTGGATTCTAGCAAATCTACATTTGTTCTTGGTGTGGCCATTTTTACAACAATAATTGCAAGTATAAGAATTATGCTTTGCTTTATCCAACAAGCTAGAAAAAGTTTTTGATTTGCTTGAGTAGCCTAACCCGGCTTTATCAAAGCTACAACATTGCAAGCCAAGCAATTCATTCATCTTTAAACTACTATCACTAAACTTGGCAAAAGATGTCTTTAAATCAAGCATTTGATTTTTCAAAATAATATTTTCTTCTTCCTTCTTAGCCAAGTCTAGCTTAAGCAATTTGTTCCTCTTCTTGGTTTTACCAAGACAATCAATGAGTTCATTATAAGCATCTAATAATTCATCATAAGATGGTACCTCATCATCATCCTCTTCATCTTCATCTCCAAGAGCCATTAGACAAAGATTTTTGGCTTCTTCTTCATCGGAGTCGCTATCACTCCATGTGGCTATAAACGCCTTCTTCTTCCCTTTGTCCTCATTCTTCTTCCTAGGATATTTGTTAGCATAATGGCCTATTTCTTGACAATTATAACAAGTTACCTCATTTTTGGATTCATGTTTGGTTGCATTAGAGGTCTTTGACTTGCTATGTTTGTTGAAGAGCTTCTTGAACTTCTTTGTGAACACGATCATCTCTTCATCATCATCATCTTCTTCATCTTCGGAATGATCTTTTCTTCCAACCAAGGCAATTCCCTTTCTCATAGATCTATCCTCCTCCTTTAGTCCTTTTCTTCTCGATACTTCAAGTTCATGGGTCACCAATGTGCCATGAAGCTCGTCAAGATCATAAGATGCATTCTCTCCTTTGTTGGACTCGATGATGGCTGTCCTCTTTGCATCCCATTCCTTTGGTAAGGCTCTTAAGGCTCTCCTCCATATTTGCTTTGGAGGATACTTCTCTCCAAGTTGAGCAAGCTCGTTTATTATTTGTGTGAGCCTCCTAAACATCGAATCGACCTCTTCTCCGGACTCCATCTCAAAGGTCTCATATTTGAGTTGAAGAAGATCAATCTTGGTCTCCTTCACTTGATTTGTTCCTTCATGACAAATTTTCAATTTGTCCCATATTTCCTTAGCAGTTGAGCACATTGAGATCCGGTTGTACTCCTTCATATCTAAAGCACAATGCAAAATATTAATAGCTTTAGCATTTTGAGAAATTAACATCATATCCGCTTTTGTGAAGTCGTCCATTTCTTTGGGAACACTTATTCCCCCAACATCCTTTAAAGGAGTATGTGGACCTTTCACAATGATTTTCCATAGATCATAATCTACGGATTGGATGTATAGAGAAATTCTATTCTTCCAATAACCGTAGTTATCATCCGTGAAAAGCGGAGGGCGATTTGTCGATTGACCTTGAGCAAACTCATTTGCTAGATTAGCCATAAAAAGATTTTGATTTAAAAACAAAAATCAAATGGCTCTGATACCACTTGTTGGAATCGAAGAGGGGGGTGAATGAGATTCCTTGGCTACTTTAGCGTTTTAAAATGAGTTTGAAAAAATAAAAGAGTTTTGCGCTTTGCGGAAGCCTTGAGTCAATCGATAAATAAAAAGAACAAAATAAATAAATGCGTAAAGGAATTAAAGCAATAAAAGAGACAAGGATTTGTTATAGAAGTTCGGCGATGAATCGCCTACGTCTCCTCTTCCCGGTTAGATAACCTCCAACCGAGGTTCCACTAGAACAATTGGTCTTGGCCTTGAGGGCTCCAAGTTAGCCACACAACAACTCTTCCCGAGTTTACAAAGCTCTTCCCTAGCACACTACTCTTCCCGAGTACACAAGCTCTTACCGAGCACAATACTCTTTCCGAGTACACAAAGCTCTTCCCGAGCTACCAACACTCTTCACGAGTCTTCTTGGCCTTAAGGGCTCCAAGGATAGCCACATGCACCAACTTCACTTGTTGGTGACTTTACAATTTTCCAACTTGCTTTGGTGTTGGAGGACCTTTACAATAGATCAAATCAAAAACACCTTCACGATGCACTCACACGAAGAAAACAAGACTCTAACAAAGAAGAGAATTACAAACTCCAATACAACAACAATGTATGGAGATTGCAATACAATTTGAAATAATAATTATCAAGACTTTGTAAAAGTTTGTAGGCTTGTTCCTTGGCTGCAAAATGCTCCAAAGCATCAATATTTATAGTGTAGGAGGCCCCCTAGGCTCCTACTAGCCGTTGCTACACAAAAGGCTGAAATCACTCCTCGATCGCCTCTGCCATCGCCTCAGGCGATCTCCATCGCCGCGCCCCAACGGTCAGCACAAATCACGCATCGCCTCAGGCGATGTCCCGATCGCCTCAGGCGATCCAAATTAAAATTCAATGCCGTAGCCTCAGCAGCCTAAAATATTGCATCGCCTCAAACGAACTCCACATTGCCCCAGGAGTTCAACGCATCGCCTCGGGAGATCATGCCATCGCCTCAAGCGATCTCCCCTGCGCGCATGCCTCGGCGTCGCCTCTGTCGATGTGCGGGGCGATGTCGATCCTGGTTGCCATCGCCTCAGGCGCTGGTCATCATCGCCTGGAGCGATCTTTCTCGCATGCTCGCCTAGCCATCGCCTCTGTCGATGTGCGTGGCGATGCCCCGCCTGGCACCCATCGCCTGGGGCGATGATCACCATCGCCTGGGGCGATCCAGGCCAGAATATGCACACTCGATTTCTTCATTCCAAACCACTTTTCATCACTTAATCTGCACACTAAGTAGATGCATTAGTATAACAAACAAAGTTTTGTTGATCATCAAAACTCAAAGATTGACCGGGGATAATTTAACGCATTAAACGCAACCATGCGTTTAAGGCTCAACATTTACCCTGTTACAGGTAACGTTTGACAATATCAAGATACATGACTCCTTATGTTGGGATCTCTGGTGATCTCAAGTTGTAAGGATTACATACATTATTATAACTATGAGAATTGCTTATGACGTTCATATAACTATCCATGTTACATTCTCATGGTGGGTCTGTCCAGTACATCGTTATATAACATGTACCCATGTGTTGATTTGATATCTCATATCTATGAACAATTCATCAATCAAAACATACTAGTCTCAATGCATTATCATTATCCCGATTCATGATAATACTTGACTAGGGACAATCTCTAAGAACAATACAATATTATTCTAAGGACATTAACTTATATATTAATTCATATTACACAGATACACGAATAATATATAATAATGAATTGCCATTAACAAAATCATAATACAGTGTATGTCATAAACAATCATCTAATGAGTTGTCTTAGGGCATATCCCAACACTTCTCCTGAAACTGCCTCCCATTATCGGAAATTATTCTCCTCGGTATTCCGAATCGGCATACTATGCTTCTCCATAGAAATTTAATGATTTCCTCCTCAGTTATTTTTGCCAAAGGCTCAGCTTCCACCCATTTCGTAAAATACTCAACTGCTACTAGGAGGAATTTCCTTTGTCCCGTGGCAAGAGGAAAATGTCCAGCGATGTCCATCCCCCACTGATCGAAGGGACATGTGGTAACACTGCTATTTAAGACCTCCGCGGGCATATGAGATAAATTTGCATGTTTCTGGCAGTTGTTACACTTTTTAACAATTTCTTCGGCATTCTCTCTCATGTTGGGCCAATAGTATCCTGCTCGAAGAGCTTTCTGATATAACATATTGCTTCCCAAATGATTTCCACAACAGCCTTCGTGAATCTCATTTAGCAAATGTTCTCCTTCTTGTTTTGATGTGCATTGCAAGAAGGGAGTTGAAAATCCATTTTTGAACAATTTGCCTTCCACTAACACGAAGCGCCTCTCCCCTCTCTTTACTCGAGCAGCTTCCTTTGGGTCTGATGGCAACACCTTGGTTTTTAAGAATTTAATGATATGTTCCCGCCAATCAGATATAATACAGGGCTCTAAATTCATTATCTTGTTGATAGCTACGTGCGAGACCAAAAGATCTTGTACCAGTACTTTCCTGTTCTTCCACTCATGAATGGAACTGGCCAACTTTGCGAGTTTATCGACTCGGTTATTATCCTCTCGTGGTATTTGCTTCAACTCCACTTCCTGGAACTGAGTCATTAATGTTTGGGCATTCTCCACATATTTTTTCAACTTTTCTTCTTTCACCTTGTATACCCCATTTACCTGCTGAACAACCAACATTGAATCCATGAACACTTTTACTTTCCGAGCTCCGGCATCTAATGCTACTCGTAAACCTGATAGGAGAGCTTCGAATTCGGCTTCATTGTTTGAGGAATGAAAACCGAACTGAATAGTTACGGCAATTTCTTCTCCTTCTGGACTGACAAGTAGAACTCCTGCACCGCTTCCTATTTGAGTGGATGACCCATCTATAAACAAGCTCCAATCTTTTTCTTCACGAGTATGAGTCACCTCGACCAAGAAATCCGACAAGGCTTCAGCTTTGATGGTAGTTCGAGGCTGATAAGAAATATCAAACTCACTCAATTCTGTGGCCCATTTCACCATTCGTCCTGAAATTTCTGCTTTTGATAGGAGCCGTCCCAAGGGAGTGCTCGTCACCACCATGATAGGGTGAGACAAGAAGTACGGCCGAAGCCTTCTCTCAGTGATCACGAGAGCCAAGGCTAATTTTTCAATTTCAGGGTATCTCTGTTCGGCACCTTGCAAAGCTCGGCTGACATAATATACCGGTTGCTGATGCCCCAACTTCTCTTGAATTAACACCGAGCTGACAACTTCCTCGGTTACCGACAAGTAGACGAGGAGGGTTTCATTGTGCACGGGTTTATTCATTACCGGTAACTGAGCTAGATACTCTTTCAAGTCCTCGAAAGCTTTCTGACACTGATCATCCCACTCGAATTGCATTCCTCGCCTTAATGCTTTAAAGAAGGGCAAACTCCTATCAGCTGAGCGTGAAATGAATCCTTCTCGGGTCCGAAATGCCTTCTCTTCTGCTTAATTGCCCGAGCACTCGGGTCCACATTGAGATGATGCTCAGCAATCTCGGGTTTTACCCCAATCAAATCAGAAGTATTCCAAGCGAACACATCCATGTTATATATCAAGCACTCAATCACCCTTTTCCTCAATTCTGGATTCAACTTGGATCCGATGCGAGTAGTTTTTTCAGGGTGACCTAACTCGATACTCAGAAATTCCTCCTCAGGGACTATCCGATCCTCTGCCTCTGGCTGTTCATGTTTCCTCTTATTGTTTCCTCGTTCCCCTTCCTCTCTGTTATTCCCATTGTCTTGCTTTAACTCTTGCACATAGCATTTTCTTGATGAACTCTGACTTCCCCTTACTTGTCCAACTTCCTCTTCGACAGGGAATTTTATCTTCAATTGGTAAGTAGAAGCAACCGCTTCGAAGGCCGTTAACGCCGGCCGACCCAATATTATATTATAAGAGGAAGGTGCATCCACTATGAGGAAGGTGATCATCTTCGTTTTTGTCTTTGATTCCTCACCTAGGGTAACGGGTAAAGACACTTGTCCTATTGGACTTATGACTTCTCCGGTAAACCCATGCAAAGAAGTATTCACTTTTTGTACAGCTATACTTCCCAATTCCATCTGTTTCAAAGTATTAAGGAAGAGCACATCTGCCTAGCTGCCTGTATCGACGAAGATTCTCTGTACACTATAGTTGGCCACCATGGCCGAATTAACCAATGCATCCTCGTGGGGAAAATAAATCCCCTGTAAATCTGCAGGCCCGAAAGCTATAGAAGGACTTTCGTGGGTATGACTTGGATCAATGGATAATACTTCGAGTCTTCGAGCATAACTTTTTCTTGCTCGGTTTGATTCTCCACATGAGGTTCCTCCAGAAATCATATGTATAGTTCCTCGGTTAGGATCATTGCTCACGGTCCTTTCTCTGGGGACTTGATTTCCTCCCTCCAATCTTTCCCCCCGTACTACCCAAGGAACTGGCTGAAGTGCTCCTCTCCCTGGATTAGCATTATTCCGAGGAAAAGGGGCATTGCTTCTCAGGTCACCGTCACCTCCTCGCCTTACACCCATTCTTCCTTCATGAACGTTCCCTCCTCGAGTGCTTCCTCCTCGGAATACTCCTCTACCGTAAGGTCCCCCCCGACCCCTCTTGGCATAATTTGGTTGATGGCTACCTCCCGATGAGATCTCATCGGTAGGTATTGATCAAAGTTCCTCTTAGGCTGCTCCAGTGGCCTCTCTTTCCTATTGACTTCACCACCATTTTTTATTTCTTTCTTCTGTTTCATCCTCTGCGCTTCCTCTAAATTAATGTATTTAGAGGCACGTCCTAGCAATTCGTCATAGTCCGACGGTGGCTTCTTGGCCAAAGATCTGAACAGGTCCCCCCCCCACCCCTTGGGTGAAAGCGCTGGCTAGTATTTCAGACGTCACCTGTGGAACATCAAGGCATGCCTGATTGAATCTTTTCAAAAAATCCCGCAGGGACTCTTTCTCCATCTGCCTGAGACCGAACAGACTCAAGGCTGTTCTCTTGCAACTCCTACTGCTCGCGAATTGATGGAGGAACAATGAGCTGAATTTAGGAAAGAATCTACTATTCCTGATGGTAATTGATTGAACCATGATTGAGCATTGATTGAACCATGATTGAGCAGCGCCAGCTAAGGTAGTCAAGAACACTCTACATTTCACCCCATCTGTTAGCTGATGAAGGAGTGAAGCATTCTCAAATCGAGACAAATATTCCTCTGGATCCGTGCTGCCATCATAATTCCCCAAACTTAAAGTTCTAAAATTAAGAGGCAGAGGATCGTCAATGACTTCAGGAGCGAACGGAGTGCTCCTCCTTGCCGAGTAAATACGCCCTTCCATTTTATTGCGCATTTTTTGTAACTCCTCCTTTAAATCCTCCATTTGGTGGTGCAAAGTCCTATCTATTTCATCATTTGAATGATTAGGAAGATCTTTCGATTCTCTAACCTTCTGACTTCTTTACAGAGGTTGAGTCTTCCTCTTCTTCCTTAGTTTCTTCCTGACAAGGGGGGTCATAAACTGCTTCATAACCTCTCCGACAGTTTTAGCAATCATCTCCGTTAAATGTTCCATGGGTATCCCTCTAGTAGGTAATACCCGTGAAACATTCTGAGATGATCCAGCCTCCCCTGCTCCTTCTGGTTCTGGGCATGAACGGGGGGGGGGGGGGGGGGGGGGGGGTTGGGGTTGGGGAGTTGGTTTATCCCTTCCCGATTCTCTAACCTCCTTTAAATCCTCCATTTGGTGGTGCAAAGTCCTATCTATTTCATCATTTGAATGATTAGGAAGATCTTTCGATTCTCTAACCTCCTCATCTGACTTCTTTACAGAGGTTGAGTCTTCCTCTTCTTCCTTAGTTTCTTCCTGACAAGGGGGGGTCATAAACTGCTTCATAACCTCTCCGACAGTTTTAGCAATCATCTCCGTTAAATGTTCCATGGGTATCCCTCTAGTAGATAATACCCGTGAAACATTCTGAGATGATCCAGCCTCCCCTGCTCATTCTGGTTCTCGGCATGAACGCGGGGGGGGGGGGGGGGGGTTGGGGTTGGGGAGTTGGTTTATCCCTTCCCGACATTGGCCCTCGTCCCTTGCTTCTAACCATTTTGCCCTGGATTCTTAATGAAAAATCCTTGCTTCAACGTCTTTACTCTTTTTGTTCCCACAGACGGCGCCAATGATGTTATTCGATATTTTAGGGTATAAGGTAGAATAAAGTGTTAATGAAAAATAACGATAAACACACCAAGATTTTTTACGTAGAAAACCCTCAAACTGAGAGAAAAACCACGGGACCTAGTCCAGTATAAAATTTTACTATAAACGTTGATGATTTACAAGACTCTCCTCCCACAAGTGACAATCGCCTAATGACTTATAAGAATATTCTAGAAAAGTAATAAAAATGACCGAACAGAAGTAAATTTGCCCTCTTCGGAGTCTTTTCGTCTAGAAAAATTCAACCCCCTACTATGAGACCATCTACGGGTATTTATAGGGCCGTTCCCAGTGATTGGCTCGCGGGAGATTCGGAACACGATGTCCTACGATCGTGGCTTAACTGGAGCCAAACGTGTCCGAGAAATCCGCGCCCCATTACTGCACTTTTATCCACGCCGGCTGATTTGTTGTTGCTGATTAATAGCGGGGTTAGCCTGACCTTGTAGTGTCGTGGCCACAATGGTGGCTATAGCTGTCAAGTCCTCACGACTTAGACCCATCCTCGGGGGTTCTGGAGGATTTTGGTTTCCATTCGATCTTCCCTCATTAGTGTTAGGAGGGGCAGCGTAGTTGGGGTTACGGTTGTTACGCACAGGACGTCCAGCCATCTCCTACAATAGATAATGGTCTAAGGTCCAATTAAATACTTGACAAAAATCATTTTTAAAAACAAGAATTAATAGCATGAAGCAGAAATTTCGAATTTTGGCATTCTGGAAAATTTTTTTTTTTTTTTTTTAAAAAAAAAATCAAAAATTAGGGTTCATAACCCGAAATTAGGGTTCCAAAATTCGCCCGAAATCGACGACTGGAATTCAAAATTGACAGAGGGCTTCTGATCGAAATGGAATAAGGATCGAAATTTCAAATTTAATTCGAACAAAAATGTTTCGGAACTTAAGAAATCGAGGAGAGAAATTTCGTGGCTAATAGGGTTCTTGTACTCGAATTCGATCTAAATTCTGGAAATCTTCCCGAGGTCGAATTCTGAAATTGATAGAGGGCTTTTGATCGACGTGTTCAGACGATCAGAATACAATTTTTAATTTTCAAAACGATCAAGATATGATCAGAAAATCGGGAAACGAACATAATTTGGGGGTTAGGGTTCTTAGATTTAAGATGCGAAATTGATCGGGCAAATGAAGTCCGATCGATCTGAAATTTGGACAGTGAGATCGACTGGAGGAGACGATTCCAATGATATACTTGTCGACAATTATCGCGGCGGCAATCGGCGGCGGCGGCGAGGAGCCTAGGGTTTCGGATTTTCCAAAATTCGATTTCCGAGAAAAAATTTTAAAATTTTCGAAATACTTAAAAAAATCAGAACTAAAATTTTTTAAAAGTTAACAAATTTCGTATTCACGTGATCAATCAGATTGAACTTCCGATTGTCATAATTATCGTGAATCGATCTTTTCCCAGCGGGATTATGGAACCTGGCTAGCTTTGATACCACTAAAATGTCACGCCCCGAGACCGGGGTTCATAACACCGGCATTGATTTCCAATAACAATTAAAAATCAATCAGCCTCGTAATATCTTAATAACCAAAAGCCGAATCCTTATTTTTCTTTATTTGAAAGAATGAAAAAAAAAATAATGAGGTTATCAAAAACTTGAGGCGTGTGAAACGTACCGCAAGTGTACGGTGTCAAGTTTTAGTATAGAATTTTAAAATACGGATGTCGAACCCACAGGGATTGAAAATTAAGTTACACCAAGTACTGTAATTAAAATAGTCTCGACTTTATTTAGACAATCGAGAGCATAATTATTATATTAATCTACCAAAATAAAATAAAAGATTAACAAGATGGAAATTTAAGTAGAGAAAATCAATGAGAACGGATTCTAGAGGTTCGACTTCACTCAACTATCCACTATGTCGTGTTCTTCTAATTTATTAACCACGAATCCTATGTTATCTATTACCTCTCCCGAGTGTTAAATAGAAATAATCATTCAACAATCATCTTGATGTGCCCACCTAAGATAAATTATTAAACAATTTCAATAGCGCTAGATTCGTTCTATGGCTTCGTTGGAGTTATATGTCTCCCGACTATATAAACTTCCAACGATGTAAATTCCTACGATCCTATTCAAAACCCCCTCTCCCGAGTGATAGATTCTAAATAAATATGACGAATCAACTAGTGATCAATTAATTGAAACGCATTCAAATCAGGAATCACAAATAAACCAAACGAAAAACCAAATAATATTCAATCAATAATCAACGACATAGTTTCAAGTCAAGATCCGTCTAACTCTAGAATAATAAATTAGTTCATGAATACATTAAATAAACACATAGACATGTTCTTAATCATCATAAACATAAAGGAAGAGATAGTCAAACGAATTGGATGATGGCCCTCCGTCCCTGGTAGTCGCCGTCGTCTTCTCCGTTGTCAAAATCTCTACCCTTCGTTGTACGCGCACCGCCTCGAATGATCTCTCCTCTCTCACTAGCTCTCGGCTACTGTCTCTCTTTCGTCAAATGTTTTTACGTCAATTCTCTTGCTCTCGCTTGCTGCTGCTCTCCTCTCTCTCCCACGTCTACTGCCTCCAAATCTCTCCCTTTATTTACGTCTGTTCACGTCTCTAATGGTTTCTGTACGTGAATTGTGCTCTCTGTTCCTGTACGTAAATTGCTCTCGCTTCCGTCTCTAATCTGCGAGAAGATCCTCCCCCCTTTCCTTTCAATATCTATGCGTATCTCTTTCTTTAAAAGATTTCCCGAGAGTTCCTCTACTCTCCTTCTTTCCTTGTACGTGTATCCCATCTTCCTTTTATAATTTATTCCCAAATCTCATGTATATATTTTATATTATATTATAATATAATATAATATAATATAATCTTGCCATTTGACATGTCCCGGTACATGATTATTTCACCGTTGAGTCCCGTGCATCAAATAAGGAAAGTCTCCAAAATTCCATTGGCGTAATTTACGCCTCCGAAGTGGCGTAGTTATGCCTGTCGATGTGTCACAAAATCTGGCTTCCCGCGTGATAGGCGTAATTACGCCTCCAAAGTGGCGTAGTTACGCCACTTAAATTCTCAAAAGCCGTGGGCTAGGCGTAGTTACGCCTCAAAGTAGGCGTAATTACGCCTGTATGAAATTCTTTAAAAACTCAAATGCCGTGAGTTAGGCGTAGTTACGCCTCAAAGTAGGCGTCTTTACGCCTGTTGCCATGATTGATAGTGTAGATTTTTGGCTTCAATTCATCCGTTCCTTCCGTCATTTGCACCCTTTTAGTCCACAAAACATGTAATTACCTGGATTCCTGCAAAACAACACAGAACAAGACCAAAAGTGTAATTCTGATCGAAAACTAACACTAAACCATGCAAAATAAGAGGAAATATAAGTGTATAAAATACACTTATCAGTTATCCCCGGGTCTTCCGCTAATCTTTGACCAGAAAATCGAGGAGGGTTTGGCAGCTGTTCGGTAAACCCCTGCTCGGTGTCATCTGCTCGGTGTCCATCTGTTCGGTATATGACTTGTTCAGTTCTTGGGGATTTTACTCGAGGAAATCAATATGTCATATGACATCAACGTTGTTTAACCTTGAATGTGTATTTAGGTTTGTTTATATAAGAATTATCCCCTTTTACTATATTTAGTAATATATATTTCTACCTAGAATACAACTATTATTTTGTTCCACATATTTTGGCCACGTAAAGTCGGTTAGGAATTCATTGTCTTTGTGCTCGTATACGAGTACTCCACCGTCTATGTTATAATAAGTCTGACTCATTGACACATGTCGCTTAGTACGAGACTTTATGCAGCCACTATATAAAGAAATAAAGTCGTCTCTGCTAACTACTATAGCTTTTGGCCTTATAGTAAGAGCTTGATCCCAACAATTGATACCAGAGCAAGGTCATGAATTTGAGCTTATCCAGAATAAATTTATTGGGGGGAAATGTTGTAAATTATACTGTATATCCTATGTGCGCTCGGATAAGAAGTATTCCTCACCATCTGTACATAATAAGTCTATCCCCTTGGCATCCACGTGGTGCAGTTTTTAATGCCCACATACCCTTAGTACAAAACTTTACGCTGTCACTATATAAAGAAATAAAATTGTGGCTCTATATGGTTTTGGGCCTAGTGGTAAGTCTTTGATTCTAACAGAGACGATTTTACATACACACAATTCTATAATTAGGTACATTACTAACCTTTTAAGTTATTAATACTTAAATAACTTGAAATTCTATAAAATTCGATAGTTTACACTAGTTAATACGTAATCACATAGGTTAAGTGGAACGTATAACTAATATAATACATGCGCAAATTGATCGGATTTTGGATAATAAAGAGAATACACCAATAACAACATACAATATATTTGGAATTTTAGACCACCTATTTTTATACTAAAAATCAAAATTTATATAAAATAATCTCTTTATATTTGAACTTCATGTATATGTAGGAGCATTGCCAGATTCACAAATACTTGGGGTTAGAGGGGTTAAGTAGGGCTAAAGTGCTATCATGATTTAGAAAGATCGACTAAAGAACTACATTTAGGTAAATTAACACTAAAAAACTTTTTGCTTGAAAATTTGCATGGGGCTGGAGCCCATCTGTAATGCCTCGATATGACGCATACATGTGGTATTTGGTTATGAGGTAATTATGCGATAATTTTGGTATGATGTGGACTCGGGTTCGGGTGGAACCGAGTATGAGAAGCATATTATATATATGTTGAGTGTAGAACATAGATAGATATGTATGTATGAGCTTGACATTAGTGGTATCAGAGCAGTAGTAGTAGATGACTGGGGTGAACAAGGGTAGATGAAGTGAATTAGGGAGATGCCTATTCACTCGAAAGCATGTTATATCCCTATTATAGTATCGGATGTTGTACTAACATGCTTTACGTGTTGCTATATATTGTTGCTAACCCTTGTTTTGCAGCATGGTGGTACGACTTGTTATGACTCCCCAAGAACGTCAGAGGGGATGATGTGAGTATAACTGCGGTTGTTACTCCGATTTCTGTACTACCATTTTTCAGTGGGCCAAGGGCCAGAGGGACATATCTATGCCTATCTAGCGACTTACCAATCATTCAGTCTTGAACTATATGTGTTTCGATATGAAGGGACTGAAGATGAGCAAGTTAATGAGTGGTTGGAGCGTGGTAACCAGATCTTGGTATCAGCTCCATGTGCAAAGTCAGTCTGAATGAGACTGCGTTTGATAACTGCTGGTGGAATGGCTGTCTTAAGATTGTGATTCTGAGTCACTAATTGTTATGTTGTTATCAGACAACTATATGAAGATGTGTTTCTGATTATGAAAAAGGATATGAAAATGAATGTAAGGTTGGTTGTTCAGATTTCATTCTTGTTGAACTATGTGTGTGAGAGGCTTGAGGCCTCAGTTGTATATAGGGTTATGGTGATTAACCCTACGTCAGTTGGTGGATGTGGTGAGACAGTCGAGCTGGTTAATGTTGGCAATGATTGCACACTGTATGAGATTTTGTTGACGACTGACAATGGGCATTTTTGTACTGCCAGTTTTGTATGTACTGATTATTGTATGACAGGCAATGGGTAACATCGTTATGATGTGTGTTGAGATGTCTTTCTGGTATTCTATGAACGGAATGTCATGGGTTGACATACGATTGTTTGTCCTAAATTGCCACGAGAGTACTAAGTTGAGTAAGATTGCTTGCAAGATGTATATTATGATATCTGGTTCTATGAACTGCATAGTCGGAGGTACTATATGTGTGTGAGTACTACATTATATGTGTTTTGGCATTGAGTGGGATGATATGGCCATTGCACGTATATAGAGTTGTCGGAAAGAACAGAGATAATAGCATGTTATACGAATAAATATGTCACTACATTCTCATTAGTGATGATTGACATGCACTGGTTGATGCCTTTAGCATATATGCGTATGTTTCGGGAAGTGAAATTAGGAAGATGATGTTCTCTTATCTCTTATGGTTGTGGATTCATACGGACTTCATGATGGAAATAATGGCATCATGGTGGGAGTCAGGAAAAGTCTTGTCGTTGTTGTTTAATGAGACAGTATGTGGAATGTTATGTTATACTTGACTGTTTTACATGTTGATGATGACGTCAACACCTTATGCCAACAAGGTGTATTCGTCAAAGAAAAGTATTATGAGAAATTAGTGCGCTTGTTGTGCCCATTCGATGAAAAGTGTATACTAAATTTGACGAAGTGTTCACTTGGTATGATCACTAGACTATGTTGGTCCTTGAGGTGGGCATTTTCTTAAGCAAGTGTGAGTATGGCATTTGACTTTGACCACTTGGATTCTTAACCAGTCAGTGATGTTGGTGTAACCAAAGTGTGTTGGGCTTGACGCGTACCAGACGTTGAATGGTACGCGTATGTGTGAGTATGATTGAGAATGTTAATCTATGAGGATTATGATCTCCATTGGATTGATTTTACACTGGGGATGTGCTGGTAAATTGTGACCAGAATTGTGGGCCATATGTTGTCTAATAACAAAAAATTGTCAAGCTTCGGTTGGGAATGATATCTGGTGTGGAACCACTATGGGCTTGATTGAACGGTACTGTAAGCATTTTAGCATTTGTGTCAGAGACATTGTACGGATTTATTGTGGCCGTAATTAATTGTTATGTTGTTACTTCACAAGCATTGTTAGACTGTATATGCATTACATGACTAAATGTAAGAATGATTTGATAGAAGCAGTCGTGCATTATCAGGTATGCATTTGAATTGTACTATGTGGTACATGTTTGATTGATAATGCGAGTTTGACATGTGATGTTTCCTAGTATGGTAAAATATCATGACATCGCTGGTTGACAGTAGTAACAGCATTGTCGAGTTCTTGTGATATTAATTAATATTCTTCTGTCGAAGAAGAACGGAATGAGTTATCATTTGTCTGCGACATGTGAAATTTGTTGGAGAAATCCATGTGGATGCTAGATTACACATGCTTGGAATAACGGTATTCAACTTTTAAGTGGTATATGTTTGTTGAGCATTGAGAAATATATAGAGAGTGATGTACCTCGTGAAAGAGCTTGTGATATACTCGAGAATGGTAGTCTCGAGGGAGTAGTTGATGCAAATGAATGTCATTAACGAATTTATTCCTTTTTTTTTAGTAAAGAATGACTTCCCTGGTAAATGTGATATCTAACCATGCAAATGGTGTGGATACTGGATTCGATGATTCACAGAAGTTAGTGCGAAATGACCAGAACTCAAATTCATTTGGTTATTGATATATATGTGATTCGTATGTAACAGCGTATCGTACATGGCTTCTTATGTACACTATACGTTGCTCATGGAGTATACGAATGATGACATATGAGTTTTATGTTGTTTGATTGTTGAGGGTTGCTCGATTTAGTTAGCAACCAATGTACTTTCTCTCTTGATTCCATTAGTTGTTATAGAATGAGAGATGTATTACTGTATGCAGGTTTGAAACCTACGACGATAGATGTAAATGTTTCGTTTGACACATTGTGTAATTGCATTATACAGCGCCAAGTGGTGAGATGTGAGAGCAGTGATAGTTGTGTGCACATTTCCTTTGATGAGATCGATTGGTTTGGGAGTATCTCTTGATGGACGAGATTCATGTGAGGGTGACATCCTCAGAATTGCTGTTTTATTGATGATGTATCTATACCACGATACCATGTATTGGTATACAGTGAAATTATTTGTATGGCATATTGAGTACATATGTGCAAGATTCAAATGAGATTAATGTGTAAGATATGACATATCAATGACAGTGTATGGTCAAGGATGTCAGTCAATCTTGTCTTAGAATGTTGTTGATCAGTTGTGTACGTGTACGCGAAATGAGTAGTCACTGCTGAGAGAGGGACAACATCTTGAGCAAATGTCTCGTCTAAATTGATATATTGTTCCCCTTGCGTGAAGATGCTTAGAGATGAAATTTATATGAGAGGACAACGATTTGTCAGATACATGAATTGTCTGTTGTAGTACAAGGGAACTCCACATGTATGGTATGGGTATATCACGACCAGTTTGGATTTTGACAAAAGTAGCTTGTCAGTTATACCGAAACATAAGTTCTATGCTCATGGTTTGCTGGAGCTGATATGTGAGACATAGTCAGCATGTGATACTGCAGTCTTCTAAGTTAATGTCTGCTATGTTTATTTTACATTACTACAATGCTGGTAAGTATATGACTTGGATGTGCTTATACTTGCGATAGTAACGAGTATGTGTTTATTGTTACAATTGCTGGTAAGTATATGATTTGGATGTGCTTATATTTGCGATAGTAACGAGTATGTGTTTATTGTTACAATTTTAAATGCATCTATGTGTCTTGTGACACGATGTGATGAGTTTATTATGTAATTTCGAGGACGAAATTCAATAAGTAGGGGAGAATTGTAATGCCTCGATATGACGCATACTTGTGGTATTTGGTTACGGGGTAATTATTCGATAATTATGATATGATGTAGGCTCGGGTTTGGGTTGACCCGAGTATCAATGATGAACTGAAAGGAAGGAATAATGTTTATGATGACATGAACAAAACGTAGTTGAGAAACAAAATAAGATAATTTTGGTATGATGTGGACTCGAGTTCGGGTGGAACCGAGTATGAGAAGCATATTATATATATGTTGAGTGGAGAACATAGATAGATATGTATATATGGGCTTGACACCATCCTAGCTAGGAATGGCTCCGCCTCGGGTGTATATGTTATAAAAAAAATATTTATTTGGCAAAGACTATGCTTCACTCGATGTAGTTGAAGTTTTGTCTTTAGTTCAATAAGTTGTATTTTTTTTTTTCAATTTTATCCTTTTTCGTAGGAGAATTGACATGATGCAAGACATATTAGCAATATCCAATGCTCTGTCAATATTATCTGGATGATACTGACGCTATATTACTACTCGGCAAAAAAAGACTAAAAGTAAAAAAATATATTAGAATAAGACTAAACTTTGACTAATGAGATAAAAAACTGGTCAAATTTTTCATCACGAATTTCGGAAATTTTGTAAAAGAGAAAAATTTACTAGAATCCAAAACTTTGAGATGATAACGATGAAGATGAAGAAGCACATCCATTTCCTTTTTATTCAAAACCCTCCATCATCAATGATTTCACCTGTGGGATGGATGAAGAGAGATATTTGATTTTCTTTTCTAATTTTTTCAAACATGATTTTATTTATATTTATTTATGCAAAATACGTTCTCTAAATTGTTGTGTGATTCTAATTTCTATCTCCTTTTTAACAATTATTTAATTTAGTTTTATTTAATTTATATAGATAATTTGGATTTTGTGAAAAAATGTCGAAAATCCAATTTTCGATAAGTTGACTGTGTGTTAAAAACGTACGGTTCACTATTCAGCTCACACGTACGGAAGTGGGAATTATGGGTCTTCGATTATGATGCCACCATATTTATTGGGTAAATCCAAAAGAAATGGTTTAGAGTTAGGGGTACTTACAAAAAAATTCATAAACAAACTTTTATTTTTATGTTCAGTCCCTAATCATATTATCTAAATTTTGTACTCTCCATTTGAAAAACAATTTGTTTCCAAGTTTCTAATCTGTGTAATTGACTCAAATACCCTTTTAATCATATTCATCATCTTACGTTTCAAAATTTCCCCAAATCCATGATTTGTGATTTGGGGCATCATTTCTCCTTATTTCTTCATCCACTCACGACAAACTTCATATCCAAATTCCTTCCTCCTCCCCTACGTAAACTTCCCCCCATTGTCAAGCTTTGTTGAGCACCAGCGTCCGTCGTCTGCCCAAAAGAAACAACACAATCACTGAAAAAGCCCGAGAATTCCGAAAGCACACCAAACTTGACATTGATTAACTTACTAGAGGTAATATTTCATCATCTATTTGTTTACATTTTATGAGAACTTTTTTTTTGCGTAGGTGAGGAATTTTATCGTGGCTCATTTTCTGGTTTATTTTCGATTTATTTCTTGTTTCAGTTTCTTCTGGGTTTCGTAACAAATTATGCAAGGTTTGATTATGAATGCTGGAAAATTACTTGATTAGGAGTTATTTAAAGTACTTGATTATCAGTTATTCTGTATTTGAGTTATGTTTTCTTGGTACTAAATTGTGCTATATGTTGGTATTGTAGATAATGACAAGCAGTTCTTCAAAAGTTGTAGAGAAAAAAGGTTGGTCCGGTAGTTCGTTGCTCTCCCATTTGCTTTAGCTGCAACCATTCTGAGGCACCAGCATGGACTCCTGGGCAGTCCATGATTTTAGTGGATGAATGGAATTTTAAAATTATCTAAACAATTTGCATATTCTCTGTATACTGGTTTATTACATATTATGTACTTTTTGGTGGATAAATTAACCAAAAGATTTTAGTGGATGAATGAACCAAATTTTTGGACTATAGTTGAATTGTGACATGTACATTGTTTATTAAATATTATGTAGTTTTTTGGTGGATGAATGAACCAAATGATTTTAGCGGATGAATGAACCAAATTTTATCATTTTAGTGGAATTGTGATCTGTGCATGCCAATGAACCGACAGAGTACTCTTTGAACATAATCCGAATACATTTTGAAAATAAACCGAGTGTTTTCTTAATACAAACCAATTATATTTCTCTTAATATTCATTTGAGACCAAGTTCTTTTAAACACATCAACCGAGTACTTTTTGAACATAACCCGAATAATTTCTGAACATAAAGTATGTACATTTTGAATACGAACCAAGTACATTTCTCTTAATATTCATTTGAAACCACCAAGTGCTTTAAAAACACCAACCGAGTACTTTCTGAACATAATCCGAGTACTTTTGAACACAAAGTAGGTACATTTTGAATACAAACCAATTACCTTAATCTTAACATTCATTTGATACCAAGTGCTTTTAAACACACCAACCGAGTACTTTTTTGAAAAATAACCCGAGTTCTTTTTGAACATAAAGTAGGTACATTTTGAATACAAACCAAGTATCATTATTTTAACATTCATTTGATACCAAGTGCTTTTAAACACACCAACTGAGTACTTTTTGAGCATAACCCGAGGACTTTTTGAACATAAAGTAGGTACATTTTGAATACAAACCAAGTATCATTATCTTAACATTCATTTGATACCAAGTGTTTTTAAACACGCCAACCGAGTACTTTTTGAGCATAACCGAGTACTTTTTGAACATAAAGTAGGTGCACTTTGAATACAAACCAAGTACAATTATTTTAACATTCATTTGATACCACCAAGTGTTTTTAAACACACCAACCAAGTACTTTTTTAAACATAATCCGAGTATATTTTGAACATAAAGTAGGTATAATTTGCATACAAACCAAGTATCATTGTCTTAATATTTATTTGATACCACCAAGTGATTTTAAACACAACAATCGAGTACTTGTGAACATAACCCGAGTATGTTTTGAACATAACGTAGGTACAGTTTGCATACAAACCAAGTACATTTCTCTTAACATTCATTTGATACCACCAAGTGCTTTTAAACAGACAAACCGAGTATTTTTTGAACATAAGTATGTTTTGAATTTGTAATGTCAAGTGTAGATTAGGTACATTCTGAATGCAAACCAAATACTTTTTGAATTCGTAATGAGCATCAGAATAATCCAAGAGTTTCCCTATTTTAGAAGTGTCACACACCTTATAGACATGTTATGTGGAATTGTCCATGTCAAATTTTATAATGGTTGGTGCGCACAATTGAATATGCCAAAAAAAGATGTCAGCATATACATTAGTACAACAATAATGGTTGCGAATTGAAGTTATGAAACGTCAAGGCACACTCGATGACCAATAAATGTTGGAACAATCATCTAATTTAAACTTTTTCAATATAATTACCATTTTTTACTAAGAAATGATGTCAACATCCATTGATTGGCCCAATTGAGACCACCATGCTTTAAATTACACAGAACGAGTACATGTTCAACATAACAAGAGTATATCTCAAATGTATAAAAGGTACATTTTCATGCAAACCAAGTACATTTTTTCTTAACATTCCTTGTTCGACACCAAGTGCTTTTAAACACACCAAACGAGTACTTTCAAACATAAGACGGGTACTTTTATAGCATAAAATAAGTATTTTTTGTATGTAAATCAAGTACAATGAAATTTCATCCCTTGTTTGGCAACAATTGAGACTTGCTTTTTGAAAGACACAACGAGTACTTCATGTACATAACCCGAGTATATGCCAAGTGTAAAATTGATACTTTTTCAACACAAACCAAGTATAATGAAATTATCTTCCCGTGTGGGCGGACGACTGCCCCGTGTTTGGCCCCCAACTGAGACTATTATTGCTTTTTTAACGCACAAAATAAGTACTTTTTCAACACAAAGTGAGTATATGTTAAAGACAATATAAGTACATGTTAATACTTTCCGACATTCATCATTGTTTGGCCCCTACTGAGACTACTGCTTTTTAGTGCACAAAATGAGTACTTTTGGAACACAAAGTGAATATATGTTAAACACGATAACAAGCCCACTAGAGTTGCAATTGCTTTTCAATACACACAACAAGTATTTTTTGAACGCAAACTGTGTATCTTTTACTTGTAAAATATGTTTATTTTAAATATAAACCAAGTACTAAATTATCATTCCTTGTTTTGACCCCAACTGAGACAATTGCTTTTCAACACATACAACGAGTACTTTGTTTGAAAATTATGGGATGGGAACATCATACAAACATTTTTTAGTGTTAACGGGCGATGTTATTACGTAGATGTTAATTTTGAAATCTAATGTTATTTGGTCCTGTACTTCCTCTTGCGACGATACATTAAAATATAAACTCTTAGCATAGGATCTCTTTGGCCTAGTGCCAAAAGGGAAGACTGCAAGATATCTAGTGTTGGTTTGTATTTTCAATATGATGATATTTATAATTGTACTCCGTAAACGATGGGTCCGATTTCCTCTCTTATGCTTGAACCTAGCCTAATAATGGCTGGGTCGTTTGTATTTTTCTTTGGAATGCCATTGCTTTATAATAACATATATATTCCTGCAGCCAAATGCAAGCAATGACGTATTCGAATCCGTCTTGGCGGACAAAGTAAACAAACTAGAATCCACAGGGAAACATGAAAATGATATTTTTACCGCAGTTCTTGTGACCAAGTTGATCCAAATATTCTGTAGAAAATGTTCTATAAAATGTTCTATAAAAATTTCAAAACTTTGTTCAAAGGATCTATATTCATGGGAAATGATCATGCCTTGAAAATCGCTGGGGTGGGAACCATCAAAATTAAAATGTTTGATTGTATCATTCACACCATACAGGAGGTACGACACGTGAATGGTCTCACAAAGAATCTTTTGTCTTTGGGACAATTGGACGATATCGGGTGCAAGACCCGTATCGAAAATGGGATCATGAAGGTTGTGAAAGGCGCGCTTGTGGTATTGAAGGCGGAAAAGGCTTACAAGAATATGTATGTACTTCTGGGGAAAACACACAAAGAAGCATAACTAGTTGTTGCATCGACTAGTTCAGGAGTGAATTAACAGTGTTATGGCATAGGAAGCTCGGACATATGTCAGAACGAGGGTTGAAGGTTCTCTCGGAACAGCAGCTGCTGTCGGGGCTTACAAAAATGTCTCTACCCTTTTGTGAGTATTGTGTTACCAGTAAATAACACAGGCTAAAGTTTGGCACATCTACTGCCAAAAGCAGTGTTATATTGGAGAGATTCTTCCGATACTTGGCAAGCAGCGGTTGTATCCCTAGGAGAAGAGAGATACTTTGTCTCGTTCATTAATGATTATATAGAAGATGTTGTGTGTAACCAATCAAGAATAAATCAGATGTTTTTTCATTATTCAAGGTGTTCAAAGCGCGGGTTGAACTTGACTCTGAAAAGAAGATCAAGTGTTTGAGGACTGACAATGGAGGAGAATATACAAGTGCTGAATTTGATGCATTCTGCCAAAGAGAGGGCATCAAAAGACAATTCACAACGGCTTACAAGCCTCAAAATGGAGTGGCAGAACGGATGAACAGACCTTGTTGGACAGAACAAGAGTGATGTTGAAGTCTGCAGGTCTAGCCAAGTCATTTTAGGCAGAAGCAGTCAAGACTGCTAGTTATATTATAATTCGCTCTCCACCAGTGGCGATTGATCTGAAGACTCCGATGGAGGTGAGGCTGGAAAGCCGGTGGATTATTCTCAACTACATACATTTGGACACGTTCTATACAATGAAAAAGAAAGATCGAAATTGGATTCTAAATCCAGCAAAAGTATTTTCTTGGGCTATGCTGATGGTGTCAAGGGGTATCGTTTGTGGGACCCCACTGCCCACAAACTTATCAGCAGAAATGTTATCTTCGAGGAAGATAAAGTGAAGGGAGACAAATGCACATTGAATTCAGATACTACTATAATTTAGGTGGAAAATAAGATAGACGAAGATCAAGTTTCTTCTGAGGCATTACCAGAGCATGAGGAAGAAGAACCAGTTGAGTCAGAGGTTTCCAAAGTTCGGCAGTCTACTCGGGAGATGAGACGGGTTAGATTTCAGATTATGTTATTGAAAGCAATATTGCATACTGTTTATTAACAAAGGATGGTAAGCCATCGAGTTTCCAGGAGGCTACTTGAAGTTCTGATGTATCCCTATGGATGACAACAATGCAGGAAGAATTGGAGGCATTAGACATGAACAAAACTTCGGATCTCGTAACACTACCACGAGGACGGAAAGCCACCGGTAACAGATGTGTCTATGAGATCAAACGTGATGGTAACAACCAAGTGGAAATATATCGTGCAAGATTGACGGTGAAAGGATATGCTCAAATGGAAGGTATCGACTTCAATGAGAGATTTTCTCCTGTGGTCCGACTTACATCAGTAAGAGTAGTATTGGCATTGCGTGGGGTGTTTGATCTACATCTAGAGCAGCTAGATGTAAAAACATCTTTTCTTCATAGAGATCTTGAAGAAGAAATTTATATGCTCAAACCAGAAGGTTTTGCTGAAATAGGCAAAGAGAACTTGGTTTGCAAGTTGAACAAATCTATGTACGGTCTCAAACAGGCGCCGGGGTATTGGTACAAGAGATTTGATTCCTATATCATGAGCCTTGGGTACAACAGACTCAATGCAGATCCTTGTGCATATTTCAAGAGATCTGGGAATGGTTATTATATCATTTTGTTGTTGTAGACGACATGTTGGTCGCAGGACCCAACAATGATCGAGTCCAAGAATTGAAGGCACAGTTGGCTAGGTAATTTGATATGAAGGACTTGGGACCGGCAAACAAGATTCTAGGGATGCAAGTTCACCGAGACAAAATTAATAGAAATATTTGGCTTTCCCAGAGAAATTATTTGAAGAAAATCTTGCAACGCTTCAACATGCAAGATTGTAAGCCAATTTCTATCCCTCTTCCTGTTAACTTTAAGTTATCCTCCAAGATGTGCCTAGCAGTGAAGCAGAGAGGATAGAGATATCTCGAGTACCGTATGCATCAGCAGTGGGAAGTTTAATATTCTCTATGATCTGTACAAGACCAGACATTGCACAAGCAGTGAGTGCAGTCAGTCGGTACATGACGAATTCTAGACAAGAGCATTGGAGTGCGGTTAAGAGGATCCTTAGATACATTAAGGGTACCTTGAATGCTGCATTATGTTATGGAGGATCATATTTTACACTCAAGGGCTATGTGGATTCAGATTATGCAGGTGATCCAGATAAAAGAAAATCTACTACTGGTTATGTGTTTACACTTGCAGGAGGAGCAGTAAACTGGGTTTCAAAACTGCAAAGATGCTGTGGCGTTATCTACAATGGAGGCAGAATATATGGCAGCTACTCAAGCTTGCAAGGAGACAATATGTATTCAAAGGCTATTGGTGGAGATTGGCCATAAACAAGAGAAAGTTCATTTGTTTTGTGACAGTCAAAGTGCCTTGCACATTGCGAGGAATTCTGCCTTTCATCCCAGGACCAAACACATTGGAGTACATTTCACTTTGTGCGGGAAGTAGTTGAGGAAGGAAGTGTGGATATGCAGAAGATCCATACAAAGGAAAACCTAGCTGAATTTTCTGACAAAGCCGGTTAATACTGATAAGTTTGAGTGGTGCAGATCCGCAAGTGATCTAGCAGAAACGTAAGCAGCAAGGTGTTGCAAAATTGAAAGGATGTGTGGAGATGTGCTTGATTCTCAATCAAATTTTCAAGTGGGAGATAGGTGGGAGTTGGGGAGATGGCAGTTGGGAGATGTTCATTTAATGCACATCTTCAACCCTATAAATAGAGCACATTTCCTTCATTCTAAATCATCACATTTCAGAGTGTTATATTATTTCTCTATATTTGAGTGTGTATTCTATAATATTTGTGAGATAGTTTTTCTCCTATATTGAAAGTGTCTTTCTCTTTGAAAGATAATGAGAGGTTGTAACCCATAAAATATTATAGTTGAATCTTTTCATCTTGCCCGTGGTTTTCACCCTAATAATTTTTAGGGGGTTTCCATGTAAACTTGGTGTCCATTTTATTCTCAATTTTCAATATTTTTTTATCTCATGTTGTCGCACACTAGACCAACATAAATTACCCATAAGTTAGGAATTTAATGGAAACTAGAAATTTGCAAGTATTAATCAAATGTGTACGCAATTTAAAGAAAATAGCCGGATTCGTGCTTGAACAAGGAAAAGAATAAAGCACATAAGGAATCATTAATTAAGAAGTCAGTGGAAATTTATGACATGTGGTATCGTTAATAAACATTTTAACCAACTATGGTTTGTAAATAGATTGTTTTTACAATTATAGCAGTTTACTCTCGTATAATTTGTAGAATGTAGCACACTGCCTCCCTATATGGAGAGGTGTTTTGCACTTAATCACAAACCACAGTGGGTAAACTATTTATTTTGAAAACTACATAAGAGCAAATTGCCCATTTTCCAAACATAGTAGTGTAAACTGTTAATTTGAAAACCAACATACGTTCCTTACCAAAAACCCTTAATTAAGTCACATGTCATTTATTACAATTACATATTTAATTTATAAATATTTAAGAAATGTTTCTTAGCTTCATTGCATTTTAACTATTTGAAAAAATAAATTGTGCTGTTTATAATTTATTATGTACACGGAAAATTATGGAGGAATCGAGGTTACAATCTTAAAAGAATAAAAAAAGTTTAATTAACTAAATTTATTGGGCTATACCAAGTAATGGGCTTCAATGATTTTCCGAATTAGTAGACCATTTAAATCCAATGACTAACTGGGCCCAAGCCTTCTATTTTTTTGATAAAGTTCATTAAAACTTGAAAGAGTCGAAAACAAATCAAATGTTTTATAAATATAATTCTTATTCGTAGAGTTAACACTTCTATTTAAATATTTATAAATTAATAAATTTGAAATTGACAAAATCCTATTAATTTAGTGAATATTAGATAATCGATAAGTTATTAATTATAATTTATAGATTATTTAATATAATAACTTATTAATCTATCATGATTTGTTTTATTTTAATAATGAATACCTTGTTGAAGCTATTAAGTATATTTATTCAATGTGTCATTTCAATGTACTCTAATGTATTGTTCAATGCACTATATTGAGCTATGAAAAAAATTATATCAAAGTTCTTAATATATAAATAAAAGTCAAAGATGAGATTCAACGTAAAATCATTTTCAACAAAAAGAACGTAATGACAATTGAGTCATTTTTCATGAAGTTTCTTTATAGATTAATCACAAATATACTATGTATTAAGAGGTTATTAATCTATATATTGCATGATGTCTATATGAATTCTCGTATATGTATTATCTTATAAATTTAACTATTATTAATTTCGCACGTTGTCGTAAGTCGGGATCGACTAAAAATATTATTTAAGCGATATGGGTATTAAATTATCGATATTCTACTATATATGAAATTTGAAAGCTTTTATTTAAAACAGAGCATGCTCAATTTGAATCGAGAAACTCCATTTTTACTAAAATTATATAATTTTAAACTTGTTGATAATTACTATATATGATCTTTTGGAAGAAATAATATTTAAGTGGTACATTTGTTTGATGCTTTGAATCTAATCGTTTCTTTGTTTGTTTGTTTGTCAAAAGGTTAAAATACTTTATTATATCTTTAATTTTGTCTAACCTTTCTCAAGCACAAAACGTCCAAAAACCCTAAAAGCATGAATTCCACAAGGGAGGTTAAAAAAGCAAGAATATTATAAATTTTTTTTTTTTATGTTATCGTTTTTTGTCCCATAAACAGAAATTCTAAATTCCCCCGTATATTATTGTACTTTAATTAATGTTTTTTTTTGGGAAATTAAATGTGCAATTCCTCTTTGAAAGAATAGGTAAAAAGAGATCTTGATGTCATTTTGTTAATCACACAATTTACACTGAATTTCATCTTGAAATCCAGACTAAAGAATATCAAGTTTAATATCATGGCAAACCATGAGTATATTTGTCATGGGAAAATTATATACATAAATCGATGTCAAGTAATTTTACTAAAATACAGATCGGATTTTTCTTCGGTGCACCCGATGTTCAGAAACACCAACACACATACACATGTATGTATATATGTGTGTTGGTGTTTCTCACACCCCCGGTGCATCGAAGAACTTCCCGAGTTAGACCCAGCAGAAGTGGTAGTAAAAAATACTCAAAATTTTTCTTAAAATTTTGGGGAAAAAATATAATCTTAGCAATCACAGTCAAAATGATGCAATGTGTTCATGGATGCCAAATATATTAATGTGTATTCTATGGTAAATGGAAACATAATGCTAGTGCTCGTGCTTTTTTCTCTTTTTTATGAGATAATAGGTAATGAGTAGGCAACGTGGAGGATAACATCTTTAGGGTCACTATCAATTTCTTTTAGAGATGGAATTGATAGTGCACTCTTTAATTATATCCCAGAGGTGGTGTTCTGAGGGGCATTTAACCATTCATTTGCATCAATGTTGATGAAATATTTTGCATGATGCCAAATTGATGGTTGGATTGACGTTAAATAAATGACCCTTAGGCATCGTCAGTTAAAACCCTCTTTCTTCATCGTTCACAACTAAATATGATATTATTTCTTAAAAATATCATATAATATCAACCTATTAGTCCAGTTTTATTTCTAGCGTTAATTTTTAGAAATTTTATTTTTTAGTACAATCTTCTATATAAGGTCAACTTCAGGTAATTATATTTAAGCTCCACTCCTGGATATTAGGTAATGTAGATTTACATTTTGTAGTAAAAAAAGATCACTATGAATATTGCATACTTGAATAAAACGAATTTTCCCACTTAATATATAATATAAATATTTATAATATCAATTATTTTACATATGATAAAGTTGTTTAGGTCAGATACGCCAGACCCAAAAATTTACTTATTTTTTATAGAAGAAACTCACATTTTAATAAAAAATTAAAATATATTTATTTTATTCGTCTCTCCAAAAAATTCTCCATTATTGAAATGGGCCATAGGCGAAGGAAGCTCTTTTTGCTTACTTATCATTAGGGCTGTTTACCGGGCCGGGTCAAACCGGACCCGGCCCGGATTCGGACCGTTAAGTCCGGTCCGAAACCGGAACCGGACTTAACGGTTCCGGTTCGCCCCGGAACCGGTTAGAAACCGGTCCGGGGCGGTCCCGAAGAACCAAACCGGTAGGACAGCCGGTTCCGGTCCTACCGGTCCGGTTCCGGTTCCGAAACCGGAACGGGTAGATTTTTAAAAAAAAAAATAAAAATAAAAATAAAAATTGAAGAAGGCAACGTTAACATTTGTTAACGTTGCCTTCAACGTTAACAATGTTAACGTTGGCAACGGCTCTTAGCCGTTGCCAACGTTAACTTTTTATTTTATTTTTTAAAAAAAAATTTAATAAAAAAAAAAAACTATAAATAGGGGATGTTGTGTTGTGTATTGTTTCATAACAATTCTTGTAACGAAAATTACTTCACTCTCATATTTTTCTCTCAATTGTGCTATTTACAATTTACTTATAGTCTTATATCATAATGGCATCTTCATCTAGCAGTGATGCTGGTCGTAGCCGGGGTCGTAGTCGGGGTCTCGTTCCGGGTCGTCTATCACTGAGTTCATCTTCTGCAATGAATTTGCCTGTGCCAATTCCTGAGTTAAATGAAAGTTATGATTTTTTTGCTGACCTCGATGTTGGTGGTTCTTCTATGAATGTCGAACCCCAACAACCCCAACAACCTGCCGAACCTGTTGCTGCCCAAGCCCAAGAAAGACAACATGTGGAGTCATCCGGAGCCACTACAGCATCAAGTAGACTACCTACAGATAGGCCACGTATGTAGAAAAAGCTCACGATTTCAACATCTATTCCACAGAAGCAACCACTTTCGATCAACATCATCTATTCCTGACGGTTTTTTATATATATAATTTGTGGAAATTAAGGTCAAATTTAATTTATATTAGTTAAATTGATTATATATGACGAAACCTTAAAAACTAATACTAGTTTACGGTTTCGGTTAGGGTTCCATATTGTTCTGTTCTGGTTTCACCTTATGTTCATTAATTTTATGAATCCGAACTGAACCATAACATCTTCAGTTCCGGTTTCGATTTGAAACGGTTACGGTTCTTGAGAGACGGTTTGGATTCCAAGAAAATCGTGGTATGATATATTTTAAGTCATTTTTAGCTTTAATTTCTGATCAGATCACTATATTCTCAAATCATTTTTATGTTTGTGAATAAAATTTTGTCAATTAAAAACTTTTCGAGTTGTTAGAAATTTCAATAGTTGGATCTCATGCATTAATTTCTGATCAGATCACTGACAAAAGTAAACGTTTGAAATTAGGAGTTTTGTAGGGTCCAAACTAGGGGCTGTTACCGAATCGATTTGGATCGATTCTAGATCGGTTCCAAACCGATTTCGGATTTCTTGGAACATGATCGATTCGGTTGAAAATTGGATTGGATCCGATTCTGTGGTCACCGGTTCCAACATGGAACCGGACAAAAAAAACTATGGCACGCGGTCGGTCGGTGCCTTGTGGCAGATCGATCGCGTGTCACCGAGAGTTAATTAAAACTCTATTTTGCATGCGATCGATTGCTCGTGCTGTTTTTTTCTGTACTTTTAATTTTGGTGTGTTTTGGATCTTTGGTATTTTTTTAAATTAAAGTATTAAATACAGTTTTCATAGAAAATTCTTCTTTATTGATAAATGTTTAAATCAACCTTAGTACATATTATTACAAATAAGAGTTACAACAACTGAAATTAAAGAAGCGTTGGACACAACATTTACTTTTTTATTTAGTTATTTTTTGGTTTCGAAACCGTAGAACCGATCGATCGGTATATTCCCCGTTCCGGACCGGTTTGGGACCGATTAACCCGTTTTCGATTCCAAATCGGGCTAAACCTGTCCGATTCTAGGCCGGTTTCGGATTGATCTGGCCCATTAAGAAGCTCAAGTCCGAACTCCAATTTATTCACATCATAAGTCATCAGTGAAAATCTTAAAAATGAGTGCAAATTAGTTAAATATGAGAATTAAATTCACCACAGTAATTCATGGAAAATTCTATTATGTATAGAGAGTTACTCCATAAATAGGTTGAGTTATTCGATGAGGTCGATTTTACATGAGATCCACAACGATTATATCTACATAAAAAAAAACACTCTCTCCCAATCTAGGATAGAATTTCCCGTGATTCATACTCTTTGATGACCTATATTATTATTATATATATGGTTTTGAGTTCATTAATTATATAGATTATGAATGAATTCACGTGGTATTATTAAAATTAAAAAGCATAGATTTGACTCATTTCATTTAGACATGACCATGGTTTAGAACCGCCGGTTAGACGGTTCAAAATCGTCGGTTCGATGGTTTAAAAAACCTCGACCTTAACCTTAACATTTCTTGACGGTTCCAGTTACGATCATGAACAACCGGTTACAGTTATGGTTTGACCCTTATTTTTAAAAATAAAAAATAAAAATATTATTAAAAATTGAAAAACAATGTAAAAAAATATTTTATTGTTTTTCCTCCTTGTATTAATCATAAAATAACATGAATAAATTCTAGCTAATAACCAAAATGTGTAAGATCTATTTGTTTGATTAAATATATAACTTAAAACACTCTATTTAGATTGACAAGACTCTTATAATATAGTAGTTGAAGCTAATTATTTAAGTTGGAGGTCATGAGTTCAAATCTACACCATAATATATGTTTTAAATTTAAATATGTAAAAAAAAAAATTAAAATAAACTATTGAGCCGATGGTTAACCGACGAAATTATGACCATACCTCCTATAGACATGACGGTTATGGGTCCGACCATTCAAATCGTTGATCCGATTAACCGACCAGTTGACCATGTGCCGATTTTAGACCGATTCAGGGTCATTTATGACCCTTGATCGGGTCTAATCTCACTCCAGTTTTTCCCATTTCTCTAGCTTACCGGACATAAATTAAAATTAAATTCCATAAATTACAATCCACATCCAATTAATATATATTTGAGAGATGATAATTGAATAAAAATATAATCTAAAACTATCATCTTTTTTGAATTAGCTAGAGAGATAATTTAATAAATAATACAAAGAAAATGTCCACTTTAGTTAGTTAGATTAAGAAGAAAATGGCATTCCAATTAGTCATTCATGGTTAGTTTGATGATAATGACATCATCACTATTGATGTGGAATATTACACATCAATAATAGATCTACTTCAAGGACACTACCTTTAGAGGGTAACATCAAAAAATTCTTGTTTTATATATTATCTATATTATTTTATTAAAACGGGCTCACCATCAATTTATGATTAAAACACTTTTTGGTTTCTCCCCCTAAAACAACACCTACTTCATATTTCTATTCATTTGAATTTTTAGAGTATTTTCTAATGAAATTTCATTTGAATATCAAAGGACTCATCTGCTACACGGGTAAGTTCTTGTCACAATAACAATGTCGTAATGACTAAATTAATGATCCAAATTTGATTTGAACATTTGCGATTCACATGAATAGTGGATGCCATATGTCTAAATTACATTAAGATATTTGGATATAATATTAGTAGATTAACATTATGCTATGATCTCATTACCCATAGTCTCACTAATTCGAAATGTGTCTGCCTATAGCAACAGCCCACCGGGTAATAAAACAAAGGGAAAATTGTAAGGAAGTACCCTTTTTGGAAATTCACTTAAGTCTTGGGAAAAAATAATAGAAAAATCCAAATTTGAAAAAAACATTTATTCAAATATGTCCAATTTCAAAGTTTTAAATCAATTAGGTGTTTTATTTCGGCTCTTTTACCCCTCAATGGTTTGGTAAGTTGGATTCTATTCCCTAGACTTTTGTTTGGTTTACAAAGAAGCCCCTATATAATATTTAATTATCTTTTATATCCTTATATTTATAAAAAAAATGTTACATTTAACTTCCTCTTTTTACAAGTCCCTGTTATTTGCGATCATTGGCACAAAATGGTATCAGAACCAGGTTTATTCTGGAAATGTTATAGTATGATATTGAATATTAATTTGTAACCTATACGGAGGAGATAATTCAAGAAAAATTATGGATCCGAACGAATGTTCGAAGTGTCATTCATACAGGTGGTACTTCCAAAATTTGGAAGCACTAAATCAGAAGCATATGGCGAAAGCTCAACGCTTCAACCATAAGTTGAAATTATTACGATGAACAAGATTATGCCTACCTGGCATAAACCATTACAAGAAACTGGAGATGATGTCTAAGATGCTTCATCAAGTGAACCTTAAACTACAGTTCAAGTTAGCCGAATTTCAGGATGACGATCATCCTGAACATGAGGACGTTATTCCATACCCAATGATCCAACAGGGTCCGGACCAGACGATTAGGATGGGAGAACCAACCTTTCGAGAAATCGAGCCAGATACTTCTAAGATATCCCAAGATCTTAGAGAGATCCAGAAGACAGTACAACGTTATGGATACCTACAATTCCATGTCCCTGTACAGATCCATCAGATTCAAAGTCAGATGGAGATAATGATTAAACATCAGGATGCAATTCTTGAAAACCTTCGGGATGTTCAAACCCAAGTAAAGGAGTTGGAGTCACGACCAAGCTCTCCAGGTAGAAAGAAAGGAGTGTGGTTACCACCATCCTATGGAACATAACCCCTTTTACACCAAAATGGAAAAGCAGAGGAGGTCCGGAGGCCTATGACGCAGACTGAAAAAATGATTTCAGTCCTACTACTTCCTACATAGTAATATGAAGAATCAACCTGGAAGATCTACGTGATCTTGCTGATTCGTTTGCGGGATTGAATCTCGTAGACATCAAAACAAATCAAGTTCTTTGACTTCAATCACAAGAGAGTTTCGGGTCACGCAATCCACCATCCAAAGGAGATCAAAACATGCCCCACCGAGAAGATTTTACGACTGGAGGAACTTTAGATCCCCCAGTTGGAACAAGGAGTCATTCCCGCAGGCCAAACCTACACCAAACGCCTTACGGGAAATCCCAGCTAGATGCGATACATCCATACGGACTTATGCTCAACATTGAGCTCAGCAATGAGAATCGCAGCAGGAACGCTTGATTTCATATTACTCCTTAAAATGAGTTTGGAAGGATCAACCAAAATTGTCTGGGAGCTCGGAGACCCAGGTACCAAGGAAGAAATTTTAGCCGGAGAGTCCCTGAAGAAATCGTGGACAAGACGGCAAAATTCTTTAAAATCTGTTTCATTGGAGTACGCTACTTCGAAGGAATGGAGAAAGAGAAGGCGACAAAATATAGGCAAGCTATATATAGCTTGGAACTACATGATATCTGTTATGTAGACGAGTACATCAAGCTCTTCACAGAGTATAGATGGAAGACAAAGATGATAGAAAATGATATATCATACCAATGAGCTATTCTTTGCCAAAATACCGAGTCCATGGAGAGAAATGCTTATCCAGGAATATACACCGCATGCAATAAAGAAAGTGTCCAGGAAAATGTCATTCCTTAAAATGAAGCTGGCACAGTGGTGCTATCAAGCCAAACTTCAAAAGAATTACACGAATCTTAGAGGAATCAACAAAATAGCTCATATTTGTTGTACAAGGAATAATATACCTACAATCATTGGAAAATACCCTCAGAGGCGTAAGATGAAGAAACACAGAAGTCGTCTGTATGCCCGAGGAAGTAGTAGCAGAGGAAATAGGTCTTCATGGAGACCTAGAAAGTTCTGGTCAAAACAGAAAGCCCGAAGTTACAGATCTTGGCAAAGATCAGGACCAACCAGGAGTAGAACATGTTCTAATCGAGCAAGTACAAGCAGAGCACCGACGAAGAGACTTTCAGACGCACACATACTCGTGCAAATGAGAGTTTCAAAGATTGTAACTTGTGGGATCCTCGCTACTTAATCCTTTATGTATCAATTCATTCCACAATTAAAAGGTAGGATTAAGTAATAAGTCACACTGATTAAGAATTATACTATGTCAGTTATTATTTTATTCTCAAAACTGCGACATAATATACATCATTTACATATGAACAATCCTAACACGTTCATTCCCTAATCAATGGTTCATCTCGCAGCATAAGTCAACTCACAATCCCGGCCTTCCCTGTCTATGAGTCCCTACAGAAATAACCACACAACATGAGTATTGATATATAAACCATCTCATTTACATATCAATAAGAATACACAATACGATAAATAAACATAGTAACAACTCAACTGTGATTGTTTATGTATCATACACCACAAGATGCAAATATGTCATGACATGTATCTTTCATCATCCTGTTATAACGAGACCTATATGATATGTCTCTTAGCTTAATATGTCAGTGGTTCAGCCTTCACGTCCCATATTAGCAGCACATATCATTTTTCCGTCCTCACACTTTATAACAGCCATATCGTATACCCAACAATGGCATACTCCTCATGGCACCAACTATATGTCTCAACAGCATGAGTATACAACAATATGATGTCAACAATCATATACTTCAATCTCAACACATGTACTCCACAACACGTCACATCAATACATGTATCGTAACAATAAAATTCAATATTCGTACGTCAACACGTACCTGTCGTGCGATACAAAATATATAATTCCAGGCGTCCATGTTTAACCACCTCTCTGTCATATCCCCTATGATGATGCTACATGAATATCAACAATATACAATGTCAAAAGAAGCTTCACCATCAAATTCCAAGAAAATAAAACATTTTTCAAAATTACAACCCTAGCGATCGATCGACAATTCTCACCGATCGATCGCCAAAAAGTTCTGCCTCATCCGATCGATTGCCATTTCTCACCGATCGATCGCCAAAATGTCTCTCACGATCGATCGCCATGTTTCTCGCGATCGATCGCCAAAGCTTTGCACCGCCTTATTTTTCCCTGATGTCTGAAAATTTCAGAACATGGTGATTTTTGAACTTATCCTCATGGTTCCAATTCCACACCTCAAATCAAACTTTCATCAAAGTCATATTAAAGCATGATATGCACATTCTTTTCATGAAAACACAAGTTTATGTTCTTTAATTCCATCTAATTCAATTCCACTTGCATCAACATGACTTTAAGAACTATTCTACACATATACATGCTTATACAAGCTCACAAATCACTAAATCCTTACCAATTCACTTTGATGTTGCTTCACAATAAGCTTCCCTTTGATTTCAAGATCAAATTCAAGAAAAGAAAGCAAAAGAGAGTAAGGTGGTGGAATAGAGAGTTGTAGAGATTTGTAGGTGGTTTTAGGTGTAGTATGTGATTTATAATCTGATTTTAGCTTCATATACTCTCCAAAACTCAACCAAAATGCACATGAAATTATTCTCAAATTCAAATGCATATTCAACCAATTTACCTAAGTCATGCTTCAACTTCCATAACAAGTGTATAAGCCTTAAACTCGAACATGGTTACATAAATTCCATATAATTCCACCCACTTGGTTGTGTTTCATCACATAATCATGTCCCTTTACCATCTAACCATGCTTCCTATAATTTCTCGTACTCGGTTCAACTCGAACTCGAGTCCACATCATAAAATAATGATTTCATAATTATTTAACAATCATATCAACATAGATGAAGATCATATCGAGGCATTACATAACTGCTGGACATACGGAGCAAGAGTACATATCTCTACAGATTGTCCAGAAAACCAAAGTCGTGGAGTAAGACAATTCGAGCATACCAAGAAGTTTGAGGATGTTATTTATTTCCAGGATTTGGTGCATGTGTATCAATTTGAGGATATTCCCACAGATTAAAGCATCTACGAAGAAGAGATCTATTCATATAATGAGGTGAATCCAGTTCAGAATCATAGTGGAGTAGAGTTCTTTCAACACATGATCAGAGAAGAATCGTCGGTGTTTTTCTCACATGCCACTATTTCTCATAAAACTATTATGAGGATCATGAGAGAATAGCCAAAGATTACATCTGATTCAGTATCTCTTTCCTTCCACCATGAATTCTATTCCGTCTTGTAATATTTCCCAAGGTTTATGTTCCTTGAGAAATTCAATCCCAAGAATAAGTTGTTCTGGGATCATGCCTGTTGTACCTTCACTGGTTAGATCAACATCACCAATCTTTAGGTTTTCTTCATATCTTCCCACCGTAGGTTGTTGTTAATAATATAAGACATCACAAGGAAGATATTGTTCTTTTCCGTAATGTCAAAGATTATATGCACTTCACGCCATCTTACTGGACACTTCAGAACCCCTCTTGTTTTGAAGATATCAGGGATCTTCTGAATTCTACTCGAGATGACCTTCTGTTTTTCCCTAGGATAGTTGTTGATTAACCTATCATGTTGGAAAGACTTCCTTCTTGGCTCGATCATAAGGCTCATGCTTCTGTTCATGACAAGTTGATCTTGTATCCTCATATCGATCTCTCATATTGTCGGAGTATCAATAATGTCCGACAATACTGCTTTGACTATATCTTCGAAGATTCTGGGGACTTCGACGAATCCCTTTCTCAAGAATACCTCTGAATGATGAGTATTCGAGAGCGCGTACGACACCTTGTAGGTGATCGAGTAAGGCATGTTCCCTTCTTTCATCAAATCACTTCTTTTAAAATCTTGCTGAAGAGTAAGAACCTTGTTGAAATCTCGATCGCCTAAATTATGTGCAATTCTTGGATAAATGTTAAAGGCCATCTTTCCTGCATACAAATTTTGCAACTGCTCCCAAACAAGAATTTTTGAGGTTCAGGATTCTCTTGTCAAAGATTGTCAGGTTGAGGGGTGAATCAATTCCTTCATTGAAAGTTGCTTTGATGATGACTCTAATGGCTCCCATATGAATCCATGAGAGCGTATTATCAACTTCTCTTTTGACCTTGTTTTTAATCTCCTGGATTTCTCTATAGGGGATTAATTGCATCTCAATTTGGTTTCCCGTGAATTCTATCGGGATCGCAAATTCACCTGTTGTTACCTTATGGATAATTTGATGTTCCTTCTTCGAATACCAATCATATCCATGGCTTTCTCCATCGCTCCAATTGCGAATCCATCGTACATCTGAAGCTTTGGCTATTCTCTCATGATCCTCATAATAGTTTTATGAGAAACAGTGGCATGTGAGAAAAACACCGACGGTTCTTCTCTGATCATGTGTTGAAGGAACTCTACTCCATTCTGATTCTGAACTGGATTCACCTCATTATATGAATAGATCTCTTCTTCGTAGATGCTTTCATCTAAGGGGATGTCCTCAACTTGATACACCTGTACCAAATCCTGGAAGTAAACAACATCCTCGAACTCCTTGGTATGCTCGAACTATCTGTAGAGATATGTCCTCTTGCTCCGCACGTCTAGCAGTTACAATCTTTAAAACTTTCATTCGCACGAGTATGAGTGCTTCTAAAAGTTCTCTTCGTTGGTGCTCGGCTAGAACTTGCTTGATTAGAACCAGTTGACGAGGTTCTACTCTTTGTCGGTCCGAATCTTTGCCCAGATCTGTAACTACGGGCTTTCTGTTTTGACCAGAACTTTCTAGACCTCCATGAAGACATATTTCCTCTATTACTACTTCCTCGGGCATAAGGATGACTTCTGTGTTTTTTCATCTTCCGCCTTTGGGGTAGCCAGTGAGAGTAGAGATATCATTCCATGTACAACAAAGAGGAGTTGTCTTGTTGATTACTCTTAGCTTCTTGTAGTTCTTTTGGAGCTTCGCTTGATAGCACAACTCCGCAAGCTTTACCTTAAGAAATGACATTCTCCTGGACATCGTCTCTATTGGTTGTGGTGTATATTCATGGATAAGGATTTCTCTCCATGGACTCGGTATTTTGGTAAAGAACAGTTCTGCTGCATCTTTTTCTATTATCTTTGCCTTCCATCTATACTCTGTGAAGAGTTTGATGTACTCATCTACATAAGAGATATCATGTAGTTCCAGGCTATATAGAGTTTGTCTATATTTTTTCGTCTTCTCATCCTCATTCCTTCTGTGGAGTCCTCGTTACTTAATCCGTTATATATCACATCATATACATATGTGAGTAGGCATTAAGTAAATCCAATACACTGATTAAGAGTTTTACTATGTCACTTATTACAACGTTTACAAAACTCTGACATAATTTACATCATATGTACATAAGAACAACCTAAAGAAGATCATCTCCTAAGCAGTGGTTCAGTTCGCATCAGAAATTGACTCACAATCCCGTCCTCCCACGTCTATGAGTCCCTACAGAAACAATCACACAACTTGAGTATTGATAATAAACCATCTCAGTTCTATATCAATAAGAAACACAATACGATAAATCACTATCGTAAAATATCAACTTTGTCTGTTCTGTATCATGCATCATAAAATGCAAATATGTCATGACATGTCACATCCATCATCCTGTTATAAAGGGACATGTATGATATGCCTATCTCAGCTCAATATGTCAGTGAAACCTCCTCACATCTTCATATTAGCAACACATATCATATTTCCGTCCTCACACATTATAACAACCAAAGCATATACTCAACCAGAGCATACCTCTCATGCCAAAGCATATGCTCAACAGTAGCATACCTCTCGTGGCATCAGTCTCAACAACATGCATGTATAACACCATGAATGTATACGCATATGATACCATCAATCATATAATACAATCTCAATATATAGAAGCAACATCACATCAATCAGTAATCAATGCTCGTACGTCAACATGTACCTGTTGTGCGATACAATATATATATAGTCAGACACCAATGTTTAACCGCCTCTTTGTCATGTCCCCTGTGATGATGATACATGGATACCAATATATTTCCACAAAAAATATCACATTTGTCAAAATATTAACCCTAGCGATTGATCGCCAAAAACACGCGATCGATCGCCAAAACTTTCTGGCCAACAGCGATCGATCTCTATGTTTCATGCGATCGCTCGCTTCCTAGCGATCGATCGGTACGACCAAGTCATCGATCGCCTAACACACCGCCTCTCTTGTGTTTAGCCTTAAACGATCGATCGCCGCGTATGTAGCGATCGATCGCTATGCTATGTTTTTCTTATAACGTGGCGATTTTCATGTAGTTCTTCCATCTTATACTAATTTGTCTACACTCATGCCTCCAAAACTTCACACCAAAGATATTAAGTCATGGCATGATCACGTGGTCATGAAACTACAACTAATTCCATGAATTCCATTTCATACTAATGCAAAACATATCAAGTACATAGAGCTTGACCAACACTATGATTAGATGATGGCAATACCAACACATAAATACCATATATGCTAGAATTCTTACCAAAACAAAGCCAATCTCTAGTTCACATCAACTTTCCTTTTGATTCCAAGCTCAAAGTCAAGACAAGAGTGCAAGAGCAAGCAACGGTGTGAGAGAGGCTTGTGTAGAGATTTTGTAGGTGATTTAAGTGTAGTATGTTATTATAATCTGAATTGGTGCTCTGTATACTAGCCCTTCACATGCACATGAAATGCTCATATAAAATTCACATGCAAATTCATGGAGTTTGGGTGTTCAACAACATGTCACTCATGTTCTTCTTACAAATAACATAGTTGTCTTGCTACATGTTCAATAAACCATGTACATCAAGTCATTGTTTCCATCCTTGTTTCCAACTATGTTTACTTGCATACACATGATTCTTTTAATCATATATCAATTACTCACACTTGGTCCCAAACCCGAGTCCATATCATACAGTAATTATCACATAATTACGCCAGAACCATATCAAACATGTATGAGTCATATCAAGGAATTCTGCCAAATTGATTTGTTTTAAAGTCTACGAGATTTAATCCCGCAAACGAATCAGAAAGATCACGTAGATCTTCCAGGTTGATTCTTTCCATTACTTTGTTTAAAGTATTGGCTCTCTTCGTAGGTATGGAATCATTTTTTCAGTCTCCGTCAAAGGCCATCGGACCTCCTCTGCTTTCCCTTTTTCTGTGTAAAATGGGCTCTGTTCCATAGGACAGTGGTAGCAACCCTCCTTTCTTTCTTCCTGTAGAACTTGATAGTGACTCCAATTCCTTAACTCGGGTTTGAACATCCCTAAGATTTTCAAGAATTTCCTCATGATGTTTAGTCATTATCACCATCTGACTTTGAATATGGACCTGTACAGAGACATGGAATTGTATGTATTCATAACGATGCACTGTCTTCTGAATCTCTCTAAGATCTTGGGATATCTTTGAAGTATCCGACTCAATTTCTCAAAAGGTTGGTTCTCCCATCCTAATCGTCTGGTCCGGACCCTGTTGGATCATTGGGGTCTGGAATAACATCATCATGTTCAGGATGATCGTCTTCTTGAAATTCGGCTAATTGGAACTATAGTTTGAGGTTCACTTGATGAGACCTCTTTGGCATCCTCTCCAGTTTCTTGTAATGGTTTATGCCAGGTAGGCATAATCTTGTTCCTCGTAATAATTTCCACTTATGGTTGAAGCGTTGAGCTTCCGTCATTTGCTTCTGATTTAGTTCTTCCAATTTTTGGAAGTACCACCTGTATGAATGACACCTCGAGCATTCGTTCGGATCCCTAAATTTTCTTGAATCGTCTCCTCCGTATAGGTTACAAATTAATATTCAAGATATTACTATAATATTTCCAGAATAAACCTAGGCTCTGATACCATTTTGTTCCAAGGATCGCAAATAACGAGGACTTGTAAAAAGACGAAGTAAAATGTAACTTTTTTTATAACTATAAGGATAAATATTATATAAGGGCTTCTTTGTAAGCAAATAAAAACCTAGGGAATAGAATGCAACTTACCAAAGCATTGAGGGGTAAAAGAGTCAAAATAAAACACCTAATTGACTTAAAACTTTGAAAATGGACCTATTTGAATAAATGTTTTTGCAAATTTTAATTTTTTTGCACTATTATTGTGATGTCCCGAAATGATTATGTGCAATTGAATATTAATTATGTCATGTGAAGATGATGGTATTAAATCATTGGTGTTGAATTAATAATATTGGGAAATGCTTAGTCATGTGGTGGTCATGACCTAGTAATGCATTTCAGTGTGCATGTGATATGTGTTGGGGATTTGAGTTATGGCATGATTTGGGGTGAGTGTTGTTCGTTTTGGTAAAGCATGTTTAATTGAAATTTGATGTATTTTATTGAATAAATACTATAAAATATCATGTGAGGATATTTTAATACATCATGCTAAATACCGGGACCAAAAACATAATCTACCACTCATTAATCACCCAACCCATACCCATCTCTGCAGAAAAGCCATGCCCATACCCACTTTTTGACCCTCGCACCACTCAATCTCCATCACCCCTTTTTCCCCAACTTTTCCCCCATTTTTCATCCAACATCTGAGCTTCAAGAGGGAGAGTAAAGCTTGGAAAATATCAGCTAAATTCTTGCTAAGGAAGTGGGGCAAAGGGGGTAAGGAATCATTTTGTGTTATGGTTGAATTTTTGGTTGAGTTTTGATAAAGTGTTGAGTAGAAATGGCATGTGTAGTAGCTTTTTGATGAGATTATTGTTTTGTGTAGCTACATGGTAGTATATTGGTGCATTTTGTGGGTTGAGTTGTTGGGATATGTTGGTTTGTGGTGTGTTTTATGGTAGCTTTGGGATGGTGCTTGAAAATGGCGATTTCTCACGATTACAGCTTCGACGATCGATCGGCGCGCTCTTCCAGATCGATCGCGAGCACCAGAGTGCGAGGTAGAGACATTAGGCGATCGATCACAAGATTTGAGCGATCGATCGGCGAAGTCAGTGATCGATCGCGAGATTTGAGCGATCGATCGGCGAAGTCAGCGATCGATCGGTATGTCTTTAGCGATCGATCGCGGAAGGCAGAATTTTGAACTTTGAGACAGTAGCATCTCGCGATCGATCGGGGTCTATTGGCGATCGATCGCGAGAAGCCAAAATTTGTGTTTTGGTTATTTATTGTAGAATCTTTGGTGTTGGACTATTATTGGCATCTAATATGGGTTTGTGTGATTGTGTAGAACCATCACAGGTGGCGACACAGCCAAGGAAGTAAAGTCCTACCATCTCCTACTTTTGAAAGGTACGTAGAAGACGTACGGGCACCCAACGGTAACATGTAATTTATATACGCATTGGGATATGCATTGTGGATGCAAGTGTGTATTGAATTGTGCATGGTAGATGCAAATACATGTTGATCTATACATTATGATTGCATATGTATATGTTGATTGATTGGTGCACATCCAATGAGTCATGGTTATATTCGAGTGATGATTTTAATGCTTTGCCGCTGTCACTTGAAGCGATGATAGAATACTTGCCGCTGTCATATTATAGCGAGGAATGAATATTTGCCGCCAAATGTTGAAGCGAGGGCATTGCCGCATGTCGCATTTGAGCGAGGTTATTCAATGCCGCTAATATGTCGAAGCGAGGGGTATTGGTGCCGCTGTCATGACATGCGAGGTGCATTAAAATACATTGTTATAACAGACTAAAGATTGGTAATTGGTGATATGTCATGACATGGAAAAAAGCCATTGGATAATCCGTTGATTATACTCATGAGTTATTTATACAGGGACAACCAAAAAGGGGGCGTTTAAAATGCAGTTGGGAAACAGGAAGTGTTTTGTATTGACTGTTACTGCATTTACGCCTTTTAATCATGCTATGCTTAATATGGATTATTATATGCTCATGATTTGGGGATTGTCCTTGTAGGTGCATTTTGGCATAAAGGGGCTAAGGTCGGGTTGACGCAGTGAGCTAGCAAGGAGGGCTTTTGGTATAGATGCTGAGGTTCTTTTGTATTGTATCTACTTTAGGAGTAGTGTAAATCTATAGGATTAACATTCATTTTGTTAGGAATGTAATTAATCCATTTGGAAGTATTTATCTTGGCATGTAACCCTTAAAGCTCAAGGCCTCAACACGAAATTTTTTATACTCTGATAATGCATTTTTTTGCTCTACTTATGTCTTTATATCACTTAAGGAATTAGTGTCCTTACAATTATTTTTTTCCAAAACTTAAGTGAATTAAGTTTCCCAAAATAGTACTTCCTTGCTATTTTCCTATTCGTTTTTTGGGCACAAGGGTATGTTTTGACGCGTGGACGGTCCCAAGACCCCACACGCAGAAGCTTATGGTCCACACCAGGGTGGTTGTTTCTTCAAAAAGGGATGCATGTTGCACACGCTCCGCTGTGGGTGGAGGCCACCACCATAGGGCCTGACCCTATAAATGAGTGCTCCGTGGCTTTTGGCTTTTGCCTTGGAGCTTTTGGATGCCACCCCTGATCCAGAATCTGAAATTATCGAAGGACGGAAGTAAAGAATCAACTTAGTAGTTATTGTTGATGTATACTAACAGTACACGAGTAAAATGAAACTTACATTAGTCAGTTGGGCCATTGTGATTCATTTTCCAAGGAAGAAACCCCTGAAGTTTCTGCTACATGCCTTTTGACTCCCCTTAATCAATGACAATTTTCTAGTTTGTATCGTTCCTCCTGGTAAACGCATACCTTCAAATTCCTTTACACTTGCATGGTTTTTTCTCCATCTTTGTCATTTACAAAGTCGCCATTCTTTCTACTGTGATTCGAAGACGATGTATCAATTGCGTTTCCAGTTCCCTATTTGAATTACATTGAAGGAATTCAATAAACATTATATGCATAAATAATCGATACTAACTCTTTTGTCGGATTTGGTAGCAGGGTTGAATTCACGTCTTTGTTTTGGACCATTATGTTACACGCAACGAAAAATACAATCACGAGAGACTCGCATTATGTTTCCACGATCCAAGAGCCTCAAAGAACTTGCAATACTGATGTTAGGAATGACATCACTAGCCCTTCAAATTTTTGCTTGATTTTCTTGCAAAAATATACTGTGAGAGTTGAATAGAAAATTGGTTCTCTCTCATAGAACTAATGGGAATTATAGGTGATCGGGAGTCTCTCCCGCCAATTCCATTCAAAAGCCATGGATCCGCCTCGGATTAGTCCCATGGGCGATGGTGATCATCGCCCCAGACGATGGCAGCCACGCGGGGCATCGCCACGAACATCGACTGGAGCGATGCCGAGGATAGCGCGCAGGGGGAGTTCGCCCGAGGCGGTGCGCTGATCGCCTGAGGCGATGGCCTTAACGCCTGAGGCGATGAAGATTTTGGACATGCTGAGGCTACGACCTTGATTTGGGCAATTGATCGCCTGAGGCGATAGACCGATCGCCTGAGGCGATGCGTGATTTTTGGTGACCGTTGGGGCGCGGCGATGGTGATCGCCTGAGGCAATGTCCGAGGCGATCGACGAGTGATTTCAGCCTTTTGTGTAGCAACGGCTAGTAGGAGCCTAGGGGGCCTCCTACACTATAAATATTGATGCTTTGGAGCATTTTCAAGCTAAGAAACAAGCCTACAAACTTCTACAAAGCTTTGCATAATTCAAATTTATTATAGCATTGCAAACTCCATACATTGTTGTTGTATTGGAGCTTGTAATTGTTTTCTTTTGATAGAGTCTTGTTGTCTTTGTGTGAGTACACCGTGAAGGTGTTAGTTGGTTTATTGTAAAGGTCCTCCAACACCAAAGCAAGTTGGTAAATTGTAAAGTCGCCAACAAGTAAAGTTGGTGCATGTGTTGTGGCTATCCTTGGAGCCCTTAAGGTCAAGAAGACTCGTGAAGAGTGTTGGTAGCTCGTGAAGAGCTTTGTGTACTCATGAAGAGTATTGTGCTCGGGAAGAGCTTTGTGTACTCGTGAAGAGTAGTGTGCTCGGGAAGAGCTTTGTAAACTCGGGAAGAGTTGGGTTGTGGCTAACTTGGAGCCCTCAAGGCCAAGATCATTTATTCTAGTGGAACCTCGGTTGGAGGTTATCTAACCGGGAAGATGAGACGTAGGCGATTCATCGCCGAACTTCTATAACAAATTCTTGTCTCATTTACCGCTTTATTACATTTCGCATTTAATTATTTGTTCTCTTCTTATTTTCTTTTATTACTGGAGATATTGATATATGTATTATTATTGGTTTGTCCCTCGTGCGGGGAGGTAATGCCGAAATTTTTTAGGACCCTCATAGTCGTGTTGTTAAAATGTTAAAAAATCTTCCGATGTTTACTATAAAATAATCATCGTGTCATAATTAAACACTTGATTAGAAACATGTCCTCAAAGTTGGTATCAGAGCATAAACTGGGAATGCTCTGGTTTTGAGTCTTGTGTACACAGAGATTAGGCACAAATTAATATGTGCGTTTGCATTGAAACTTACTTGACTTATTTGTTCTTTCATGATTTGGATTGAAATGGTTGATGTCGATATGTGAGTATAGATGCTTAATATTTGAATATGTTGAGTTTGTGTAGTATTGATATTGACCACGATATTAATACTATACTGTATATATGTGACAGAACACACTATGGAAAGAGTATATACTCAAACACATACAAAACCTTTCAATATTTAACGAGTAATGAAATTGATTGTATAAGTGAAGAGTGTGTTTTTGTTGTGATATATATGCTAAGTTTCATGTGAATGTGCTTAATTAATACATGTTTATAACAAATTAGGTGGTGAAGTAGTTCTGCCCCACCAAGGACTTCTACAAATACGAATTTGATCAATTCAATGTACCCAATTAATTATTGATTACTTTAATTAAGTTAGGTTTTCAAAATTTCGATTTGACACATGCCAGCTTGAAAGAATTAGAGGTTCGACCAACCCGTCAAAACAAACGGGTTGATCCATTTAGGCATGTCTCCATGCGAGTTGGAAAAAGTGCAACGCAACCCAATATATGGCGGGTTGTGGGTTAGGTGAACAAACCACCAAAAAATAAAAAATAAATAAATAATATAATTTTATTAACTTTTAACGATTAAAATTATTTAAAAAATTACTAATAAATCATCTTTAATTAATTAATTCAACTTTTATTATAAATTAATTAATTGATACAACATGCGGGCCAACTCATCCCAACCCACCAATCAAAACAGGTTTGCTCGTTTAGGCCATCATCAGAAGGGCCTAAAAAACCTTGGTCCAGCCCACCAATTTGGTGGGTTGGGTAGGACTAACCCGACAGACCCAATCATTGTGACAACTCTAGGAAGAACACAATGAGGATAATATTAGTATAAAAAGTTATACAATTCTAAAATTATTTGCGTGAGAATTGAAAATATTTATAAATTTGCATTTTATACACGTCTTTTAATGTGGACTGGTCATTTTATGGAGGTAAAAATTTGATCTTAATAAATATTTTATAAAATTCAAGGATAACAAGTTTAATTTAGGAAGCATATCCCATAAGCTTGACACGTGACATTTAATTTACTTGTTAAAACACTTTTTAGAGTAAATTTTAAAAAAATTGATCTCATAAAATATCTACTTTTCTAATACTAATCAAATATAGTCATATAAAAATTATTTTTAATAAAAAGTAATACCACATAAATATTTTTAACAAATTTAATTTCACATAAATTATTTTTAACTAAAATGATGATATGGTTGGATAGAAGATTTTGAGACCACTTTTGATTACAAACAAAATCTTAGAACTCGTATTGATTAAAAACAAAAAATTTATAACTATATTTGATTACTTTTAAAAGCTTGGTACTAGTATTGCAAATTTATAATCTTTTAGACGCACAAAAAAAGAGAGAAACATTGTATTATCTTCTTCTATATATATATATATATATATATATATATATATATATATATTAGTGCTCCGTTGCACACGTTATGTGCATATATAGTATTTGTTTTGTAAAGTGATGTGGTAATTATAAATTTAATTTTTAATTTTTGCTTTTGGATGTAATAAACTTTTTTTAAATTGATTTTGTATTTTAATACCCTCCCAAATATTTTTTTAATGTTATTGTGGTTATCCAAATTCGCAGGAGTCTTGTGGTCATTTATCACATAATAGAAGGAAATTTTTGGATTTGCAAAATGAACATACCACTAAGATACTTAGCCATTATAAGACGGTAAGATAAGAGGTGTTGTGGGTAGTTGGTCCCGTCTTCCTTGCCATTTAAATTGCTTTATCTTCAAACTATTCCATCCACCACAAAATATGCCAAGATATAACACAAAAAAATATAAAAATGAATAATATTTTTAAAAAAGAAGACAAAAGAGGATTCAATAATGAAGATGGGGACCCCTCCCCTACCACCCCGAAACCATTTAAATTTAATACTTAAAAAAAAATAGTATGAAATTCAATTTTATCAAAAAAGTAATTAACCTGACGTCATAAACTAACATCACCACCTATTATCCTATTTTATATTTTCTTTTTCTACTTTTCGACTAAATTGATTAATTATAACTGCATATTAATTAAATAAGTTTACACACCAAACCACCGACGTGTCTATAGTTTCGAGCAATCAATTTAAAAATATTTAAGGATTATGTTTTTTTAAGAAGAAATGTGAAAATATCATTGAAACAACTCATTTTACAGCCCATTAGAATGACAAATTGTATCTCCTTCACAATTAAAACCCACTTCTTCAGCTGATCTATGTACAACTTCATTCCTCTAAACGAACCGAATCGAGCCGAATATATAAAAAATTTAAGGTTCGAATTTGGCTCGAAATAGTTATATTCGAGTTCGAGTTCGATTAAAAGTTCGAATGGTTTTAAAATTTTGGATCGAGTTCGGCTCGAATCAAAGTTCGAGTTCGTCTCGAAAATGTTCGAACATGTTCACGAGCTATTCGAATTATTGCTCGAATATAAATACCCGAAATGTTCGAAATATATTTATTTAATATATATATTATATTAATAAAATATTAAGGTTCGTGAGCGGCTCGCGAACTATCGAACAAAATAATTTAGGCTCGAGTTCGGCTCGAAAAAAAGTTCGAGCATGTTCGAGTTCGGCTCGAATTCAAGAATTTCGAATTTGAATCAAATATTTATCGAGCCGACTCGAAAGTTCGTGAATATGTTCGATTCATTTACACCTCATATCCCCCTCCCTAGAAACATACACAAAAGAGAGACACAAAATACTTTACAAGAGCTTGAATCTCATCAAGTAAGACACAAACTTGAGCCCATGATTTCTCCAAACAATTGACACCATTAACCACGGCAACACAATCATCCTCCAGAATAATCCTTGACCACGACCATGCTAGAGCCATCATTACCCCATCCCGTGCAGGTTTGTTTGTTGCTGCCTTGAAGGGCACTGCCCTTAGGGGCATCATCCACCATCCATGTAGAATCTTTTTTTTCTTTTAAAAAAAAGATTATAAATGAACGATGATGATGCCCCTAAGGGCACTGCCCTTAAGGGCATCATCAAACAAACCTCCCGTGCACCCATAGCCTCCACAATCTGTAGGCAAAATATTCCCCTAAATAACATACAATATGCATGTTACAATTTTATACTACACACTAATACATTCATATAAGACTCGTGTATATTGAATAATAAATCTTTTTATACAATATCAAATGTATTTCACATTATTTGATAACAAAACATGACCTTGACATTTGAAAAATGAATATCGTTGAAAAATGAACCTCTTCCTGATTTTTCGGGATAATATATTAAAACGTCCTTCCAGTTTGAGTTCATTCCTGTTTCAGTATTTAAAATATTAAGTGGCCCAGTTTAGTTCTAAACCTTTAAAAAAATTCACGGTTTAGTCCCTTCCAGTTTGTGTTCGTTCCTGATTCAATCCTTAAAGTATCCAGTGACCCAATTTAGTCCTAAACCTATAAAAAAAAATTCATGGTTCAGTTACCGTACGTTAAGACTTTAGGGACTAAATTGTGTCTGATTTATTCTCAGTTCATTCCCTAAACTTTTAAACATATTCCCGATTCAGTCACTTTCCATTTACTTATTACGGCTTACTTGACGTTCGAAACTGAATTAAGTAATATTTTAAAACTTTAAGATCTAAATCATGTCAATTAAAATTTTGTAAATTGAACCAAAAATATTTTCTTGGGGCGTTAATTATTTGGTTCTATGTAAGTATGCGTGTATTTCTCTTCTGACACACTTTTGATAATGGCATTATGATTTTCAAGCATCGAACAAACACACATCCCCCATCTTTTTCACTCTGCTGACTTTAATTTCTTTCGTTGTATTTGATGATCATTTGAAAACGATCTTGTCAAATCACCAAACTTCCCTTTGTTCGATCCATTCGCAGGTTCATGTGTATAAATCATCAAGAACACGTACAAAAACAGATCAATTCTCCCAAAATATATAATTTCTTGAAGAGTCCTTTATATATTTGTTTTTTCAGAAAAGAGAGTGCGTGGATATATGTGAATGGTATTTTTTTCCCAGCCTTTTAAACCCAATCTATCTCCTGTCTCTCTCTCTCTCTCCCCTTCTTTCTTGCTTTATGAAGTACAGTGAAGCTGAGAGAGTTGCAGAGACGAAGTAAAGGGTTTTTGAAGCTGACACATAATTCAATTGAAGGGATCGGAATCCTGTTCATATATATTTTAGAAATACATTATATATATAAATTACATGTATGTAGATCTCTAGCTTCATGTGTTTTTCTGCATCGATCTTTTTCGGTTATATTAATATTGTCAGAGTAATTATTGATTGCTGTCGACCAATTTGTAGTATCATAAAACATAAAGTTACCCGCATATATACGCTAGCTGTGTGAAAATGGGTTTTTTGAACTGAATTTCTGTGATTACTCTTTGCAGATGGTGATGACAGAGCACGTGTATAATCAGGTTTTCATCATACCAGGCCAGGCCAGGTACGATAGTACTAAATACTGCATATATACATGTTCATATATACCCAATTACCAAAACATTGATTCTTCAGTAAATCCCAAGTTTTGATGATAAGTATTCATTGTTGATTTCTGTAGTACTTCTTGAAAGACATTTCAAGGAAATTAACACGTACAGATTGTGAATTAAGAGTGTTTTTATGAAGAATTCTTGAGTTTTTTGGTTCCAGCAGGGTTTTTGAATTCAATCCGGGGGATGATCTTTAATTTGTTCATTCGAGTTTTTCATATTTTCATCTGAAAAAGTGAAGCATTCAATTACAACATTCTGAATTTGGAAGTTGATTTACAGGGATATATGAAAGTTTGAGTTCCCATATATACATAGATATGGCTACGTACTTTCATGGTAACTCAGAAATGCAAGGAAGTGGCGACGGATTACAAACCCTGGTTCTCATGAATCCTACCTACGTTGGATTCTCCGAGAATCAACCGCAACAGCCAACAGCCACCAACAACTTCGTGTTCATCAACTCCAGCAACAATTTAAACCTCCCCCACGCGCCGACGCCTCCCCAGTTTCAACACTTTGTCGGCATACCTCTCCAAGGCGCAAGCTCCACTTCACCTGCCTTGCCACAAGATGCCTACAGCCAGCATGACGTGTCGGCCCTCCATGGTTTCCTCCCACGCAATCTTTACAACCAACAGATAGACATTGCGGATGCGCGTGAACTCACGCGCCCCCATCAGGGACTTTCTTTGAGCCTTTCGTCGCAGCAGCCGGCCAGCCACAGCAAATTACTAATGGCTGTGCCTCAGCCACGCGAGGGTGACGTCGGGGTCTCGGGTGGATCCCCTTCATCGCCTTCCGGAGTTTCCAACGGCGTTAATGGACTACAGCATGTGCTGTTAAATTCTAAATATGTGAAGGCTGCACAGGAGCTACTTGATGAAGTTGTTAAGGTGGAGAAGGCTGCAAAGATTATAGCTGAATTAGAAGAGGAGGCCAAGAAAACAGGAGAGACCTCAGCCGCCGCCGTGGGAGGAGGAGGAGGAGGAGGAGAAAGTAAAAAAGGTGGGGCTGAGCTCACTACAGCAGAGAGACAAGAAATTCAGATGAAGAAAGCATCGCTTGTTAACATGCTCGATGAGGTAAGCTGTTTTTTCTTGTTTCTTAATTGGACAAAATAATATGCCCTAACATTATTGGCGATATCAGCCGTTTCCTAATGGTATTGACAGTAGTAGTGTTGATAAAATTCCAGACTAAAACGGATTGTTGCTATAATATCGTTTTTTTTATGGATTATCGGCGATTTCATAGCAAATAGTTTTCATTTATTCTTAATTTAAAAGGTATGCAATAATAACGCAACAATTCCAATGGAAATATAAGTGAAATTGGAACAATAATCTCTACCATGTGATCGTGTGAGCAAATCATGTGAGGTACTGATGCTATAACAGTTACTGTAAAAAAAATTACTGTAATTTTGTTACTGAAAACTTTTCAAAATCAAGGTAAAAAGCTACAATTTTTTGTTTTGTAGAGATAAAAATTAATGGGTTTTCCCGATTTTATTTAGTTTCCATGTTTCTTGAATTTATTGATTAATTTCTTGATTCGAAGTTGGAGCAAAGGTACAGGCAATACTACCACCAGATGCAGATAGTAATCTCTTGGTTTGAACAAGCAGCAGGAATTGGCTCTGCTAGAACTTATACTGCCCTGGCGTTACAGACAATTTCGAAGCAATTCCGGTGCCTTAAAGATGCGATCTTGGGCCAAATCCAAGCAGCAACGAAAAGATTAGGTGAAGTAGACAGTTTCCGAGGAAAAACCGAAGGCTCGAAACTTAAACACGTCGATAATCAGATTCGACAGCAACGAGCCTTACAGCAATTGGGAATGTTCCAGCACAATGATTGGAGACCCCAGCGAGGTTTACCCGAACGATCTGTCTCTGTTCTTCGCTCCTGGCTTTTCGAACACTTCCTCCACCCGTGAGTACTGTAGTTTTGAGATTTTGTGAACATGGTGTAAGATTTTTTGGTTTGATTTCGACTTAATTTTCGACGCTTACACAAGTCTAGTTTCATGGTTTAAACTTAGCAGATATCCCAAGGATTCGGATAAGATAATGCTTGCTAAACAGACAGGGCTTACCAGGAGCCAGGTAGTTGAGCTAGGCTTCATAAATTCTTGATCCATGTTCTGCTTGATTTTTGAATTTTTTGAGTCGGTCTGCTTTGAAATCAGGTGTCGAATTGGTTCATTAATGCTCGGGTTCGATTATGGAAGCCGATGGTAGAAGAAATGTACATGGAAGAGACTAAAGAACAGGAAAGAAATGGATCTCAAGATGAAGATTCAACCTCAAAAAACACAGCTCCACAAACCAAGAATCCAACGTTTGAAAATCAGAACAGCAGCAGAAACGAATCTGCATCTGTATCACCTAACGAAGTAAAAAGCAATTCGGGTTTCCACCTCATTGGATCATCAGAAATGGTAAACATTACTGAAAAATGTCCAAAAAACAGGCGATTTCCATCTACGGACATGGACTCGAAGTCCACAATCCCAGCCAACGAGCTTATGTCGATTAAATTTGGCAACGAGAGGCAGAGTAGAGATGAGTTCACATTAATGGGAGCGCCCACGAATTTCATTGGAGGGTTTGGTTCTTATCCGATAGGGGAACTCGGAAGATTTGGAGACGAGCAATTTCAAGTACCCTATTCCGGCAATGGTGTTTCTCTAACACTTGCTCTTCCACACCAAAACTTCATACCTAATCAAAGCATACAACTCGAAAGAGGCGTGGGCGACTCAAACGATTTTGGTGGCATGATAGTGTAGAGAATAAATTATATACTTAGGTACTATAAGTTTATATAAAATATATAATACATACATTTTGAGTAGAATTTAGAGGATATAAGATTGGGATGTATATTACTTTTGTTGCTACGATGATCGTTATGATGAATGTGGATACATGAACTTGTGATTTTGGGTTGTATACCATAATAAATCGTGATCATCAATCGCGCGCTTAATTTTTTTTTTTATAATGCAAATTTTTATTAATTATGAGCACAAGAGTGATCACCCTATTACACATTACAAACGAATTCAGCTCGCTATAACAAGAAGAAAAACAACAGTCAAGGTCAACCTGCACAAGTTTACATATTCAACCCCCAAGCACGCTCCCGGTTGTCGAAAACAATTAATCATTGAATATGGTGCTAAGTCTAGGGTTACCTCAATCAACCAATTCCAAAGTCTGATTTTAATAATCTTATGTGGTTACTATGTTTAAGAGAGTAACACAAATCTCAATACAAATCTATATACTTCGACTGAGGGGAGAAAGGTGCACAATAATTTAAATAGAAGTGGAACCCCCACAATTCAAAGATAAGAATCATATCAAAGGGCCATCTTTTTCATAGTCTTCTCCGAGTTTGATGCGAGGAAAAGTATTGCAAATGAAAAACATAGTCCACATGCATAAAACAAAATATCATAGCTCAAACTTCTTGAAAATTGAAAATTTGATCAATCAATAATTGCAATAAATTTAATGGTAGTTTGTTGGGAGTGGTTTTCTGTGCACTCGTGGACAGATGTGCAGTCATCTACCATCTTAAGCATAACAAGCATGGTCCATTGACACTCACGTGGTACATCCCTTCATGTTCACATGTCGCTTAGTACGGGCATTGTGTTGCCAATGTATAAGAACATAAAGATGCACCTCTGCTAACAACTTTAAATTTTGGCATAGTAGTAAGCGCTTGATCCTAACAATTGTATAGAGCGATGTTATGGATTCAAGCTGCCCATGAAGCAATTTCTGGGGGGTGGGGGTTTGTTTGGTGGTGTACCCAGCAATTTTTATGTGCACTCGTGGATGGATGCGCAGTTATCTATCATCTAAGGCATAACAACCCGACGCATTGACAACCACGTGGTATACCCCATCATGTTCACATATCGCTTACTACATGTTTTTGGGATGTCACTGTATAAGGAAATAAAGTTATACATATGTTAACAACTATAATTTTTATCCTAGTGGTAAGCTTTTGATCATAACATAGTTGATATATAAATTACATACAATAATAATAATATGATTATTGTTATTATCATCATCATTATATACAGAATGATGACTGATTCTTATGTTGATTGATATCTTTGTTTAAAACTTTTTTTTTTATAAAATAATAACCTTCTCTTGCACAACAAGGACTTTGAAAGAGGCCAAATTTGACTCTTTGGCCACCAAGATTTCAATCATCCTTCGATTAGTCAATATGCATGCCTAAGTTTTAATCGGTGAATTTGACAAGGAAAGTGATTCAGAGTGTAGAGTACAAATCTATGGGTCCTATGTTATAAATTTTGTAACGATGAATTTATATTCGAGGGGAGTGATTATATCGAGCGGTTTCATTACGATTTGTATTTCAATTTCACTCAAAGTTGCATATCTACACCCATTTTAATTGTAATAATCCTAAAAGGTTTTTGGCAATAAACACCATGTGATTTTTCAATAGGCAGTTTACATTATTATGGTTTGAAAATATACATTTTACCGTCATGTGGTTTTCAAAATAGACAATTTACCCCTGTAGTTTGAAAATAGACAGTTTACCCACTGTAATTTGTGAACAGGTGCAAAACATTCCACCCGTGTGAAATTTTGTGAGGCGGCAATGTGCTATGTTTTGCTAACCACGGGGGATAAAATATCTATTTACAAATCGCACATTTTGACTATGTAATAAATCGATTACAACCGCAACTACGCCCTTCCCCTCGACTATAATGTCAAGGCCAGGATCCTCGAGCTTCCTTCTTAGAAGTTTGTCAAGCTCCCCAAACAGTTTCTACAATTTCGAAACCATGTAAACAAATTATCAGCCTTTTCATCCAATAAATTTGATTTTGCAAAGCGATTCTACAACTTAGGGTTTATTTGCATAAAATGTGAAACAAACATAGAGTGGGATAGCCAGCAACAAGATGTACCCGTATCAAATCTAACACAACCTTCAATGCAGAAAAAGCGAAGATATCCACCAACCATTTCAATGCCATCTCAGAACATCAACAGAGCATAATCAGATATGAAAATATTCTTGGCCACCCCCATGGGCACTATCCCTTGGGGTACCACAAACCTTGGATGTGTATCTACTCTCCAAATATTGGATGAAAGATCCCATGGTGTAGTGCCCATGGGGGTAGCACAGAAATATTCTCAGATATGCTATTAGTAGGCAACAATTTGGGACAAATCGAAGCTATCAAGAAGCATTTAGATGAAAAGTTTACAATCAAAGAATCTAGGAAATCTCAAATACATATTAGGATTGGAAGTGGCTAGATCGACTGAAGGAATAAGTCTTTGTCAAAGAAAATATGTGTTGGACACTCTTACTTAGGTTGCAAACCATGCCAATGGAGTCTACTCTCAAGTTAACAACAAAAGAAGATGGCCTACTAACAGATCCAACTTCATATAGACGATTAATTGGTCGGCTATATTATACCTAACTATCACCCTACCTGATCTGGCTTATATCATTCAAACTCTAAGTCATTATATATCCAAGCCTACTACATCTCATCTCGCAGCAGCACAGATAGTTCTAAGATTTTCAAAGCTACTCCAGGGCAAGGGATATTACTCTCCAGATCATCTCTTCTACAAATTCAAGGTTATAGTGCAACTCCTTGATCTCATGGAAATTAAAGAAACAACCGACTGTTAGCAGGAGCTCAACAAAAGCCGAATACAGAGCACTTGCCTCAACAACTTGGGAAATACAATGGTTACTTTACTTATTAAATGATTTACATATCTCACATAACTTTCCCGATCTTCTATACAGATAGCAAATCAGCATGCTGCATTGTCAATAACTGTATTCCATGAACGAACAAAACACATACAAATCTACTGTCATCTTGTACGGGAAAAGACGCAAGAAAGGTTGATCAAAATAATACATATACCAACTGATGAACAAGTCGCAGACATTTTAACAAAACCCTTGAGGATTCGTTTATTTCAATCATTCGCAACCAAGATGCACATGAAAAATATACATGTCCATCTTGCGGGAGGCTGTGAAGATAGCGATCCACATGAAAAGGCATCAGCTGAATGAAGAAATATGCAAAGCATCAATTGAATGAAGTCCGTTATACATTAGCCAAACTACCGTAAATTAGTTAGTTAAAGAGTTTATAATATTACTAAAACACCCCTCTGTAATTAGTATAAGTACGTTAATTTCTCATTGTAAATAATTCATTCAGCTCATTTGCGAAACTACTCATCAAGATTGAATGAAAGATTTAGTTCAATTTACTGTTGTACAAAATTTATCTGGTATGTTTATGAAAGGAAAGCTAGAAATGAAATTAAGAACGCCGAGGCAAGATTTAGAATCTCCGTCATTAAGACATTATTCCCCCCTATGGTGATAACGATTCAATTGACAATTTGTCTCCCAAAATACAATGATTATGACTTGTGATATGAGTACTCCAAATCACAAATCATCAAGCCACAAAGGTTTGAAAGCACTCAAATTTGAACAAGAAGAATGATGAACAAGATGCACAAAATTTACTCTTGGAAGTGGTGTGATTTTTGAAAATCTGATGTTAAATCATTCAAGGGTTGTTCTATACATACTAGACAAAGTAATGCCACCTAGGGACACCAATTGGAGGCAACAATTCAGGAAAAAATGCATCAATACGTGAAGGGACGCACCCAACCAGCAAAACTGCTCAGGGCGTGATCAATCGCCCAAGGGGTGCGATCAATCGCGTCCTTTGTCTTACGCTTACTGCTAGGCGCGATGTGGCGATCGATCTAGTCATCCCACTCAAACCCACACGTGCACTGCATCGCAACATTACTAGATCCTAGTCAATGTTTAACGTCATTTGAAATATTTTCTAAATATTATGTTAAATTTTTGGGGAATGTTGTTGACGATCAAAATACGTCTATAATGCAATCTCTCCAAAAATATGTTTCAATTATATTATAATCAACATGCAAGTGAATCGTCACAACAAAGAGGTGTTGAAGAATAACCACAAGCTCAATCCAAAGGTAGAGGCATCAATTTGCTTAGGATGTTGGGCAGAAAAAAACTGAAAGGAAAAGACCTTCTATTAGCAAGTTTACTGAGTTGCAAATTTATCTGAATTATCAATTTATAACAGAAGACAATTTCGACGTCTTATAATGGTGGAATGCAAATGCAGCATATCTTAGCCAAAATGGCTAGAGACGTGTAGTGGTGCAAGCTTCAAGCGTCGCTTCTGAATCGACATTCTCAACATGTGGCCGAATTATTGGAGAATACATAAGTCGTCTATCTGTTGATTCATTATGCATGCTCACATTAATGGAAGATTGGTTTGAAACAGAATGCAAGAATAGAAGAGATTGGGCGGTTGACAAATTCGAAAATCATTATGTCGAGCAAGAAGAAGAAAATTCCAAACAATATTTATCAATTATGAAGAGAGCTAAATACTAATGTTTTTTTATTTAGATTTTCGTCATAAGTGTAACTATTATTGTATAATCATTTATATTATCAAATGAAGAAATATTATGAATTTGTTATGAATATTGTGGATACATATACATCATAAAAAAATATACAAAAAGGATCGGAGCGGATTGGGTCGGATCGACCCTGAACCGATTGGGATCAGAACCGGATCGGACCCGGTTCCTTATCGGATCGGACAAGTTCTGGCACTACCGGATCTGAAACCGACCAATTCCGGATCAGACTGGACCGGGTCGATCAGATAAGCATCTCTAATTGGGGTAAAGGTGGGGTAGTTAAAGCATTTAAGATATTGAGAAAAATTAAGTTATGCATAAATTTTTAATTAATAATTCCTAAGTTTTGATTTGCTGCTGGTGTCGAAAGTTTCGTGATTTCGATGATTCTTAGCCTTCTTTTACCCATTTCAAGAAATAATTTTTCCAGCTGCAGGTACTATTTTCGCAGCCTCGCGCACAATAAAATCGTGCAATTCATCATTCTATACTTCCGTGGTTAGTGTCCATCACTGTTTATGTTCATTTGCAGGAGATTTTTTGGCACAAGGTGTTCACTTTCTCAGATGGGTAGTGATAATACAAGTCTTATTTCAACTAGAAAGCATGCTAATTTTCGGCTGATTAATGTTTCTGGGTATTTCCATGAACATGTTCTTAATATATTCTTGGTTTTTATATCATTAAAAACCTGATATTTTATTAATCTTTGAATTATCTGTCTCAGATATAAAACCGAATTGTTGGAGATTCGGTGCCAGGATCCTACGTTTCATGTCCTGTTTATTCCTGGCAATCCGGGTATATAACAGTTCTTGTTTGTGTATATTTTTTGAAGGGCCACCATGGATTTGGTGCAGGTGTGAATTAAACTTATATTATACTTACATTGTACTTGGAAATTTATGTGATAGGTGTTATCTCCTTCTACACTGCATTTGTGGAATCATTATTTGAGCTGGTGGGAGGGACTGCTTCTGTCACAGGCAAGAAAAGATTGAATTTGTTTCCGAGTGTTGAAATTTTATAATAATGGTTGTTTGGGTATAAGAATTTCCATTATAGAACAATGCATCTGGTGCTGATTGTTTCAGTTTGTCGTTGGTGAAGCTATTGGCCATGTATCTCACACACAAAAGGTATTTTGTTACTCAAAATCTTGATTTCGAGTCGGTTGTGGTCATTCTTTCAAATGTTTTTTCTTCGCATGACTATACTCATTGATAGTGCCTCTGATTAAGAAATGATCTCAAACTGAAATTTCTTTACTTTCCTTTGTTTGCATGTTTTTCTAATGTCACAAAAGTTTTCAACTGAGGGATTTATAAGCATCCAACAACATCCAGTACAGGAAATTTTTCGTGTGAAATGAGAGTGATTTTTGGCATTGTCATAACCACTGATGAACTACATAACCACTACCCGCATTGTTTCTCTCTTGCTAGAACTGGGAGTCAGGAAGGTTGTTCTCATTACAAGAACAAATTGAGCATAAGGTAAGCTTTCATAGCACCATTATGACGATATGTGTGATCCAATATACAAGTTTTTTGCCAGCATAGATGAATTTTTTGACCTGTCTTTAGCAGATTAGCTTCATAGAGCATGAATTTCGAGATGTATCACCAATTGTACTGGTAAATTTTGTTTTTCCATTATTTTAACAGTAAAAGCTATTATCTCAGATGTTACTATCCTTTTCGTCATAATGATGAGTTTTTTCAAGAGTAAATTTCTGAAAATTTGCTACCGTTTTTCCATGAGTTCCTGATTTGGGTCCATCAAAGATATACTGGTGGCATGATCTTACATTGATGGATCTGAGCGGGATGGATTACTGTAGTTGGTTGGGTGGGTTGGGGGAATGCAAATGTCACGCTGCAGCTCACGAATTAAAGGGTTATCAGTGAGCCATGTTATGTTCATTCCATGAATAAAATGAATAAAGTGTATTCATGACTTAAATAGAACTCTACGAGCAAATTGTTGAGAGTTGTCCCACATTAGGAGTTTAGAAACCATGCCTGCTCTTTATAAGATACATTGGCTACTTCACTCTGCCAGTTGGTTTTGAGTAGGAACCCCATGTATTTTTGACATGGTATTGCTTGTCATGTGATTGGTTATTCCGCTGTCAATCCACGTGTTTGACTTATATAACGTCACACATGAGGTGAGGTGGCGTGTTGAGAGTTGTCCCATATTTGGAGTTTAGAAACCATGCTAGCTCTTATACATGTGCTAATCCACTCGTTGACAATTGGTTTTGTGTTGGAACACCATGTATTCTTAACATGGTATCAGAGCCAAGTTTCTCATGGCTACTCCGCCCATGCGATTCGGCACTCATCCTGCATGCGCACCATCAATCCACGTGTTTGACTTATATAATGTCACGCTTGAGGGGGCGTGTTGAGAATTGTCCCGCATTGGGAGTTTAGAAGCAATGCTAGCTCTTTATAAGATACATGTGTTACTCTACTCATTGCCAATTGATTTTGAGTTGGAACCACATGTATTCTTAATACAAATGTCTACCACTGCAAGAATAGGATAGTTCTAGTTTAAATTAGTATTTAGGGGTGAAAGTGCGGCAAGCTGCTCGCAAGTGGCTCATGAGCCGCTCAATCAAAGATCAAATAGATCTCGAGCTTGAGCTTAATGTCTCAGGTTCGAGTACCCGACGAAGCTCAAGTTCGAGCCCAAAATTATCTTCTCATTCAAGTATTAATTTTTTTCTGGGTTGAGCTCGAATAACGAGTTTCTCGAACTCGATTTTGGCTTTTGTGCACCCTTACTAATGAACCGTGCAACTAGTATTTTTTAAACCATGGATCATCGGTCGCTTGACTAAATGCTATAATTAAGAACAATGGTACAATTCAAATATTTCAGGTTATAGAACAACCCAAGTGCTAGCTAATCCATCAAAAATATTCCAAGATGTTGTTTTGACAAATAATTACAAGAATGTAGCTTAAATTATCGAATGCTTGGATCCTAACTAAACCAAAATTCAAGAAATTTAGTGCAATGAGCCCATAATCCTTATTATGACGTGCAGAATAACATCAAAACACCATAAGTTTCTATTTTTATCTTGATTATTTTTGGTTGTTATCAGCCTTTTTCTAAAGAATAGAGTGACGAGGTTTGAACCCCCAACCCTCTCATGGTGGATGAGCCCGATACCGTTGAACCAAATTAGCTAGTGATGCTTAGCTGGTAATCTTAGCTACTTTCATCTCAGTAAAAGAAACAAAGATTTGTTTTTGTCTTTTGATGGCTGATGTATTCTGTCATTAGTGTGTTTCAATATTATTTTATTTTCAATGAATTTGATTTGATTTCAAAATATTCCGGAAACACAATTTTTTTTCCGAATTCTTGACACTTAGTTTCTATCTCTGAAGGTTGGCCACTCGATTGGTTCTCACATATCCCTCGAGATATGTAGAAGATATCAGGAGAAGGTATGCATTTTGATATTTATCGAGCTTTATTTCCCTGTTCCTATCATCGACTTTTTTCACCAGAAGAACCATTTTGACTCTCGATTTTTATACTATAGGTCATACACTGCATTTGTCTGTATCCATTTTTGGCTGTGAACACCTACTCATCGAAACAGGCTACCATTAATAGAATCGCCTCGTAAGGCTCTTAATTTAGTTTAATTAAATGTCTCTGCCATCTGTCACTAACATTTTATTGGAGTATGGAACTACTATTAACTATATTAAATGTTTTAACAAAGCAGTTATTTTTTTTAAAAAAAATTGTGAGGTCAGGTCTCCAACTCTAAGTACTGGATTAAGTTCCATGGGAGCATTTCTTGGATTGCTTCCAGCCCGTATCTTGAGATTACTTGCCAAAAAGGTTTTAGGCAAATCTTGTTCGTCTTCTACAGTGGAGGTTCTCTGTACTCATGTACTTAAGGTGGAATTATATTCTTCAAATCAATGGTTTTAGATTTCTTGCTTTATTCATCATTTCTTTATTATCAACACTCTGTCTTTCCATTTGAGTTTCATGATCAATCTAATAAAACTGTTTAAAGAGCAAGGCATAGCAGGCAAAAATACATGAAAACGGGGAGGGTGTGATTTAATTATGTTTGATGGTGAAATGTGGACTGAAGAGGAATAAGTGATCCTCAAACGAAATATAATCAATTTCATATGTAATTTTTCTGAAAATGTTAATTTGTCATCTCAAAATATAACAAGTCACTCCCTTATCAAATTTTTGGTTCCGCCGCTATGCTTGTGATTAGATCCTTATAGTTGTGCCGATAGTAATATTCAATCAATTTGTTCTTTCCTGGCAAATACAGCAGTCTTTCTCGTATCAATTAATTCTGGATGCTACTTGATTATATAGATGAAACCTCTTCGTGTTTATATGTTGTTGAGATACCTTCTTTTGTCTTTTCAGTATCATGTTATGCGGAATATGCTCTTTATGGCAAAGACTGAATTTGAGAAGGTAAAAATCGCATCTGATTCCGATTTTTAACAAATGGAAGAAATAGTACTCTTTAATGTAATGCCTACTGAAGTCATAAGCTATAAAGCTCGCTTTGCTGCCACTTTTAGCAGTCATATCGACCTGAATTATAGTCGGTAAATATGATTTTTCCAACTTACCAAGTATATACTTCATCAGTCTATGATATGTATTCCAGAGTGTATATATTAGGTTATCAAAGCATATATTTTCCATGCTCCAAGGAAATCATCATTCCAAATGTCTCTTAAAGCATACACATGCTTTGTTTTGGACACATGTTTTAAAACAGGGGATGAAGCTATGTGTTGGCAATATGTTTATATTATATTATGTTTCAGTTTTTACAATAGATTAGGGACCGGCACGGAAACTCCATTGGGGCGGGCAAGTGAGACTGGGGGTGAAGAGACAGTTTCTTATATTCAAGCGTATGAGTTGCGAGTTTTTAGAAAAATTGCTGGTGGACCGTCCCCTTTTACCCTTGCTTGGCGGTGTCCTGAAAATATATCTGATGTCATATGATATATTGACCTCCTCGGGTAAAATCCCTCAACGGCCGAACAAAGACATATACTGAACAGAGTGCACCGAACGGAAAGCACCGAGCAGGGTTTTACCGAACAGCTGCTAACCCTCCTCGATTTTCTGGTCAAAGATTAGCGGAAGACCCGGGAATAACTAACAAATTAACCGGCGTAATGAACGTGCAATAATGGGGCGCGGATTTCTCGGACGTGTTGGGCTCCAGTTAAGCCACGATCAGAGGACATCGTGTTCCGGATCTCCCGCGAGCCAATCACTAGGAACAGTCCTATAAATACCCGCGGATGTCATCACAGAAAGGGTGGGATTTTTCTGGGCAAAAAGACTCCGAAGAGAGCAAATTTATGTCTGTTCGGTCTTTTCTGTTATTTCCATAAACAATTTGTGTAAGTCATTGAACAATTATTTTTTGTGTCCAGAGAGTCTTGTAAATCATCAACATTTTATAGTGAAGTTTTATACTGGACTAGGTTCCGTGGTTTTTCTCTCAATTTGAGGGTTTTCCACGTAAAAATCTTGGTGTGTATCGTTATTTTCTTTTAACACCTTATTATACCTTATATTCGGAAATCACGGATCACATCATTGGCGCCGTATGTGGGAGCAAAAAGAGTAAAGACGTTGAAGCAGAGATTTTTTCAGTAAGAATCCAAGGCGAAATGGTTAAAAGCAAGGGGCGAAGGCCAATGTCGGGGAGGGATAAACCAATGACTCCCCCACGTTCATGCCCAGAACCAGAAGGAGCAGGGGAGGCTGGATCATCGCAGAATGTTTCACGAGTATTACCTACTGGAGGAATACCCATGGAACATTTGACTGAGATGATTGCCAAAACTGTCGGAAAAGTTATGAAACAATTTATGACCCCCCCTATCAGGAAGAAAATAAAAAAGAGGAGGAAGACTCAACCTCTATAAAGAAGTCGGAGGAGGGGGCTGAAGAGTCAAAAGATTTTCCTAATCGTTCTAATGAGGAAATAGATAGGGCTTTGCACCATCAAATGGAGGATTTAAAGGAGGAGTTACAAAAAATGCGCAATAAAATGGAAGGCCGTATTAACTCGGCAAGAAGAAGCACCCCATTCACTCCTCAGGTCATTGATGATCCTCTGCCTCTTAATTTCAGAACTTTAAGTGTGGGGAACTATGATGGTAGCACAGATCCAGAAGAATATTTATCTCGATTTGAGAATGCCTCACTCCTTCATCAGCTGTCAGATGGGGTGAAATGTAGAGTGTTCTTGACTACTCTAGCCGGCGCTGCTCAATCGTGGTTCAATCAATTACCATCAGGAATAGTGGATTCCTTTCCCAAATTCAGCTCGTTGTTCCTTCATCAATTCGCGAGCAGCAGAAGTTGCAAGAGAACAGCCTTGAGTTTGTTCGGTCTCAGGCAGATGGATAAGGAGTCCCTGCGGGATTTTCTAAAAAGATTTAATCAAGCATGCCTTGATGTTCCGCATGTGACATCGGAAATACTAGCCAGCGCTTTCACCCAAGGGTTGAGAGAGGGGGATCTGTTCAGATCATTGGCAAAGAAGCCACCGTCGGATTATGATGAATTACTGGGGCGTGCCTCTAAATATATTAATTTAGAGGAAGCGCAGAGGATGAAACAGAAGAAGGAAATAAAAAATAGTGGTGAAGTCAATAGGAAGGAGAGGCCTATTGGAACAACCTAAGAGGAACTTTGATCAGTACCTACCGATGAGACCTTATCGGGAGGTAGCCATGAATCAAATTACGCCAAAGAGGGGTTGGGGGGACCTTATGGAAGAGGAGTATTCCGAGGAGGAAGTTCCCGAGGAGGGAGCGTTCATGAAGGAAGAATGGATGTAAGGCGAGGAGCTGACGATGAACTAAGGAACAGTGCTCCTTTCCCTCGGAATAATGTTAATCCAGGGAGAGGAACACTTCAACCAGTTCCTTGGGCAGTACGTGGGGAAAGAGTGGAGGGAGGAAATCAAGTTACTAGGGAAAGAACCATGAGCAATGTTCCTAACCGAGGGACCATACATATGATTTCGGGAGGAACATCATGTGGAGATTCTAACCGAGCAAGAAAAAGTTATGCTCGAAGACTCGAAGTGTTATCCATTAATCCAAGTCATACTCAGGAGAGTCCTTCTATAGCTTTCGGACCTGCTGATTTACAAGGGATTTATTTTCCCCACGAGGATGCACTGGTAATTTCAGCCACAGTAGCCAACTACAATGTGCAAAGAATCTTCGTCGATACAGGCAGCTCGGCAGATGTGCTCTTCCTTAGTACGCTGAAGCAGATGTAATTGGGAAGTATAGCTGTGCAAAAAGTAAATACTTCTTTGCATGGGTTTACTGGAGAAGCCATAAGTCCTATAGGACAAGTGTCTTTACCCGTCACATTAGGAGAGGAGTCCAAGACAAAGACGAAGATGATCACCTTCCCCATAGTGGATGCACCCTCCTCCTATAATATAATATTGGGCCGGCCGGCGTTAACGGCCTTCGAAGCAGTTGCTTCTACTTACCACCTGAAGATAAAATTCCCGGTAGGAGAGGAAGTGGGACAAGTAAGGGGAAGTCAGAGTTCATCAAGAAAATGCTATGTGCAAGAGTTGAAGCAAGACAAAGGAAAAAATAGAGAAGATGGGGAGCGAGGAAGTAATAAGAGGAAACATGGACAGCCTGAGGAGGAGGAGTGGATAGTCCCCGAGGAGGAATTCATGAGTATCGAGTTAGGTCACCCGGCGAAAACTACTCGCATTGGATCCAAGTTGGATCCCGAATTGAGGAAAATGGTGATTGAATGCTTAATAGCTAACGTGAATGTGTTCGCTTGGAATACCTCTGAGTTAATTGGGGTAAAACCAGAGATTGCTGAGCACCATCTAAATGTTGATCCGGGTGCTCGGGCAATTAAACAGAAGAGAAGGCATTTCGGACCCGAGAAGGATGCCGTTATAGCTAAACAAGTAGAGGAGTTGTTGAAAGCAGGTCATATACGGGAGATTAGTTTCCCTACATGGCTCTCAAAGATTGTTATCCATTACCAAGGATTGATCAATTAGTGGATTCTACTGCGGGACATGAGCTGTTATGTCTTATGGATGCTTATCAGGGATATCATCAAATCCCCTTAGCCCGCGAGGATCAGTCCAAGGTTAGCTTTGTCACAGCGGGAGGAACTTTTTGTTATGTCGTTATGCCCTTCGGATTAAAAAATGCTGGGGCTACTTATCAGAGACTGATGGATAAGATGTTCAGAGATCAAATAGGACGGAACGTGGAGGTTTATGTTGATGACATCCTGATCAAAAGCAAGAAGGCCCAAAATCTGATAGAAGATATGGAGGAAGTCTTTGACACTTTAAGAAGATTTAGCATGAAGTTAAATCCAGCCAAATGTACCTTCGGAATTCATAGTGGAAAATTCTTGGGGTACATGGTGACAGAGAGAGGTGTGGAAGCTAACCCTGAGAAAATCCGAGCAATCCAAGAAATGAACCCTCCTCGGACCCTGAACGAAGTGCAAAGGTTAGCAGGAAGAATAGCAGCGCTTAGTCGATTCATATCTAGATCGGCTGACAGGAGTTTGCCTTTCTTTAAGGCCTTAAGGCGAGGAATACAGTTTGAGTGGGACGATCAGTGTCAGAAGGCTTTCGAAGATTTGAAAGAATATCTAGCTCAGTTACCCTTGATGAATAAACCCGAACACAATGAGACCCTCCTCGTCTACTTGTCGGTAACCGAGGAAGTTGTCAGCTCGGTGTTAATTCAAGAGAAATTTGGGCAGCAGCAACCGGTATATTATGTCAGCCGAGCTTTGCAAGGAGCCGAACAAAGATACCCAGAAATTGAAAAGTTAGCTTTGGCTCTGGTGATCACTGCAAGAAGGCTTCGGCCTTATTTTCTATCTCACCCTATCATGGTGGTAACGAGCACTCCCTTAGGAAGGCTCTTGTCAAAATCTGAAATTTCAGGGAGGATGGTGAAATGGGCCACAGAATTGAGCGAGTTCGATATTCTTATCAGCCTCGGACTACCATATCTGATTTCTTGGTTGAAGTAACTCATACTCGCGAAGAAAAAGATTGGAGCCTATTTGTAGATGGATCATCTACTCAAATAGGAAGCGGTGCAGGAATTATACTTTTCAGTCCAGAAGGAGAAGAAATTGCTATAGCTATTCAGTTCGGTTTTCAATCTTCAAACAATGAAGCCGAATTCGAAGCTCTCCTCTCGGGTTTACGAATAGCAATAGATGCCGGAGTTCAGAAAGTAAAAGTGTTCATGGATTCAATGCTGGTCGTACAGCAGGTAAATGGGGTATACAAGGTGAAAGAAGAAAAGTTGAAAAAATATGTGGAGAAGGCTCAAGTATTAATGACTCAGTTCCAGGAAGTGCAATTGAAGCAAATACCACGAGAAGATAATAACCGCGCAGATTCGCTTGCAAAGTTGGCCAGCTCCATCCATGAGTGGAAGAATAGGAAAGTGCTGGTACAAGATCTTTTGGTCTCGCACATAGCAATCAACAGTATAATGAATTTTGAGCCTTGTATCATATCTGATTGGCGGGAGCATATCATTAAATTCTTGAAAAATAGGGTGTTGCCGTTAGATCCAAAGGAAGCTGCTCGGGTGCAGAGAATGGAGATGCGTTTTGTGTTAGCAGAAGGTAAATTGTTCAAAAGGGGATTTTCAGCTTCCTTCTTGCAATGCACATCAACACAAGAAGGAGAACATTTACTAAGGGGGAGATTCACGAAGGTTGTTGTGAGAATCATTCGGGAAGTAATATGTTATATCAGAAAGCCCTTCGGGCAGGATACTATTGGCCCAGTATGAGAGAAAATGCCGAAGAAATTGTTAAAAAATGTAACAATTGCAAGAAACATGCAAATTTATCTCATATACCCGCAGAGGTCTTAAATAGCAGTATTACTTCCTGTCCCTTCGATCAATGGGGGATGGACATCGTCGGACCTTTTCCTCTTGCCACGGGGCAAAGAAAATTCCTCCTAGTAGCAGTTGAGTACTTTACGAAATGGGTGGAAGCCGAGCCTCTAGCAAAAATAACTGAGGAGGAAATCATCAAATTCTTATGGAGAAGTATAGTATGTCGGTTCGGAATACCGAGGAGAATTATTTCGGATAATGGAAGGCAATTTCAGGGAAAGAAACTACAGGAGTGGTGCGAGGAGATGAAAATCAGGCAAATATTCACGTCAGTAGCCTATCCACAATCAAATGGGCAAGTCGAAGTTATTAACCGTATTCTATTACATGGGATTAAGACGAAGCTGGAAGGGGCCCGAGGAGAATGGGTAAATGAACTACCTGGAGTCTTGTGGGCTTATCGAACAACTCCTCGGGTATCTACAGGGGAAACTCCGTATAGTCTAGTATACGGTTCGGAGGCCCTCATTCCAGCGGAAATTGGGATTGAATCTCTCCGCGTACAATGTTATGATCCAGAGCAGAACGAGGTTAAGAGAATGCAAGAGTTAGATGAGATTGATCAGCTAAGAGAACAAGCTGTAGCAAGAACAGAGCTATATAAAGTTAGGATTACCAACGCCTATAACCGAAGGGTTCGATCAAGAACATTTCAAGTTGATGATTTAGTGTTACGAAGAACAAATCCTGCTGGTGAGGTGAAAAAGTTGGCACCCAAATGGGAAGGCCCTTACAAAATTAAGGAAGTAATCGGAAGAGGAGCCTACAGGCTGGAGGATCATGAAGGTCGGAAATTGGTAAGACCTTGGAACATTCATAACCTGAAGAAATATTTTGTGTAATCTTTCTCTTTTGTTTACTTTATGAATTCAGCAGTAATAAAATAAAAGTATTTGATTCATTGAGTTTTTTTTACGGAATTCTAATGATTTACTCGTGGGATCGGGATGTTTGGTCCACGTTTAAATATTGCATTATCATCGGTTTACTCGTGGGATCGGGATGTTTGGTCCACGTTTTGAACCTAAAATTGCCTAAGTGTTTGTGCTCGGGATAACGAGCTTTGTTCGGAATTTTAGTTGTTTACTCGTGGGATCGGGATGTTTGGTCCACGTTTTGAACCTAAAATTGCCTAAGTGTTTGTGCTCGGGGTAGCGAGCTTTGTTCGGAATTTTAGTTGTTTACTCGTGGGATCGGGATGTTTGGTCCACGTTTTAAACCTAAAATTGCCTAAGTGTTCGTGCTCGGGGTAGTGAGCTTTGTTCGGAATTTTAGTTGTTTACTCGTGGGATCGGGATGTTTGGTCCACGTTTTGAACCTAAAATTGCCTAAGTGTTTGTGCTCGGGGTAGCGAGCTTTGTTCGAAATTTTAGTTGTTTACTCGTGGGATCGGGATGTTTGGTCCACGTTTTGAACCTAAAATTGCCTAAGTGTTCGTGCTCGGGGTAGCGAGCTTTGTTCGGAATTTTAGTTGTTTACTCGTGGGATCGGGATGTTTGGTCCACGTTTTGAACCTAAAATTGCCTAAGTGTTTGTGCTCGGGGTAGCGAGCTTTGTTCGGAATTTTAGTTGTTTACTCGTGTGATCGGGATGTTTGGTCCACGTTTTGAACCTAAAATTGCCTAAGTGTTTGTGCTCGGGGTAGCGAGCTTTGTTCGGAATTTTAGTTGTTTACTCGTGGGATCGGGATGTTTGGTCCACGTTTTGAACCTAAAATTGCCTAAGTGTTTGTGCTCGGGGTAGCGAGTTTTGTTCGGAATTTTAGTTGTTTACTCGTGGGATCGGGATGTTTGGTCCACGTTTTAAACCTAAAATTGCCTAAGTGTTTGCGCTCGGGGTAGCGAGTTTGTTCCAAGATACAAGTAAATGATTTCATTAATAAAAAAAGAAAGAAATACAATAAAAGGTAAAAACTCTACCCTACGGCTGAAATAGCTCCTCAGGGAGGCTCTCCAGAGCAGCATTGACGTCAAGGAAATCTTTTGAAGCCTCTTCGGGAGGGTAGCCTTGAGATCTAAATTGGCCGACGCATGCTTCAAAACCATTATCAAAGAACTTGTAAGCACGGTCAGCCACCATGTTGCTATACTCTGGAGACTTCAAAAAATCAGCTTTCTTCGAGAGCCAGAGTTCTTCCACACGAGCAGCCGTGGAAGATTTCTCTTGAGCAAGCTGCTCGGAGACAGCTTGATGTTGCTCAGCCAGGGATTTATACTGCTCTGACAAAGTAGAGTTAGCACCTTCCAGAGCAGCAAACTTTGTCCGCTCCTCTGCCAGGACCTGCTCCGCCTTGTCCCGAGCTGATACCAGGGCCAAGTGCCGTTCCTCCAAAAGGCTCACTGTCTTCTTCAACTCCTCACCCATACCCTCTAACTGCCGGATGCGTTTCTGGTTTTGCCCATCAGCCAATCGAACTGAATGAAAGCGAGTGAGAAGTTCACCCGCCATCATATGGGCCTGCATCAGATCATATATAAAGTTAAAGTAACAAATGAAGGTATTGAAAAAAGACAAACTGAACAAATTAATGGGTATAAACATTTACCTGAGTAAAGGAGGAGGAGAAGTCGTTCACCAAGTTGCTGAAAGCCAGCTCCCCGAGGTATTTTCGATCAGCGGGGTTGGGGGTATAGCACAAAATGGAATGGGAGGCTTTGGGATCGGGTTTTTTCAGTAGTGGAATAGTAGGGTAGTACGTCCACGAAGGGATATGGTATCTCGAAGTAGGCCGGGATACACCGAGAGCGGGTTGAGAGAAGGCTCGAGGTTCGAAAGGGATGAGGGAAGAAGAAGTTTTCTTAGTAGGAGGTGCTTGGGGCGAAGAACTTGGACCTTCGGGAGTAGTCTTTCTCTTGCGATGAAGAGCATGAGTCTTCTCAGGTGAAGCCTTCTCCTCAGAAGGAGTCAAAATCTCAATAGAAGGGGGAGGTGCAGGAGTAGCAGCAGCCTTAGAAGTTTGGCATTTTTGGCTCTTCTCCCTTAGCTTCTCGGCTATCATTGCCTTCATCATTTTTGTTTCTGAAAAGAGCAGAGAAATATTAGTCCGAACATGATAAGTTAAAAGTAAAACGAAGAAGATTACTTGGAAAGCACTCACCGAGGGACATTTCAAGGATACACCCTTGGGGCTCAATTGGAACAAGTATAGCAGTCCGTCGTCAATCAGCTCCATCAAATTAAAACACTGATCGCCAAGTGCACGACGAACCGACAAATACCGTTCCTCCTCAAGGTGACCCTTGATCGATTTCCCCCTCGGGAGACTTTCCCTCCACTCCATAGGGCAATCCCAAGGCTGGAGGGGACGAGCAAAGAAGTAAGAGTTTTTCCAATTTTTTATGGACGAGGGGTATTTTTTGAGGAAGCCAACCCCTGTCCTTGAGGAAAAGTAAAAAAGCCCGATCTCTTTCTTGTTCAATTAAAAGAAACAATGAAAAAGCTCGGGAGTAGGGGTAAAACCCAGATAAGAAAGAACTATGAAGAAGCCTGCTAATAACCTATAGCTATTGGGAAATAATTGACTAAGGGAAACACAGAAGTAGGAGGCCACTTCAATAAAGAAAGAAGGGACGGGAAAACGGAGGCCTCCTCGGAGTTGGTCTATATAGAAAGGAAAATACCCCTTAGGGGGTAAGTGGGGACGAGATCCAGAAGGGGGAGCAATAATAGAAGTCCCCTCAGAAATCCCCCATTTAGTTCGGATATTGATGAGTTGCTGAGGCAATTTGACCTCAGACTCGAAGATCTCGAACCAAGGAACACGAGCTTTAACTAAATCTCGCTCTGTAGCACGTTTCTGCTCTTGCTTACGAGCAGCCGACTCAGCAGAAGAGCTTAGGGTTTTATCGCTATCAAAAGAGGAAGAGGGTTGAAGAGAGGGGCTAAGAGCGTCTCCTTCGTTAAACCTATCTATCGCTTGCAATGAAGAATCGGCTGAGGAAGAAACCATACTTAGGTGATTAAAAAAGGACTGCTGGGGAAAGTCGTTCGATCGTCTGGTGCTAGCTCGGAAGCAAAATTCAGCAAAGTAAGGACAAATGAAGAAAAAAGAGGGGTATTTATAGCGGGGATCATGTGAACAGTCATTTAATCTTCACCGTCCAAAAATAAGGGAATGGACGGTTATAAAGGAGCCTCGGGAAACGAAACGTCGCGCGGCATTTGAAATATTTGGGCGGGAAAAAAGGGCGGCAAAAATATCCCGAGCAGGTCAAGTTTGGGATTTTACCCGAAGACAATAAAACAAGACTGCAAAAGTCTCGTCTTGCTTTACTTTAGGGGGGTGAGGTGATGTCATATGATATATTGACCTCCTCGGGTAAAATCCCTCAAGGGCCGAACAAAGACATATACCGAACAGAGTGCACCGAACGGAAAGCACCGAGCAGGGTTTTACCGAACAGCTGCTAACCCTCCTCGGTTTTCTGGTCAAAGATTAGCGGAAGACCCGGGAATAACTAACAAATTAACCGGCGTGAATGAACGTGCAATAATGGGGCGCAGATTTCTCGGACGTGTTGGGCTCCAGTTAAGCCACGATCAGAGGACATCGTGTTCCGGATCTCCCGCGAGCCAATCACTAGGAACAGTCCTATAAATACCCGCGGATGTCATCACAGAAAGGGTTGGATTTTTCTGGGCAAAAAGACTCCGAAGAGAGCAAATTTATGTCTGTTCGGTCTTTTCTGTTATTTCCATAAACAATTTGTGTAAGTCATTGAACAATTATTTTTTGTGTCCAGAGAGTCTTGTAAATCATCAACATTTTATAGTGAAGTTTTATACTGAACTAGGTCCCGTGGTTTTTCTCTTAATTTGAGGGTTTTCCACGTAAAAATCTTGGTGTGTATCTTTATTTTCTTTTAACACCTTATTCTACCTTATATTCGGAAATCACGGATCACATCAATATCCATGCTTAACCGAACAAGATTTGCTCATAAATCTGATTTTAACTCTTGTCATTTCTGTTAGCTACCCAAAGAACCAGATTTCGATTACATTGGAGAAAATAAAAACAAACTGGCCTTTCTGTTCGGCAGTGATGATCACTGGGGTCCTTTACATTTATACGAAGAGGTATTGTTTTTTTTTTTCTTTTTTTCTTCCAGTGCACATACAAAGTTGAGACTGGTACTTGGTTTAGCATATTAATAGTCTAGAATTTTTTTTTTCCAATGTGTATAGATTAACAATAAAGTACCCGATGCGACTCTCGCAATCGAAAGGGAGGGTCATACTCACGCATTCTCTTGCACCGATGCTGGTTCGATATGGGTTGCTCAGCATGTTTGTAGTTTGATCCAGAATCACCTACCAAAATGATCTACTATTCCATTACTTGCTTTTGTTTTTCAATATTTGTCTTGGCTTTTTTTTATGTTTAAGAATTCTTGAGCTAAGTTATATATTCAAAATTAATGCAATTTTTTGCAGCGAGGAAGGCATTCTTAGTTTTGTTTTGATTATATTTAAATATTTACAACACAGGCTACCAACAAATACATGTTTGAAAGAAGACTTTGTTTTCTAGGAAAAAATGTATTTTTGCACGCTGTCCAACGTTGAATGTTGGTTTGTCATCGAGTGATATGTAATGGATCATGTTCGAGTGTGAAACTTGTGTGAGTAAACTCGAGGTATAAGGATGTTTCCTTCATAACTTAGATCTTTTTACGCTAGTTAATGTCATATTTTGTAATATAATACTCCTTTACAATCACGAGCGAACATTTTACCTGTGATTTGTGAATAGGTAAAATATAATCCCCTTGACTTGAAAAATGTAGCTTATCGCACCCCTCAACAATTTTTAGAAGTTTTGATTTGTACTGATAAAAATATCCTCTTTAAGACGTGTGTTTTGAATATATTTTCAAACCACGAAAGGTAAATAACATATTTTTAAATCGTATTGAGTAAACTGTCTATCTTCGAAACAATATTGGGGCTTTTGCTAAAAACCAGGAAAATAAGAACACTTTGTCACGATTAAAGTTCACCGACACCTAAGAAAAATAAATCAAATCCTACATTCTGTAGATGTGATGTTAGCAAGGAAGGGAACATCTTGGGCGAAGTAATAAAGTTGAGTGTAAATTAAAGACATAATAATATAATAAGGATGAAAAATAAATTCCTAGATAGAATCTTGAATCAAAATATATAATGTAGATAATTCAAATAATGCTTGATAAATTTATATAATTTATTTTTTTATATTTTTTCCTCATTCTATCAAAATTTGATATTCAAAAATACCAACATATTGTGGACAGAATATAAATTTATGCACCTGTAACACACCTGATGCTACGTAGTTAGAATCGACCAAGCGCCATAAATGACCCTGAATCGGCTCGTAGTCAACGGTTTAACGAGTCGAACCTGTAGGCGGACCGGTTAAGGGTCATAATTTTTGAACCACCTGAACTGGTTTAGTTTTTTAAAAAAAATTATATTTTTAAAGTTAAAACATATTTTATGGTGTAGATTTGAACACATGACCCCCAATATCTTTGTTGATCTAAATAGAATGTTACAATTTGTATATATTATCAAACAAATATATATTATATATTTTGATTATTTGAGTTCGAATTTATTTCACGTTATTTATAATTAATCTATGGATTAAAACATATTCAAATACTTTTTACATTTTTTTTTTCAAATTCTAATTTTTTTTTTATTTTTTTAAAAAAATAAGGATCAAAACGAACTCGTTGGTTAACCGTAACCGTAACCGATGATTCACGAACCGTAATAGGAATTGTCTAAAAAGATTAAGGGTAGAGTCTTTTTGAACCGTCTGAATGACGACTGTCAACGTGGTCAAGTCTATATATAGTACCTATAGTATACACTGCTTCTCTCAGGTGCACCGTGCACTTAAACAAGTTATAATTTATACATTCAACTAAAAATACTATTGTATATATAATATTTTAAAAATTAAAATATAACATTCTTGAAACATTTTTAAAGACTTTGAAGGAACAATTGAACTTTTATGCTTCTAAAATATTTACTAGCATCCCTATCCAAACGATAGCTACACACAAAACACTGTTACAAGGATAGCAATTGCTTGAAATATTATTGACTATCACATATGGAGCCACAACCCTTGAATGTGTATATACTTTACAAATGTTGGATGAAAGATACTCATCCAAAAGTTATTATCTCTCATGATGTGATGCCCACGCTGTCACGCCCCAAGCCCAGTCCCGCACAAGCGCAACTGCACAATGAGCTCATATAGCAACTACTTTGTATTCGTCCTCGCTCTACGAAAATGGTTAACCCAAGTTGCTATAATAGTCCATTGTAATCCTTTGTAAACCACTTTAAATTTTCATCAACAACCAATGTGGGACAAGGGTTTTACAATCACCCCTCCTTTAGAACGTGACGTCCTCGTCGCGACTTAACTCATCGATCCATCGGCACCAAGAATCTAGAGGTGGCTCCTATAGGTTCAAGAGGTGGCTCTCGTCATGTAGCACTTTGCCCCGTAGGTTCAAGAGGTGGCCCCCGTCGTGTAACACTTTGCCCCTTTAGGCTCAAGAGGTGGCTCTCATGAACGTAGCACTTTGCACCGCATAGCACTTATCTCCCGGTGTTTTCTGCCGGTGACCGGCTCTGATACCATTCTGTCACGCATCGGGCCCAGGCCCGCGCAAACGCGACTGCATAATGGGATCCTATAGCAACTACTTCGTATCCGTTCTCGCTCTACGAAAATGGTTAACCCAAATTGTTATAATAGTCCATTGTAAGCTTTTATAAACCACTTTAAATTTTCATCAATTAGTACAAGGGTATTACACACGAGGTAGCACAGCACACAAGTACTACAATTGCTTAGTACTCAAAGTTTCACGAGCAGAACTTGTAGTTATACGAGACTGACAGAGATGACACTTCCTAACTTCAATGCACATATTATTACTATATATAAAAAAGCTTCTACACCATTTTCACACACTAGAACTCACAGTAATCATTTTCCCCCACTATTCACAATGTCAAGCACCAAGAAAAGATGCATTAATCTAAACAAAGTAACTGTGAACTTAGGATGCAGCGCCAGCAGCTGCTGCCGACGGCCAAGATTATCTTCCGTCTTCCATCCAAGGCCACGACGGTGCAAAGCAAAACACTCCGCCGACCACCATCACCACGATTCTTCCTCTAGTTCATTTGATACCACCACGGCCACCACCACCACCGATACCACTTTCAGCTTCTCCGACAACAAGATCAGCGGCCTGATGTCTGTGCAGGGCTTCGGAAGGATCAGCGATCAGAACGTGGCGGTGGAGAAACTTTCCGACGACCCTTATCTTGATTTCCGGCACTCCATGCTACAGATGATTCTTGAGAAAGAGATATATTCGAAAGATGAACTCAGAGAACTGCTCTTCTGTTTCTTGCAGCTAAATTCCCCGCACTATCATGGGATCATTGTGAGGGCTTTTACGGAAATCTGGAACGGGGTGTACACTGCATCCGCCGCCGGGGGCACATAGGATGCGGAGGATGTCACGTGACTTGTAGCTTTTGTACGTGCAATGCGTTGATGGTCTCTACTCTCTATATCAAATGGAAGGAAAGAAACGTACGTCCATGGAGTTGTAATAAATTATGTCAAATTTGTAATCTCACATTTGGTTTTGCTGTTTTTACTCTAAAATAATATTATTATTATTGATAAATAACAAAACTAGTGTTAGTGTTCGTGTTCGTCTTATTAAATGAATTTTTTGTTATATTGCACTGGAATAAAAATCATAAATTCAGAATATTCGACTTTACTTTTTGAGGTGTCGTTGACTGAAAAAGACATGACTCGACACAAATTTGGATTACAAATAGATCAACAATGATATTCTGACCGAAAGAACTGACGCATGTACGCGGCCCGACTTGATTCCTTCTCTAGTTCATATAATCTACATCAATCCATTGGTATTAAAGGTTTTAGTGGTGATTGTAGTTGTTATAGGTTCTTCTTGAATGATAAATTTGTTATTACGGTTATTATATCTACATTATTAATACCAGAATTATTGAGTATCTTGTTTTGGGTCCCTCTTTCTTGGTATGTGGCCCTTCTTTTGTTTATATTAACTAAAGGTGTACACTAATCAAATCGAGTCGAATATGATGAAAATTTTAAGGTATGAATTAGGCTCGATATATTCGAGCTCGAGTTCGAAACGAATTTCGAATAGTTAAAAAAAATTTGTTAGAGTACGGCTCGAATCAAAGTTCGAGTTCGAGTTCGTCTTTAAATTTAAAAAGATTGTTGGGCCGAAAATGATAATTGCATCATGCAATTTAAAAGTAAACTCCTAAACTATGTAAAGGAAGTTAGGCTAAAGGTAGAAATTATTTCTTTATATAGAATATACTCATGCCTGTACTGGTGTGATCGGAATCTAAAACCTAAATTTTGATAAATTAATTATTTTTTGTTGACCTAATTAGTTAACCACGATCTAACTTTATAAATAATGTGTAAAACAATCGAATTAAATTCCTTGAAGATGTGCTTAATTGCGCCTTTCGGCTAACTCAATGGACCGAATTAAGGCCCAAAGGTATTGCTAACTTACACACAATGGGCCAGAAGCAGGCTGATATATTTTGTCTGCCTTTGGATCATAAGTAATTTAGAATACATAGTGTATTGGTGCATGACAGAATCCGATCTATACAAGAATATCCCATGATCTTGGCCTTTGCTGGTTAATCAGAATTGATTTTATTTATATTTTCTGTTTTAAAGTTTCCTTGTTTTCCCATAAAAGGATGCTAGTATATGCTAGCTGTTAAAAAGGAAGTGTTTATTGCATGTCACCACTTCGTTTTTCTTAACTTGTTTTTATGTAAGGAACTCATGTATTAAAAATGGGTTTTTGGGCAACGAATCCTCGTGTGCTTTTCTAAATAGACAGTTTACACTCATATGGTTTGAAAATATGCAATCTACCTCCTTTTGGTTTTAAATAGGCAAATTACCTACTTGTATTTTGAAAATATGCAGTTTACCCCATGTGGTATGTGAATATGTGCAAAACACTTCTCCATGTAAGGGAACAGTAGGCTATGTTTTGCAAACCACAAGGAGGTAAAATGCATAATTTTAAAATCATAGCGGGTAAATTATCTATTTTCAAACCACAGGTGTACAAACTTCTTATAAACAAACCACAGAGGTGTAAAGTGTCTATTAACGATACATAGTACGGTAAATTACTACTTACCAGGGACGAACCTACATGGGAAAAAGGGGGAGTTGAAAAAATATTTATTTTAAATATATATTATACATATTATATTTTTACCCCAAAATTTTAAAAAACCTACAATTTTGCACCTCTAAATTTGGGCTAGATTTACCCCTGCCACCCAACTCTATTAAAAAAATGTCACTTGTGAACCCTGATGATGCTGTGGAGGTTACATTAGTGATTTTTTTTATAAAGTGACATTATACCACTTATTTTATTAAATTGATTAAAAACATTACAAGGACGGACTAGTTCAATATTCCTAGTAACGTGAAACATGAAATGCACATCACAAGTGCGATACCGTGAGAGTAAATCGATAAACCAGAATTATCAAATGCAACCAATAAAACTATTAAGAGTTTCTCAGCCGTTCGATCAACGGTCGGGTTGGAGGAGATTGGAGCGTGGACACAGGACGAAGATGTATTTTCGAATCGGGTCTATCATGAGTGTCCGGGTTTGGGGAAGAGAAGTCCTTTGTGAAATCGTAAGAATATCCCTATAAAATCGACGCAGTCGGCAGCTTGGATCTGCATCTGCACCGGCAGCGCCGTTGTCCTCCCACTTGTTTAATTAATGCTGAGTTATTGTCTTTATCACTAGGACCTTGGCCTCGAAATTTTGTACATGTTAGCCTTAAGGCTATATCCAACCGCCCCAAAATATTTGGGGCCGTTGATCTAATGTGAGGGTCGACATTCCCTCGGCTTCAAAAGCACTAACGTTATCTCTTTAAATGTTCCCTCCCCATAAAAGTTATCTCTTCTACTGCCTCTTTGGATTAGTTCTTTTCATTAAAAGTACTGTTTATTAGTAACTTTTTTTAAAAAAAAAAAAGTTACGAATAGGTTCCCGAATTGTAATCATGAATCATATGATTCTTTTCTCTGTTTCATTTTTTGTCTTGTTTTCACGTAGTTTCTCTTGTCCCCCTGTGAAGCCCATGGTACTTATTGAGTCATCAATGTCCAGACAAATTTGTAGAAACCACGACAAAGCAATGCCTGTTGTGGCCTTTTACTAATTGACAACTGAAATTGATGGTGACGAAGTACTTTTCACCGTATATGAACTAATAAACCTGACTCGTTGGTATTCACATGGTGCAGTCTTTCTTGTCCATCTGCAGCTTAGTACGAGACTTTATAAGAAAATAAAGTTACACATCTTTTAAGAACTATAGTTTTTGACACAGTGATAATGATTGATCCGGCCTTACCTTTATAAACTTTTTTTTGTTCAGAACAAATTAAAAAATCAAGAATATTTTTTTAAAAGAGAGATCTTGCCAAACCAAGAAAGAAAATAAGCATGTAAGTTTTATTATATTTATTCATAATATAATTTTCGATCTTAAAATTTTAATTTCGGCATATGTTTATGTAGGGACACTTAAAAAAAGCACATTTATGACAAGAAATGTATCTCATCTGATTAAATGCACGGAAAAAAACAATATTATTATTATTATTATTCTTTTTATTATTATTATTATTATTATTATTATTATTAAAATAAATAAACAACGCACCAACTTCTATAACGTTTTACATCCATCATTTTCAGGATAAAAAAGCAATTATTTTTGGAAATTAAAATAAAGTCAATAGCTCGATATTACTGCGAAATACGATTTCAGTATCGATAAGTTCAAGCCTGCAGGGTTCAAGATCACGTGAAGTCCTCAAAATAAATAAATAAATAAATAAATATCTAATTTTATTTCCCTATATGTGTCTCATAAAATGATAGTGGATTTGTACATGCTTCGAGGGAAAGCAGATTAAACAATGAACGTAAATATTCTCATCAAATAATGGTTACTTTCCACAAAATACTGCCCGTAGAGTAACTGCTTAACAATATTTGTGCTAGAATGTTGACTAAATTTTAGGTGAGTGTTATTTACCCTCCAAACATTGTTAATGACACTTTATTTTAACTACATTATATATTATTTGACAAGATTACCCTTAAAATTACTTTCCTTATATTATATAATAATAATTTTGATTCACGAAATAAAACTCAAATATAATACTTTTACATGTCAACAACTATTTTTTTTTTATATTTTAAATTTCGTCATTATTTTTATTATGTAAAAAGAAAAATACACTTATACATAGTTGATCCACAAAAGTATAAAATAATGGACTTCATACACCTATACCAAAATAATTCATTATAATATACGTAATCTCAAAATCTTTAATTAGGATCCGGACAAGGTCGCAAAAAATGAGAATGACTATATTGCCATTTTTATGCCACCAACACATGCACTGACGTGGTAGCACCGTTCATGTAAAAAAATCAAAAAAATCTTACTTTTAATCTTAAAATATAATACTATACACATTTGATCTAAAGTTTTAGTAGTATGAGTATACAATTGAATTATTTTCTATAAAATATATATAAATAGCGAGTTATAAAAGATTATAACAGCTATCATTCTCAGATTTAAGTCAAATTGTATGATTAATCAATATTATCTTTCCATTATTATTTAAATGTGAATTTGTTTGTAAGAAAACTTGGTGAAGCACAAGGTTTTAGAAGGTTCGGCGCTGAGACAAGACAAGAATCTTTAAGCTCTGAGATTGATGCATGTATATTGTATAGGTCTATGATATTATTATTTTAAACAATATTATATTATTTAATTTATTCCATCAATATTAAAAAATATATTTAGGAAAGAAACAGCACGAAGAGTGGAGCAATTTATGCATCTATGTCAGCTTCAAATTGCTGTTCTATTTTTGGGCGGATACTAACACGATCCCGATGAGCAAATGAGTCACATATTATGGAATTTAAAATGTTTAGAAGCCATTTTATAATATCTTTAGTTAATTTTGAAAATGTTGTTTTATTATCGTGTACGATAGCTTGTGGTAACTGTGTAACTCAAATATTTTAAACTGAATAACAGCTCAAATGCCACGTTTCGATCGCTTAATAATCTCTCTTCCAATAATTGCACTACCTTACAACTCATTAGAATCAAACACATGATCTTAGCTCTGATACCGGTTGTAGAACCAATTGTTTGCCGCTTCAACAAAAAACTAGCTGGTGGTAACGGTGATGCTCAAATCTTTTACACCGTACAACAACCTACCTGCAACATTTCGATCGTTCTCCCAATAAACATATTAATGTAGTTATACAATGATTGGCTAAAAGATAATGAATAATTACTCAATAATTGGTACGTTGAATGATGGATTTGAAGTATATATGTGAGATATGTATCATTGTATCTTCATAATCTTCGATCTCACTTCTATACACTCGGTCTTACAAACAAAAATACACATATAAACATATGCATACATATACATATATATGTATGTATCTTGGTCTTTATAAACACCCGATTTATATAAATATTTTTCAATAATCTTTGGATTTGATTATAGAGATCTCCGGAAGAAAAAAAAACTAATATCCAACTTGTTAATAATTCAGATAAAAATTATATAGGCGTGTTTAAATTGAAATTAATATTTAAATATTATGAACTTAACAAAAAAAGGTGAGTTCAAATTTTTAGGTTGTGACAAGAAAAAAACTTGTTTCTATTTGCACATTTGCAGAATCTGTATATTTAAAAGAGGAAATTATACATAGGTATCACTTTTGAAAATATGTTTCAACTAAATCTAGCAAAATATTTCTTTTCAACTAAATACATCTTGTGGGAATCTTCTTTCAACTAAGTCCATTTTTATGAAACCCTAATCTAATTACATTTGCTATTCCTATAACACCCTTGTTCTAAAAATTAATTTATAACAGATGAATCATCTACTCCTCGTCGTGAGAGTTGGTGATTGTCGCGTGTTCTGGGAAATCAGCAACGATGGTTATGCGAGGCGTATGGAGCGGTGGCGACGTTGTGGTGGATGCGACGGTGACTCCTTTTCGTTTCGCCAAATGTCCTTCTTCTCCAACCACAGAAAACATATGTTTCGTTTCAATTTTGTTTGTTGTTTTTATGGTATTTTTGGATTTAATTAACATTGAACTTTTATTTCAATTTTGGTGCACATTATGTGTTTGCTAAAAGGTCTCTTTAGGTAAACAATTTTTTTTGTAGCAAATTTGAAAAAGATAAACAACATATCATCTCCTTCCAAAGGTTTTGATTTATTTTTTTCAACTTTCATTTGTTTATGTTTATGTACAACATACCAAGTAAAAAATAGACTCTAAAATTCCATTTTCATTCGTTTACATACTGTTTTCATTTCTAAACTTTAGACAACATGTCACTACATTAGTGGAAGGATCTATAATAACATAAACGATGCATATATCAAATTCCTGACAATATATCATTGAGGTATCACTATCTTATCTTCCCAAATCAAAGTAGAAGAACTAACAATCTTAAACAAGCAAGCAACGCATAGCGGTGCATGTAAATTACATGCACCGCTAGTCTACCGGTGCATGTAATTTACATGCACCGGTAGACTCAACATTTGCATTAGTTCTCAAATTACATACCGGTGCATGTAATTTACATGCACCGGTAGACTCAACATTTGCATTAGTTCTCAAATTACATAATAAATAAGCATCATACAATAATTGTTAAAGACGATTACAAATAACACTTAAACATTAAGACACGTTGGTGTAATATATTATCGTTTGAAAAATAATATACTTTTGTTATTTGATGATTCAATAATTTATCATATATTATATACTCATCCATAATAAAAATTTAATTTCTAAAATAATATATTGTATCTTTAATTTGTTATAAGATCAACAAGCAAGCAACATATAGCGGTGCATGTAAATTACATGCGCCCCTAGTTTACCGATGCATGTAATTACATGCACCGCTAGTCTACCGGTGCATGTAATTTACATGCACCGATAGTCTACCGGTGCATGTAAATTACATGCATCGGTAGACTCAACATTTGCATTGGTTCTCAAATTATTGGTTGAATATATGCGTATGATGATTCATTTAATGTTGGATAGATTACATCTATTTGATTTTTGTCAATAAATATGTATATTGTGCGTGCTCAATGTTTACTATTCAATCGATCTCAAATGCCTTTAGAATTCAATAACTTTTGTCAATAAATATGTATATTGTGTGTGCATGAGAACCAATGCGATGGAATGTTATTAGGAAACCTGCATCACATTTGTCTAAAAGGTTTAAAAAATTGGTATGTAGATCATAGTCAATGGGTGTGCAAAGAGATTTGAAATTGTATTTGGGAGGAGAGGATCAACCAATTTCTTGCTATGTTGCTTATTTGATCGTTGTTATAATTGTTATTTAAGTTGAAAGAGCATGGGGAAAACTTCTTTGGTTTGTCTATGTATGCAACCATCCTAGTTGAATTTCTTTATTCCAAAGGTTTACCATTCCCTTACTACGTTTTGCAATAATTTATCATATGGTATATACTCATCCATAATAAAAATTTAATTTTTAAAGTAATATATTGTATCTTTAATTTGTTATAAGATCGATTTTAAAAATTATAGAATGAAAAATTAATTCACATTTTTTTGATTTGATCATTGTTATTTAGTAATGAGATAAAAAAATCGTATATTAGTGCATCACCGCCTATCGGTGCATGTAACTTACATGCATCGATAGATTTTAGCAAGTCGGTGAGTCTATTAGTGCATGCACCGCTAAGTCTATTTTATTACATGCACCAATGAGTCTATCGGTGCATGTGAATTACATGCACCGATAGACTCGTGAACTGTCGGTGCATGTAAATTACATGCACCACTGAGTCTATCGGTGCATGTAAATTACATGCACCGATAGACTCATGAACTGCCGGTGCATGTAAATTACATGCACCAATTGTTTCAATAGCATCACATTCTCAAAATTTTCATTCAAACAATTGATCGAACATCTCAAATACATTATAATTTTGAGTTTTACATTAAAAATCTACAAACAATCATTACAATAAAATTGAAATTCATAATATATATAAAATTTTCATTCAAACAATTGATCAAACAATTCAAATACGTTATACTTTTACGTTTCACATTAAAAATCTACGTACACATTACAAAAAAATTGAAATTCATATGAAATATAAAACAAAATCACACTGCAATCGCTAAATAGATGATAAATAGAAGAATGCGATGATTTTATCTTCTTGCACAACCTTTTTGTTTTCATTTGACCAGTGCACGCAGCTCCGACGCCATGGGAGGAGTGACAACTTTCGACGACGGCGTTGGTGGTTGGGACATGTGGCTGATGTGAGGGTTGGAGACTAGGGTTTTGATGTTGAAGGAGGTGATCCAAGGAAGGCAGAAGACTATTTTGGTCATTTTGACCTAGTTAAAAGAAATTTTTTTGGGGTGACTGGTCCGAAAAATCTTTTGCCAAATAGTACTGGCCTGAAATTTTTCCTATTTAAAATAATAAAATTAAAACTAAAACTTCAAGGTTAAAAAGGCCTTTCTCCTAATGGACAAGTCCAGCAGCAGGGTGTGCAGTCTACCTATTACATGGTTCAGTAGGTCTCTTTGATGCGGTTTTGAAGGGTAATGCACTTGAGGACATCTGCGTCATATATATATGATGTGCATAAGATATACATGGTCTCAAAGATACCATCTTAAGTGCGATAACAACACAAGCGGTTCAGTATGTGGGAACAGACAATGGGGTATACAATTGTGAAAATGGCGCAAGTTGCTAAGGATTCACCTTAAAGTGGGGTACAAAATGCCATTTTTTTTTGTTATTTTGCAGGTTTAAATTGAGATATTGAATACTTTTTTTGATGATTTCAACTGCAAGACTAAAAAATAAGGAAAGATCAAACAAAGTCATGCGAAGCAGATTTCTCACCGAATTTAATTTATTTCCATTATTTAAAAATAATCTAAAAATGGTAAGAAAAAAAAAACATGACAATTTTAAAATAACCAATTAAACATTAAAATTTTCGCTCGAAAAAAATGACCGTTTTTGTTGGGTCTAATTAAATCCCACACCGCTATGAACAATAATATATTCATTGTAGGGGAAGTTTAAGTTGGTGGAGCATGGTGAGCGTTCGATTCCCTCTGCCAACACTTTTTCGATCTGATTATGTCGTATCAAGCTTGCCTAGTATGATTTACCTTGTTGTTGTGGTTTACATGCGTCAGTCCGGGGGTTATCCAGTGCACATCCCAAGGATAGCGGTCGCGGGTTCCCTCGTCAAAAAAAAAAAAAAAGATTCATTGATTACGATCATGTTACCATTGAACTACAATGAACTGAGCACAACCCAACAATGATGCAATTTATAAGTAACATTATCTTCTCCAAATGAGAACAGTTTCTCTTGTTCTTTTCCTCCAACTCTTATCTGTTTAAACAGACATGAAAAGGACTATAATCGTTTTCAGCCAGCGATGAGTACTGAAGAGATAATAATTAAGATGCCCTCCAAAAAATACTCTACAAAACTTCTTTTCTGTTTTGTTCATCCCGAAAAAAATCTAATACCCACGTCGGATTGTTTTACAAAAATTGTAAATTTTGCCTTGAATATACCCTCTATCAACTCATGAATTAATCTTTTTTTTTTTTTTTCTAGGAGAGGTCCCGACCCAAGAAATAGGGGTGGAAATGAAACGAGTCGAGGAGCCATGTGATATATTTGGAGGACCAAATATATATATTTTTAAAATTATATATGAAATTTCCAAAAAAAATTAAGTGAGCTTATCCTTAATGACCTGACAAAAACTAAAGTGGTATGATATTGTCAGAGCAAATATTTTTTGTTCCCAAAACAATTTACGTGTTAAATTCATGAAAATTGCTTGGGCAACAATTATATTTGCTCTGACAATAATATTTCTGAAAACTACCAATGAGGCGCTATCTAATGGGGTTGATCAATGGCCCATATTTATCATTATCTTGGGTCCCACATAAAAAAATGGGATATTGATGAATTTGGATCATTGATCCAACATTTAGGGTTGTGCGAGAGCGAAGAATAATCAGGACCCATAAAAAGTGGGACATTGACAAATTTGGATCATTGATCCAATATTTAGGGTAGTGCGAGGCGAACAATAATTCCAAAACTAAAAGGCATAAAAGAGTCAGGTTATTATTTCCGGTCCCAAAAGGGTAAATTATACAGATCTTGATAATGTTGCAGTTAACATATAGAGGCATTCATATGAATGAATTAGTGTAAGTAAGGATTCTTCTCTCAAATTCTGGTTATGATGATGCTGCAGAATATTTACATAATATTTTCAGACAGGACCACTGCACATTTTTTGTATCATTTTAGTAATGTTGCTGTCTACTGTCGCCTGATAGCTGCTCTCCATTTTGAATTCCAAGTTGAAAATCCCTCTCAATTAATTATACAGTTTGTTTTAATTCATACATTGCAATAATAATCCAAATGCAGATAGACTATGTACTCTTCCAGCTCTCTAAAGGTCGTGGGAGGGTGATTGGTAGCCCAAGAGAACTGTCATGAGGTGTAACCTAAGTCACATAATGTGGGTGTACAGACGCATGTGCGAGTGCGTCAATTTTTTTAAAAATTGAATGTGAGTATCCTTTAATATGTCAATAAAAAAACACACACACGAACGTAATACTCATGATTTTTTACAAACTTACATCATTCTTATTTTACAAATTAAAAATATGAAATTCTTAACAAAATTGGCATTTACAGCTTTACCATTCTTAAAAAGCATTAAAATTAGATCATATGTGTAGGTCTAATGCTTGCAGCATTCAAAAAAGTTATAACAATGTAATTCAAATATTTATTCGTCTGTCTCCTATTAGGGCAATTATTGTTCTCCGTAAAATATATTTTAAAGAATGAAAAAAAAAATGAAATATTACTATTTTGTTTTATTTTAAGATATAAGATAATAAATTCGAAAAATGAAACCAAATATACCTCCGTGTTTCAACATGTTTGGTTATATATATATATATATATATATATATATATATGTGTGTGTGATTTTTTTTCCCGAAAAGACTCTTATTTGGATTCGAAATAACAATACAATAGTTTAGAAAATATTTCACCGCACTGATATTGGCTCTACCTATGGATCAATATGATTAGTATAAAATGATTCGTACATTAGTTTGTTATTATTTTATTTAAAATATTTTATGTTTTAATATTGAACTAATGTATAAGTAGAGCTCAAACCAGTCCTAATTTTTGTAATATTTTTTTTTGTAAAATGTTCAGATCTACTCGATACGTCAAAGTCGATACCGATGAATCCGCATATGAATGAATACATCACTTATGAAAGCGAGAAATTAAATGCCACCAACGATCTTCGGAAATAATATATTAATTTCAATTTTCAAGAATTGATTCAACTCTATAGCATCTTCTCCTTGCATGCAGTCAACATTATAATGGTGTATTTAATCATTCTACACCAATTATCAACTACAAGAAGGAGGAAAAACAAGAACCAAATTCAACTTTAATCTCTAAACACTAATTTTGCAATAAAGTTTTTCAAAAAAAAAATTATTTAATACAATAAAATTTAAACACCTGAAAATTAAGCATTAATATGTGAAGAAGATGAGAATGAAGAACAACCAACAACTTTCTCCACAACTATTTCATCTTCATTTTCTAGTGAAGATAAACAAAGGCTGCAGATTGAAGAATAAGTGGAAGAATAAATGGAAAGAGGAGAAGTGAGAGAATTTAGAGTGGTATTCGAAGACGAAGAAGAAGAAGAGCAAGCTGGATCATCGATGGCGGGCTTTGAAGAATCAGACGCAACTAAAGAAAGGTGCAACAGCAAATCTACAAAAGCTCCAATTACATATCCATGGTTACTTCGGCCATTAACACGAAGGTACCAAGCCAGAAGCTCCTCCAAACCGTCCCAGTCTTTTAACCCGTGAGCCTCCACCATTTCCTTCATAGAAGCCCTGAAATCCGAGAAAGGATCCCTGGAATCCATAGCCAAAATGGAGACAGTTTCTTTGTATGGAAAATCATGGGTTTTTGCTTCTTCCATGATGGAATTCGTCTCTCCGGGCTCGAAGAACAGCCTGTCTGATGATCTCAGCCCTCGAATCATCTCAGATGGATCAATGCTAATCCGCTCATAGGAGAAACTTCCTTCGGAATAATCTGGATTACTTTCTGTACATTCAAGATAGGATGAGTTCATGGTTTTGCATATGTCTTCATTTGGGTTCGCTCTGAAAGAGAGGGTTTTGGGGTTGTTGACGCAGACTGGCCATTGCCAAGAAGTGGCGGAGGCGGAGGCTGAGGCCGAGGCGGAGCTATCGGGGCCTTTGAAAAGAAATGGGAACTTCATTTTCTTGCCCATTTGGGAGGTGGTGAATTTCAGGGGGGTTTGGAGTGAAAAAAATGTAGTCTAAAGTATGATGTAATATTTTAATATTGTCTGATTTATACGGCATAGAGCATTTAATACTCACAGAAATGGTGGGTTCAACGGCAGATTTGAAGTAAGAAAAGTTAAATATATGACAAGGAGGGAGGGAGGGATGGCTGCTTAATGGGTCGGGTCAATCTAGACTCGGCCCAAAATCGGATCGATTAGCCCGGTTTGAAATTGGAATTGGACTAACCGATTTCAAACTGATCCGGAATCGGTAAGATATTGGTTCGGATCGGATCTACAGTTCCAGAACCTGTATCTTACCGGTTTCGATTCCGGGCTGAACCAGAACCGGATATGTTATTTTAAAAAAAATTAGATAAATATATTTGAGATTAGTTTACAAACAAAAGGTCAATTAGCTCAATTGGTTAGAGTTGTAGAGTAGAAGGCGATAGTCGCGTGTTCGAATCCTCCAAGCAACAATTTTCCTTGATTTTTTGAAAAAAAAATAATAATTCAAAAAAATTGGTTCCGGGTTCCGGGTTGGAACCGGTCCAACCCGGAACCGGTAGCCCCGGAACCGAATCTGATCCGGTTCTTTACCGGATCGGACCGATACCAAAATTAGCGGATATGAAACCGGCCAGTTCCGGTTCGGTTCAGGCCGTATTGACCCGTTAAGCAGCCCTAGGGGAGGTGAGGTAAAGTCTTTATTTGTTTTATTTTTTGAAAATGGTAAAGTCTTTATTTTAATATTTGCTCTCGCTAACATTTAACATATAGAAAATGAATGATTTTTTTTACATATTGACATATTTTATGTCCATATAATTTGAATCTTCATAAATCTCTTCATTGGATATGTTCCTCTAATTCGACGGATATATTCGTATACATCCGATTTGAGCCTCATTTATATTCCTACTCAGTATTAAAAACAACATTTAAAAAATACATAAACTAACAATTTTAGACTAATCATATTGAGTTGATTCATAAACAGGGTCCTAATTGGGATCATGCAAGTAACTTAATTTTTTTTAATTTTATAAATATTCAATACCGTAAATCAAATTATTCATGTGGTGAAATAATAAATTTTTGAGCATATTATGCAGGATTGAACATTTATGGGTGTACCAAAAGTTATTGTTTTTTTAAAGGTGGCATGGAGCCACGAAATATGTCACATAAACAAAATACAAAAGAGGATGGGGACCATGTCGAGACCTCTCCGAGTACAGACCATGTCTACCAAACGAAAAAGGATAGCGAAAAACAATGTAAATCACCAAATGAACATCTAGTGAAAGTTATTGTTGTTGGTAGTGGTGGTGCAACTCAAATCTTTTAAACTGTATGACAGCTTAAGTACCACGTTTTGATCGCTCTTCTAATAGAGACGATTATAACCGAGATTATGCAATCATGTAATTCATAAAGAACCAAAATTTAAAATTTATTGAGATTAGATGTACCTTAAGGACCCGATCTCCCTAGATGATATTGTAACATACATGAAACATGTGTAAACTCAAATGAGCAATCAAAGTGATTGGATGACTAACCAAGCTGGTGATATCATTTGACACATCCTCGTACATTTTATACATTCACAATGTCCCACGAGTGAGATTTTAAGTAAAATGGGTAAATCTATTGAAGACTTCAGAACATATAGTTGTATCATAGAATCCAGATCTGGACATCTATCAATATTTTGAGAAAAATTTTAGAAAAGCATATCATATCTCCAGAAGCTGATAAATCTTCTGTTCGTATCATAAAACAAAGACTTGAGTCATATTTACAAGAGCTAGTGACAATTTAACTCATGTGGTATCGATAATAGGCACTTCCCCATGGTTTGTAAATGGATATTTTACCCATTTATCCCCCATGATTTGTAAATAAAAAATTTATCCCCTTGTGTTTTTAAAATAGGCACTTACACTACAGTGATTTGTAAATATAACATACACAGATATGGTGTTTTGTACATATTCACAAATAGAGAGACAACATGTCTATTTTCACAAATCACATGAGTAAAGTGCCTATTTTCAAACTACATGTGTAAACTATCTATTTTGAAAACTACATGAACTTAAACTTCCTATTTTCAAACAATATAAGTATAATATATTTATTTGAAAAATCACAGTATGTTTTTTGCCAATAACCATATTTATAATACAGTAGTTGCAGTAAATATAAAATGATTAAATATATTTCTCTACTCTCACTTATATTTACGCTTTCCCACTTACATTTTTTTGTCCTTTACATGACAGTGATCGAAGGGGAGTTATGGTAATTGGGAATGATCCGTAACATAACCACCAAAATGGCAACCACTTGAAAATTAGTAGATGGGCTTGTTGAGGTATTCTTTACAGAAATGAAAAGGGAAAAGTTCAGGATGACATATTTTCATAAAATTTAATTTATCTTAGTTAGAAAAAAAATCTTCAATCAGTTAAGCTCATTTAAAATTAAAATGACAATAGTACCGTTAATCTCTCCTTCTCACATTTTCAGCTTTACTATTGTTCCAAAACCTAACAACCACCAAATAGCATGACCTACGGTTTCAGACTACCGGCGACGAGATGGGCGGTAGCCAGTCTCAAGCGTTCGGCCATAGCGAGGGGAAACTAACCATTGTATGTGCTAGGACCAATTCATGGATGGATCGAAGAAATCGAACCCAATAGCTGAAAACCATGGGACATGCGATTTCGCCCATTCCAGATCAAATTCGGGTGATTCCACGGTGACTCACGGTGGAAATAGAATTGTGAACATTTTCGTGTATTGGGCATGTTGAACGGATGTCGGATGGCGACGAGCGGAACAAATTTTGAATGGTGGTCCAGTGCATGTTTTTGCATCTTCAATGTGTGTAGGGTCTTCCTACCTTAACATCATCATAATAACGTATTATGGACTAAACATGCATTAATAACATCTTAGGGTTCTGGTTGTAGCCTTGAGCTAATAGGATTACAGGCCAAAAATACAGTTTCAAAAGCTAATTAATTACATTCTCGACAATGAATGTTAAAGCTATAGAATTATACTACTCCTAGAGTAGAGACTATCCAAAAATCCGGTATCCTAACTTCTTTCATGCTCCTCGTAGCTCACTGCCTCAACCCGACCCTTCAATCCAAAAGTGTACCTACAGGAACAACCCATCATGAGCATGCACATCATTACTTAACCTCATAAGACAATGGCATATAAATAAATGCATGAAAATAATAGTTAACATATACTTCCTGGCTAATCGCATTAACCCACTTTTGTTGTCCATGTTTCATAGTCATACATGTAATCATTAGTTCTTGACATAAATGATTAAAATCATACTTCACTTAAATGCTCATAATCAACAATGTTAATTAGAAATGTGACTGTCCTCGTCCTGTTATGACAGCGGCACAATTGGCCCCCTCGCTCGACATATAGCTGTACTGTGATACCCCTCGCTACACCTTGATAGCGGATGTATCTCCTCGCTAGCTATGTCAGCGGTAAGTACCTTCCTCGCTTACCCATAACAACCATCGGACATTCTACCATTTCTAGTAACATAGTTTAACATACATCATAAACATCATAGCATCTTTACTCATCATAGACATCATCATATCTTTCCTTATCATAATCATCATCATAAACATCATATCATCTTTACTCATCATAGACATCATCATATCTTCACTTATCATAATCATCATCATAAACATCATAAATACTTATGAAATCATTGGGTAGTCATAGTATAGGAGTGTGTTTTACCGTCCGATGCCCGTACGTCTCTTACGTACCTTAATTCCAAAAGTGGAGAAGTTGAAGAACTTTATCTCCTTGATGTTGTTGGTACCTGGGATGGTTCTACGCAACCATGCAAATCAATATTAGAAGCCAATTATAGTCCCAATACCAAAAATTCAACAAAAAACATCATTTGCCACTTTTAAGCTGTTGGCGATCGATCGCTGCATCGAGGCGATCGATCGCGAGCCTTACCGATCGATCGCTTCGATGTAGCGATCGATCGCCTAACCCTTCTGCCTCGCGGCGATCGATCGCGCCATATGTGGCGATCGATCGCCTGTAGCATTTTTTTGCTACTGGCCTTCGGCGATCGATCGCTGTATTTGTGGCGATCGATCGCCACCTGCTATGTGCGCGATCCTTCACCATTTTTGAGCATTTCCCAAGCTCAATCTCATACCCTTCAAACCCAAACTTTCCAACAACACAAATATCATCATAACTCACTAAAACCCACATAAAACACTTCAAAAATCATACCCCAACCACATTCAACACATACCCAAAACAAACCCACACAAAAACCCAAAATGCTAACCCATTTCAAAACCAAACATCAATAAAACTTTAGGAAGGGTTCCATACCTCTTGAGTACTCCAAATATTAACAAAAATCTTCACAAAATCCCACAAACAAAAGTTTTGTGAAGATTTCTCCTTCCTTCCTTGCCAAAATTCGAAAATGGGAAATGGGTAGGGTTTGAGAGTGAAATTGAGGATTTTAGAGTGGAGGGTAAAGTGAGATAAAGGGGAGTATAATGGGGTATGGGTTTTAAAGGTTTAATTAAAATTGTACCCCAACAATTATCATGATGTATAAAATACCCCAACATGGTATTTTAAAAGCATTTTACAAAAAATGCACCAAACTTCCACTAAATTCATATCTTCCACATAATTATCAATCGACATAATTAAATTATGTTAACACCTCATTTCCCAACATGCATAACATGCACCCTGAAATGCAACCCTAGGTCACGCATACCATGTGACTAAGCATTTCAACAAGATAAATAATTTCAACACATAAATCAATTATCATCATAATTAATCATATAAACATCATTAAAGCCCAATTGCATATAATTAATTTCGGGGTGTCACAATACTCCCCTTCTTATAAGATTTCGTCCTCGAAATCGCATGCACTTACCCCTAATAGAACTAAACATAAATAACATACCAGAAAATAGTTCCGGGTAATGCTGCATCATATGTCGTTCCGTCTCCCACGTAGCCTCCCCGACGATCCCACTGAACTTTGACCATCGGTATAGTCTTGCTTCGTAATTTGCGATCATCTCGATCCAGAATTCTGATTGGTCGTTCTACGTAGGATACATCTGAATCCAACTGTACTTCAGTATGATGTAATACATGAGACGAGTCTGGCTCATACTTTCGTAACATAGAGACGTGAAAAACATCATGTATGCCAGATAAGGATGGCGGTAGAGCCAAACGGTAGGCCAATGTACCGATACGCTGCAATACTTCATACGACCCAACATACCTCGGAGATAACTTCCCCCGCATATCAAAACGAACCACACCCCTGAAGGGTGAGATTTTCAAGAAGACCTTATCTCCCACTTGAAATTCTAGCGGTCGTCGTCGCTTATTGGCATAGGTTGCTTGCCTATCCTGTGCCGCTTTCATCTTTTGGCGTATCAACTTAATATTTCCTTCCATATCCTCAATCATATCCGGTCCTCCGACCGCTTTACTAGTCAAGTCCTCCCAATACAGCGGTGACCTACAGCGTCGACCGTAAAGAGCTTCAAAAGGGGCCATTTGAATGCTCGCCTGATAGTTGTTATTATAGGAGAACTCTACCAGTGCCACTGAATCCTGCCACGGAGTATCAAACTCCAAAACACATGCCCTCAACATGTCTTCGAGCGTCTGAATGGTACACTCTGTTTGGCCATCTGTCCGAGGGTGATAAGCTGTACTTAGTCTCACCTCTGTGCCCAAAGCTGTCTGGAGACCCTCCCAGAAATGTGAAGTAAACCTTGAATCTCTGTCAGACACAATCGAGACTGGAACCCCATGCAACCTCACCACATCCCGTATATATAATTGGGCCATCTTAAGATATGTGAAAGTCATACAGTAAGGGATGAAATGAGCCACCTTCGTCAGCCTATCCACGATCACCCAGACGCATCAAATCCAGAGGCCGTCCTAGGTAAGTGGGTCACGAAGTCCATAGATATGTGCTCCCACTTCCATTCAGGTACATCTAAACTCTTCAGTTTACCACCAGGCCTCTACCTCTTCGCTTTTACTTGCTGACAAATCAAGCACTTCTTGACAAAGGTGATGACGTCTCTTTTCATCCGCCTCCACCAAAACTGGTCGCATAAGTCCTTGTACATCTTCCTCCCACCTGGATATATGCTAAACCTGCTGCTGTGAGCATGGTGCAAGATCCTTTGATGCAACTCTGGTGCCCTCGGCACTACCCAACGGTTACCAAGCCTCAAGTAACCATCTTCTGCCACTCTGAACTTTGATGGCTGTCCCTGAAGTACTATCGATGACCATCTCTGAACCTCATCATCCGACCTCTGGGCTTTCCTGATAGCCTCAAATATGCCTGGCTCAGCCAATAAGGTCGACACTCGCACCGGCGACGTGTCCACATCGAAATCATAGCCCAGATGGCAATAAGAAGTCATCATAGCAGATAAACTCATGGCATCCTCAGCAGTACTCTTCACCTTCCGACTTAAGGCGTCTGCTATCAAGTTTGCTTTACCAGGATGATACTCAATTTCACAATCATAATCCTTGAGTAAATCCATCCATCTTCTCTGCCTCATATTCAGCTCCGCTTGGGTGAATAAGAACTTCAAGCTCTTATGGTCCATATAAATGGTAAATGAAGTACCATATAGATAATGCCTCCAAATCTTCAAGGCAAATATAATGGATGCCAGCTCTAGATCATGGACTGGATACTTAGCCTCATGTGGCTTCAGCTGCCTCGATGCATAAGCCACCACATGCTTATCTTGCATCAACACACAGCCCAAACCCTGCAGTGATGCATCTGTGTACAAGGCAAACCTCTTATTCTCAGAAGGAATCACCAATACAGGTGCCGTAGTCAAACGACGCTTCAATTCTTCGAAGCTTTCCTCACAAGCTTCGGACCAATAGAACGGGACTCCTTTCTGAGTCAGCTGTGTCAACGGCTTAGCGATCTTAGAGAATCCCTCGACGAAACATCGGTAATAACCCGCTAAGCCAAGGAAGCTCCGTATCTCGGGTACTGAAGTGGGTGCAGCCCACTCCATCACAGCTTCAACCTTCCTGGGATCTACAGATATCCCGCTGCTAGATATAACATGACCCAAGAACACCACACTGCTCAACCAGAACTCGCACTTGCTGAGCTTTGCATATAACTGATGATCCCTAAGGATCTGGAGTACTGTCCTCAAGTGCTTCACGTGTTCCTCTTCGGTCCGAGAGTAAATGAGTATATCGTCAATGAAAACAATGACGAACTGATCTAAATACGGTTGAAATATTCTGTTCATCAGACTCATAAAGACAGCTGGGGCATTTGTCTCCCCAAAAGGCATGACTAAAAACTCATAGTGCACATACCTAGTCCTGAAAGCTCTCTTCTGAACGTCATCTTCCCTTACCCGAATCTGATGATACCCCGACCTCAGATCGATCTTACTATAGAGCCTCGTACCCTGCAACTGGTCAAACAAATCATCGATCCTCGGAAGTGGATACTTATTCTTCACTGTGGCTTTGTTCAATTGCCTGTAATCGATGCACAGACGCATCGAACCATCTTTCTTTTTGACAAATAGAACTGGTGCACCTCAGGGCGATACGTTAGGGCGTATGTAACCCTTATCAAGGAGCTCTTGCAACTGAACCTTCAATTCCCTTAACTTCGCTGGTGCCATCCTATACGGGGCACGAGAAATGGCAGATGTCCCCGGTAGTAACTCAATCCCAAACTCGACCTCTCTCGTCGGTGGAAATCCGAGAATCTCTTCCGGAAAGACATCAGGAAACTCCCCCACTACGGGCACATCCTCGACCTTTAATTCCTTCTTCTTTTCAGTAATATCAACAGCATAGATGAGATATCCTGTATGGCCCCGTTCCAACAACTGTGCCATCTTGACAGCAGATATCAACGGGATCTTTGAACGGGAACCATCCCCATAGAATGTCCACTGGACTCCCATATCAGACTTGAATCGGACAGTCCTCTGCCTGCAGTTCACAACTGCCTGATACCTGTTCAGAACATCAATGCCTACAATGCAGTCAAAGTATGACATTCCCAGAACAACCAAATCTGACCTTAGCTCGTTACCCTCAAAATAAATGAGGTCGTCATAGACAATCCGATCAGCAATCAAAGTTGTCGAGACTACAAGAGGCGTGGGCGATGGAGAAGTGCATATGTGGTGCATTTCCACAAAACTTGTCGACACAAAAGAGTGTGACACACCTGTGTCTATCAATATAAAAGCAGGATGCGTAAATAAAAGACACGTACCCGCTATCACTTCCTCAGGAGCCGCTGTAACCTGCTCCCTGGTCAATGCATAAACTTGCCCCTGAGGTTGCCCCATAGGCTGACCTCCATAATGCCTCGGTACAAACGGTGGCCTGTGCTGCACTGCTCTGTCCGTAGGCCTTCCCGTAGGGTTCTGTTGTCCCTCTCGATTGGGACATTGCCGAGCAAAGTGGCCCTTATTGCCACAAACGTAACAACCTACGCAGTCTTTTGTCGAATATGGTTGCCCACAAAGAGAGCAATGGACCTTCACAAATCTGCCTCCCTGAGACTGTCCTCTTCCTGACGGGGCATCATTCCTACGGTTTCCTTTCCAACGATTCTCGGGCGTCTTACCACTGAACCTCGAAGCTGATGTGTTCCCCCTTGGCTTAAACTGATCACCCCTCGGCTTGTCAGAAGTAGATTTCTGTGGGGGTGCTGGAGGTGGCACGGCATCAGGATATGCACCAACTCCCAGTTCGGCTAGCTCAGCCCGTGAAAGGGCGTCATCAAAGCAAGCAGGGCCATAAGTGACCACCCTGTCATACAGTTCAGGCCTCAAGCCTTTCATGAAGTTCCTCATCTTTGCTTGAGTACTTGCGGCGATATGAGGTACATATATGAGCAAAGAACAGTAATGAAGAGCATAATATGACACATGCATGTTACCTTGCTTGAGGTTAGTAAACTCATCTTTCTTAGCCTGTCGTGCAGCAGCTGAAAAGTAGCGGGTCAGAAATCAAGTTCTGAATAGTTTCCAATTTATTTCCTGTCCCTGAGCCTCTTGCTCTATTACTGTGGTCTTCCATCACATCAATGCCTTCTTGGCCAGTTGGAATTCCGCTAGCCTTATCCATGCTGACTTCGCACAAGGAGCTGCCACAAATATCTGTTATATCCTCTCTAACCACTCCTCGGCTAGTTCCCCTGTCTCAGTTCCTTCAAACATCGGGGGTCGGTATGTCAGAAACTGAGCCAAACTTAGCTCCCCAGGTAGTAACTGTTGTTCAGAGGGTTCTTCGCCCAAGGCTAGCAGTGGTAGGGGATTTGTACGCCTAGCACTTGCATTAACACTGATTGCATCACCCACTTCCACATTTGCTGCCATGCTGCAACACAAGGGTTAACAACAATACCCAAAAGCAGTTCATATAATACATCGTTAGAAACCATAACATGTTAGGACAATAGTCATATGCTTCATAAGCAACATATGCACAAAACATGGTTAAAAAGAAGCACCTAGCCAACTTATTGCTAAGGCTACCCTTCACTCATTCCCGGGTTCTCTAACCACTGCTCTGATACCACTAATGTAGGGCTTCCTACCTTAACATCATCATAATAACGTAATATGGACTAAACATGTATTAATAACATCTTAGGTTCCGGTTGTAGCCTTGAGCTAATAGGATTACAGGCCAAAAATAAAGTTTCAAAATTTAATTAATTACATTCTCGACAATGAATGTTAAAGCTATAGAATTATACTACTCCTAGAGTAAAGACTATCCAAAAATCATGTATCCTAACTTCTTTCATGCTCCTCGTAGCTCACTGCCTCAACCCGACCCTTCAGTCCAAAAGTGTACCTACAGGAACAACCCATCATGAGCATGCACATCATTACTTAACCTCATAAGACAATGTCATATAAATAAATGCATGAAAATAATAGTTAACATATACTTTCTGGTTAATCGCATTAACCCACTTTTGTTGTCCCTGTTTCATAGTCATGCATGTAATCATTAGTTCTTGACATAAATGATTAAAATCATACTTCACTTAAATGCTCATAATCAACAATGTTAATTAGAAATGTGACTGTCCTCGTCCTGTTATGACAGCGGCACAATTGGCCCCCTCGCTCGACATATAGCGGTACTGTGATACCCCTCGCTACACCTTGATAGCGGATGTATCTCCTCGCTAGCTATGTCAGCGGTAAGTACCTTCCTCGCTTGCCCATAACAACCACCAGACATTCTACCATTTCTAGTAACATAGTTTAACATACATCATAAACATCATAGCATCTTACTCATCATAGACATCATCATATCTTTCCTTATCATAATCATCATCATAAACATCATATCATCTTTACTCATCATAGACATCAGCATATCTTTACTTATCATAATCATCATCATAAACATCATAAATACTTATGAAATCATTGCGTAGTCATAGTATAGGAGTGTGTTTTACCGTCCGATGCCCGTACGTCTCTTACGTACCTTAATTCCAAAAGTGGAGAAGTTGAAGAACTTTATCTCCTTGATGATGTTGGTACCTGGGATGGTTCTACACAACCATGCAAATCAATATTAGAAGCCAATTATAGTCCCAATACCAAAAATTCAACAAAAACATCATTTGCCACTTTTAAGCTGCTGGCGATCGATCGCTGCATCGAGGCGATCGATCGCGAGCCTTACCGATCGATCGCTTCGATGTAGCGATCGATCGCCTAACCCTTCTGCCTCGCGGCGATCAATCGCGCCATATGTGGCGATCGATCGCCTGTAGCATTTTTTTGCTATTGGCCTTCGGCGATCGATCGCTGCATTTGTGGCGATCGATCGCCACCTGCTGTGTGCGCGATCCTTCACCATTTTTGAGCATTTTCCAAGCTCAATCTCATACCCTTCAAACCCAAACCCAAACCCAACAACACAAATATCATCATAACTCACTAAAACCCACATAAAACACTTCAAAAATCATACCCCAACCACATTCAACACATACCCAAAACAAACCCACACAAAAACCCAAAATGCTAACCCATTTCAAAACCAAACACCAATAAAACTTTAGGAAGGGTTCCATACCTCTTGAGGACTTCAAATATTAACAAAAATCTTCACAAAATCCCACAAACAAAAGTTTTGTGAAGATTTCTCCTTTCTTCCTTGCCAAAATTCGAAAATGGGAAATGGGTAGGGTTTGAGAGTGAAATTGGGGATTTTAGAGTGGAGGGTAAAGTGAGATAAAGGGGAGTATAGTGGGGTATGGGTTTTAAAGGTTTAATTAAAATTGTACCCCAACAATTATCATGATGTATAAAATACCCCAACATGGTATTTTAAAAGCATTTTACAAAAATGCACCAAACTTCCACTAAATTCATATCTTCCACATAATTATCAATCGACATAATTAAATCATGTTAACACCTCATTTCCCAACATGCATAACATGCACCCTGAAATACAACCCCAGGTCACGCCTACCATGTGACTAAGCATTTCAACAAGATAAATAATTTCAACACATAAATCAATTATCATCATAATTAATCATATAAACATCATTAAAGCCCACTTGCATATAATTAATTTCGGGGTGTCACAATGTGTGTTCCCAATTTTATGAAAATTTGACATCAGTAAGTGATGCACGACAAATGAAAATAAGTAACTGATGCTCGAAAATTAAAATGAGTAACTCATGCATGAATATTGAAAATCGGTAATTGATGCACGAAAATTAAAAGCAGTAACTGATGCATGAAACGTAGAAAAAATATGTGATGCACGAACCATAATCGCAAGTGGTGATGCACGAACCATACAATTAAGTAAGTAGTGCATGAACCATTTAATTTCGTGCACCAGTTATTGTATTTCGTGCACCAGTTGTTTTTTGCATTTGTGCGTCAGTTAATTAACACAAATTGTGTGGTTTGGAGTATTAGGAGTCTTAGGAACATTGTGGTCTTCAAGAACTAGAGTCCAGAAGTCGTCAACTTATGTGTAGTTTCATCTGTAACATTTTGAGCACGCCATGTGCTCCATTTATAATATTTTGGCTTATTCAAAAAAAACAAAACAAACTTCGTGCACCAATGTTGTATTTTCATGCATTAGTGTTATATTTTTGTCCACCAAGGTTATATTTTCGTTTATCAAATACATTTTTAAATTTTCGTGCACCAGTTACTTCTTATAATTTTCGTGCACCAGTTACATTTTATGATTTCGTACACCAATTACTTTTTATATGGTCATCTTTTTCGTTGCAATATCTTGATGTCATGATGTAAATTTTGGAAATGAGCAAACAAGCACGAAGACCAATGAATCACAATTACAAAACATCAAAAAGCAACAAACTTAATGTATATGTATATACACACACATATACACAGTATACACACACACACACACTCATACACACATAAAAGGTTGTGCGGCTGGTGAAGGCGGTGAAGACTGTGGCTTGTGAAGACGTCGGTGTCAGGCTGGCGAAGACGACAGAAGTGGTGGAGGTGGAGAGGAAAGAGAGTGATGTGAGATATTTCATGGGTATGAAACCCTAATTAGGTTAGATATTAAATCATGGGTATTTTAGTAAGCAAAAAAAACTTAAATAAAACAAAAGTTCAAAAAGTGTTCCTATGTGAATAAAGTTTTTACCTCCCTATATTTTGATACAAATATTTTTTTTCCCAGATTTATTTGCAATAACTTTTTCAAAATAGTACATTCCTACAATTTCCCCAATAAAAAAATACGAATTTCAGAAAATAAAATAAAATTTAATCATTTTTTACTTTTACTGGAACTTCTCAAACCTTTAATTTATATTCATTTTTTTACTATTTGGTGAAAAAATAAAACATATTACATTTTAAAGCAATGAGTTATTATCATTTTTTGGGGTCAACTAATAAAGCTGTTGAATATTAATTTAAAGAAGCATTCATTGCTACTGAAAATGCAACTTATACTGGTTGAGTTCTTGTACATGATGTCATTACCATTATTATTATTTTTTTAACTTAGGAGGGGCACGACATAAATTCGAGTTTACCTAAATTGGATAATGAGCTTTTAACCTTCGGGCTAAATTTGAGAGCTCTGAAAATTTTAATTGGACAGGATTTTTAGTTTAAAAATCCACATGTAAATCAATACACGCTAGGAAATCATAAGAAAACCATAAAGCCTATTAATTTTAAGATACAATAGACACAATTTTGCGGGACTTTTGTCCTCACTCGAGATTGCGAAAATATTGATGCCCTTAGGTCTGGGTACGTCCACCGTTCATGTGAAATATTCAGCATGGAAGATAAATGAAAGGTGGTAGTGCCTTTAAGGGCAACCAAGTCACATAATCATATACTACCTTCATTCGCGCACTGACGCTTCAATCGCGATATGGTGTATTGAGTACGCATTCGGCCCTTTAAGATGCACTAAGTTTCACTAAATCGCTCATTAAGTTTCATTAAGTTCTATCAGGTTGTGCACTATTGTTAAATCTTCTTAATTCTCTGACTTTTTTGGACTCATGTGAATTTTCATGGTTCCCCGCTGCTTTGGGTTGGTATGAAAGTTCTATTAGACAACAATTAGATACATTGTGCAAACTATTCTGTATATGACTTGATTAAAAGATATAATAATATATGAAAGATTAAAATATTTGATAAAAGAAAGTATGGTAAAACCTGTGATTTTGTAATATTTTTAGGGAGAAAATAATAATAATTTATATCATGATATTTTTTGTATGAAAATTAATAGAATGAACTTCATAGATAGAACTCTAATTTTTATTGAGTTAATTTAATTATTTACATTAGTCATTACATAAGGTAATAATATAATTTTTCCGAAACAATATGAGTTATTGTTAATAAATCCATACTAGTACCAAACATGATGATATATATATATATATATATATATATATATATATATATATATATATATATATATATATATATATATATATATATATGTTGGTTCTTTTTTCTTAAAACCCAAATAGATAAAGCATAAAAGATCACAAATACTCTGATATAATAAAATGCTCGAAACAGTAAAACTTACAACAAACAGTTTAACTAAATGGGCAGAAACTTTGTTGTTGGACGAGGCCACAGTAAACCGTGTGCCCGTAAACTCTAAATTGCCCGCCTACAACTTCTGGCCTCCTGGACAAGAGAGTTCCAAGGTACAACGTCCCAAACACCTCTGTATGGGTTGAAGCAGAAACCCAGACAGACTCACTCGAACACTGAACAGTGTGTAGTACTCTCAAGATAATATGATATGATATGAAATGCAATTTCGGGATGAGATAAAGAATAAGGCTGGAGCAGCTTATATAGCTGCAACAGCAGGCCTACCAAAGGCCACAACTTAAATGACAATGCATAGTGGGTTAGATGAAAAGTCTCAACACTTAACATCAGATTCATTTCGGATTTAAGTCTCACACTTAAATCTGACATCAATTCTGCAGGTAGGTGAAAAGTCTCAAACTTAATACTCAGCAGAATATGAAAAGTCAGGCAGGTGAAAAGTCATTTCAGAAATCCGTGTAGTAAAAAGATAGGACTGCCTTCGCGGCAGCGACACGCGCGACGCGACGCGGCGCGGCGAGGCGAGTCGAGACGTGACGTGCCGTGCCGTGCCGTGCCGAGCCGAGCCGAGCGGAGCGGACGGACGGGCGGCGCGCGAGGGGCACCCATCTTTACTACTTAACTACACTCTAATGATTTGTATCTCAATATAAACAAACCATAAGTGTCTCAATTACTCAATGTGGGATTTCTTTAGCCTAATTACCTTTCATAATAACTTACCATAATTTTGTTCTCATTAACAAATTATAACATAATTATTGGGCTCTTATCATTAACCCAATAATCCAATTATAAATCCAACAATCCCCCACATGAATGCAATATGGCGAAAAAATTACACAATGCACCTAGATGAAGATTTGAGAGTACTTTGAGAATCCACTGCATCAGGATAGGTGGTGATTAACCTTGAACCTTCCTTAGTAAAATATCATCGGATATACTTGTCAACCAGTGGACGCGATGCCTTGAACTGTTCGACGTTTTATGTATAACAAGACAACAATACTCACACAGCTTCATCTCCACACTATTATTGGTTCTTTCGTTGTTGTCCATTTTGGCCCTGGACTGCCTTGGATGTTTCATCGAATGCTCTAGAGATTTAGCCCTCAGGTCATCTCATAGAAGCGGCCCCTTCACATTCGACATAGGTGATTTCTCCTAAAGAGTATCCTGTAATACCCCACTTTATCATCTCGAGATAGAAGAATCATTAAGAGCATGAGCTCAGCCTTCCCAAAGTACAGGTCTATCACTCTTTCATCACAGGAATAGGTAAGGAACTCAATTTCCCGAGTGCTTTGTTCGATCCCCCCCCACAATTCGGTTTTCCCATTGAACCTGCAAATTGGATTTTACAATTCAGGTTGGGTTGCCATCATGGTTGGAAATCAATTTCATGGGCTTCAACCCCATTCCCCTCGATGAAACCTCTACTCGGTCTCTCGTCAGACCTTTCGTAAATGGGTCAGCAATGTTTTCTTTAGACTTCACATAATCTAAAGAAATGACACCGGTTTTTAGTAAATTTCTCACGGATTTATGTCTCCGACGAATGTGTCGTGATTTCCCATTATACACATTGTTATGTGCTCTTCCCATAGCTGACTGACTATCACAGTGCAAACTAATGGGTGGCATTGGTTTTGACCACATTGGAATATCCTCCAAGAAACTCCGAAGCCAATCAGCTTCTTCTGCCGCAAGATCTAAAGCTATGAACTCAGATTCCATAGTTGATCTAGCAATGCATGTCTGTTTGCATGATTTCCATGAAATAGCAGCACCGCCAATTATAAATATATATCCACTCGTAGATTTTATATTTTTGGAGTCCGATATCCAATTCGCATCTGAATACCCTTCAATTACTGCTGGGTATCTCGTATAATGTAGTCCGTAGTTAGAAGTATATCTTAGATATCTAAGAACTAGAACTACTGCCTTCCAGTGCTCATAACTGGGATTACTCGTATATCTGCTCAATGTATTGACAGAATTAGCTATATCAGGTCTAGTGCAATCCATGAGGTACATGAGACTGCCTATGACTCTAGAGTACTCAAGTTGTTGCACACCTTCTCCGCGATTCTTGCAAAGATTTGGCACCACTTCCATAGGTGTTCTAGCGATGGTATTATTTCCCTTGTCAAACTTGTCAAGTATCTTCTCGACATAATGACCCTGGGAGAGAAAATATCCATCTGCATGTTTGGTGATCTTCATTCCAAGAATCACATCTGCAAGACCTAGGTCTTTCATCTCAAAATTTCGTGACAACATTTTCTTGGTAATTTTGATGTTATCGTTATTACCAACAATTATCATGTCATCCACGTATAGACATACTATTACATAGTTTGTATAGTCTCCTTTCACGTAGACACACTTATCGCATTGGTTTGTTTTAAACCCATTTGAAAGCATGACGCTATCAAATTTTTCGTGCCATTGTTTAGGTGCTTGTTTTAATCCATACAAGGATTTCACAAGTTTACACACCTTCGTTTCTTTACCTGGAACTACAAACCCTTCAGGTTGTTCCATGTAAACCTCCTCTTCTAACTCTCCATTTAGAAAAGCCGTTTTAACATCCATTTGATGGATCTCTAAGTTATATAACGCAGCAAATACAATTATTAACCTTATAGACGTTTTTCGGGATACAGGAGCGTATGTGTCGAAATAATCAACACCTTCAGTTTGTCTGTAGCCTTTTACTACAAGTCTAGCCTTGTACTTATCTACAGTACCATCAGCTTTCATCTTCCTCTTGAAGATCCACTTGTGACCTAGTGGTTTACAACCTGCAGGAAGATCCACTAGTTCCCAAGTATGATTATGTAAGATAGATTCTATCTCACTGTTCACCGCTTCTTTCCAAAGATCAGAGTCTTGTGAAGACATTGCTTCTTTGAAAGTAGTCGGATCTTTTTCCAACAGATATGTTAGAAAATCCGAGCCAAAAGATTTCTCTTTTCTCGCTCTTTTGCTTCGTCTAGGCGATTCTACATTCTCTTGAGATTCTCTATCCCCCACATTTCTCTCAACATTGGTTTCAGGCATTGTCGGAGTTTTGTGGGGAAAGATTTCCTCAAAGAACGAAGCATCCCTAGCCTCAATGATAGTATTTACATGCATTTCTGCATTATCTGATTTATGCACTAGAAAACGATAGGCACTACTATCTTGTGCATATCCGATAAATACACAATCTACTGTTTTAGGTCCTATCCTAGTCCGTTTAGGAGGAGGAATTGGTACCTTTGCTAGACAGCCCCAAACCCTTAAAAACTTGTAGCTAGGTGAGCGACCTTTCCACAATTCATAAGGCGTTTTATCCAACTTCTTATGTGGTACTCTGTTTAGCACATAGTTGGCGGAAAGCAGAGCTTCTCCCCATAAATTCCTAGGTAAGTCGGAACTTATAAGCATTGCATTCATCATTTCCTTAAGCGTTCTATTCTTCCTTTCAACAATACCATTTTGCTCGGGAGAATAAGGCGCAGTGGTTTGATGAATAATGCCACTCTCAGCACATATTTGTGCAAATGGTGACTCATATTCACCGCCTCGATCACTTCGAAGAATTTTAATCTTTTTATCAAGTTGATTCTCAACTTCATTCTTATAGTGAATGAACATATCAATTGCTTCGTCTTTACTTCTCATTAAGTAGACATAACAATATCTTGTACAATCATCGATAAATGTTATGAAATAATTTTTACCGCCTCTAGATTGTACATACTTTAGATCGCATACATCCGTATGAATCAAGTTTAACGGTTCGGTGCTTCGCTCAATTGAGTGGAATGATGACTTGGCTAATTTGGCCTCTACATAAGTCTCACACTTGTGTTTATGATTGATGTTAAATTTAGGCAATAGATTAAGAGACATTAGCCTTTGTAAGGACTTATAATTCACATGTCCTAATCTACCATGCCACAAATGTAAAGACTCGCAAGAATAATCAAACTTTAAAGTTTTATTAGCCACATTGGCAACAGTCATTACATTATTTTTGCTTGTGCTAGCCTCATTTGCTGCATTAACATCAACCTCAACATCTACACTAAACTTAGCCTTAGGAGCTAAAGTCATTACATTCATCTTGAAGAGGTTATTGGCCAAATAGCCTTTGCCCACAAACATACCACCCTTGGACAGAATGACTTTGTCGGACTCAAACACAAGCCGGAAGCCTTTCTTGTTCAGCACTGCTCCGGAGATGAGATTCTTTCGGATCTCTGGCACGTGGAGCACCTCGGTAAGAGTCAACTCTTTTCCGGAAGTCATTTTTAGCACAACCGTCCCTTTGCCTTCAACTTTTGAGACTGTTGAATTTCCCATGTAACAGTTCTCATCATTCACCGGTTGATAGGTCTTAAACATCCATTTGTTGGCGCAAATGTGGCGAGTAGCCCCAGTGTCGACCCACCATTCCTTGGAGTTCCCTCCAACAAGATTCACCTCCGATACCACAGCACTCAGATGCATGTCATCCATGTCAGAGCTCAGATTGTCCTCAGCAATGTGGGCATGTGCAGGCCTCTTGCCTTTGCCTTTGTAAGGGACTATCTTCCTCTTTCCGTCATTGTTTTGACGTTGAGTGCAGTTGTTTTGACGTTGAGTGCAGTCCTTGGCCTTATGGTTAGGCTTACCACACACATAACAGTCACCGGTGAACCTCCTTGTCTGAGTATCTCCCTTGGGTTCAAAAGTACGTTTACGCTTATTCCCATGGGAGTTGTCCCCAACTTCAACCACGTTGGCCTTGGAAATCATTCCAAATGATTTCTTGTCAACTTTTCGGTGTCTTGCTCGATGCGCAGCCTCCTGATAAGATCCTCTAGACTCATCATCTTTCGCTTGTGCTTTAGGTAGCTCTTGAAGTCCTTCCAAGATGGCGGTAATTTTTCAATCATCATCGCCACTTGGAGAGCATCATTTAGCCCCATACCTTCGGCAGCAAGCTCATGATATATCAGCTGCAGCTCTTCGCATTGCTCAACAACGCTCTTGCCATCTACCATTCGATAGTCATGGAATCGCCCGGCTACAAATTTCTTTGCGCCTGCGTCGTCAACTTTGTACTTATCTCTAACGATTCCCAAAGATTCTTAGCAGTCTCCTTGGGGGAATACACATTAAAAAGTGCATCGTCAAGAGAATTCAGTATGTAGTTATGACAAAGGTAGTCGGCACTCATCCAGGACTCAACTATCACAGCAGATTGAGGATCCTCTTTGTCCTCCACCGGTTTCTCCTCCTTAAGAAACCTGGTCAAGTTCAAGGTGGTAAGGAAGAACATCATCTTCTGTTGCCAACGTTTAAAGTTGGAACCCTTGAACTTTTCCGGTTTCTCAAATTGAGAAAACGGCATTGGACTTCTCATCATTGGCATTGCGGCCTCAGTACCGCTAGCTCTGATCACCGGAATCTCATTATTCACAGGAGGTGGTTGGGTAAACTGGTCAGCCATTAGCTAAAACAGAACACAAATAGGAGAGCACAAATAATATCAAAGCAGTTTTGAAACAGTAGGTTTAAACTTTGAAAAAAAAATGAACAATATCTTAAGTAAATATGAAAGCTGAGTTTTGATAAAACAGAACAAAGAATTTAGAGTTTACGATTGTTGGTTCAGTTCTCTTAAAACCCAAATAGATAAAGCATAAAAGATCACAAATACTCTGATATAATAAAATGCTCGAAACAGTAAAACTTACAACAAACAGTTTAACTAAACTGGGCAGAAACTTTGTTGTTGGACGAGGCCACAGTAAACCGTGTGCCCGTAAACTCTAAATTGCCCGCCTACAACTTCTGGCCTCCTGGACAAGATAGTTCCAAGGTACAACGTCCCAAACACCTCTGTATGGGTTGAAGCAGAAACCCAGACAGACTCACTCGAACACTGAACAGTGTGTAGTACTCTCAAGATAATATGATATGATATGAAATGCAATTTCGGGATGAGATAAAGAATAAGGCTGGAGCAGCTTATATAGCTGCAACAGCAGGCCTACCAAAGGTCCACAACTTAAATGACAATGCATAGTGGGTTAGATGAAAAGTCTCAACACTTAACATCAGATTCATTTCGGATTTAAGTCTCACACTTAAATCTGACATCAATTCTGCAGGTAGGTGAAAAGTCTCAAACTTAATACTCAGCAGAATATGAAAAGTCAGGCAGGTGAAAAGTCATTTCAGAAATCCGTGTAGTAAAAAGATAGGACTGCCTTCGCGGCAGCGACACGCGCGGCGCGGCGCGGCGTGCCGAGCCGAGCGGAGCGGACGGACGGACGGCGCGCGAGGGGCACCCATCTTTACTACTTAACTACACTCTAATGATTTGTATCTCAATATAAACAAACCATAAGTGTCTCAATTACTCAATGTGGGATTTCTTTAGCCTAATTACCTTTCATAATAACTTACCATAATTTTGTTCTCATTAACAAATTATAACATAATTATTGGGCTCTTATCATTAACCCAATAATCCAATTATAAATCCAACAATATATATATATATAGGCACATTAAAACACAACCTACTCTTTCTTTTTGAAAATTGACACGCTCGTGTATATGCACAGCATGCGAATCCGACCATACATCTGATTTATGTGACTTAGAAGGAAAAATCAACCTGACCCAAGATTGCATGTTAACTCTATTTCATTACTATTAAGATATTATCTTATCAACTATTATTGCTCTCATTTAACATGAAAATTGGTTTGATAACAATAATAATTTGTCTGACAATCCTAGTTAATTAATTTTTTTTACTTTAAATGTGATTCGACGTCTAGCAACTGAGTCATCCAATGCGTAAATGAAGAGCAACAATAGGTGGTTGAGTTCTTTATGTCATGTGTACGTTCTTGAAGCTTTTGAATAAATTGATGATATATGGTATAAATTTTTGAGAATTTTTTTGCCTTTTTTTTTTTTTATGTCGAGAACGTAGATAAGGAATGCCTGAATTGTCGGGACAAGCCAAGCGTAAAATGTGATCTGGATGAAGATCACTGGGCTCTAATCTGAACTGTTCCTGAGTATATATCTATGTGGCTAAAGCACCGGCCAGCGAGTTGCCCTCTTGATAAATATGGGTGAAGTGAATCCTGGACAAAAGATTATCCAAATCCATTGGATTCGTCTAGAAGAAAGAAGCTGATGATAATTTGTGAATCAGATTTTATCCAAAGGGGGAAAGGTTCAAGTCCGGACCTAACAGGATGCCCCGTCGTACCGCCCATAACTCTGCGTGGGAAAGGTTCAAGTCCGGACCTAACAGGATGCCCCGTCGTACCGCCCATAACTCTGCGTGGGAAAGGTTCAAGTCCGAACCTAACAGGATGCCCTGTCGTACCGCCCATAACTCTGCACGCACATTGGATCCAATACCTATGAACTCACTTAGAAAAAAGCAACAATATGTTATGTATTCTATGTATGAGCTTCAGATATTCTTGTCCATGAAATAAAAAACTGCAAGATTATTTGGAGATCTTCATTGAATTAGATTCTTCGTTATGTTACTAAATAACTGGTATGTTGTTTTTTATAAAAATAATATGTTCGGGGTGATGACGTGTAGATAAATATATATCTATACGTACACACTTATATATACAATATGCACTACTAAACAAATAACACAAATAATATTATTTGCAATACTATTCACAAACTTAGGACTAAACAAGTATAATACCATAGAAAATATTTTTTTTGATGACAATGATCACAAGGCCAAAAAAAAGAAACGAACATGTGTCATGCACTTGTTCGTTTAAGAACAAAGCTCACCATGTGCATGGAAAATGCCCAATCCGTTTGTTTTCTTTAACAGAGAAGTGGTTTTGAGACCATTTTTGTTAAAAAAAAAATAGTGATATTATATTTATTGAATCTTAAAAATTTGAAACCATGATTGCAAATTGCACATTCTTGTAATTTACCTTATTAAATTTGGTTGTATGAATGAATATATTAGGTTTTTACAGGTCATGACATTTAGATCGTGGAGGGAAAATATAATTAATATGAGATTCAAAATTTAGGAGGTGTGGGGTAAAATGACATCAAGGGAGTGGGAAATCATGTGAAGTACATTAATGAGTAGAAGCCTCCATCACGAGTAGACATATGATATCACACAAAACATATATTTTGTACAAAATTAAGAATTAAATCAAAATTGGAGGAGTTTCAATATATGTATTGTTACATCCAAAGAACTATTTGTTCCACACCATTTGAAGTATGACAGATTTTTAAAGTGGACTTGGATTATATTTGCCCACTCCTAACAAAGCTTGTGTCGATGTCGTCCTTAAAGTTGATGTTTTTTAGGACATCTAAATTTATACCACATATCTGGTGTACATTTTACACACATGCCAGATGTGTTATTTGTGTTGTAGATACCCTGAAAGTTTCCGTCCTTAAGGACATCATCAAAGAAACCCCTAACAAACACGTGAGTCTGTTAACTGAAATAAAAAAAAAACCTTCATAATCAACTAAATATAATAATGTTATTAAAAAAGATGACTTTCTAAATATTTTACGCTTAAGTGAACCGATCAGTTGGTAAAATCAAAAAAAAATTCATATAATCTTTAATCAAGGTGTCTTAGAGAATACCATCCGATGCTGCCATTTTGAGTAAACAATGATGTATCTTTATTAAGTTCACGAATTCTTTATTTATAGATGTATAATTTCAACAAATATAGCATTCTTAATTTACCAAAACATTTTCTTAAATTTTTTAGTAGTGGCTAGCATTAAATAGCTAACCATGAATCATAGCTCCAACTCCAAGCTCATTCATTATTTTATAATTTAATTCCTTGAATATGGGCTGGGCTTTGTAAGGTAATGGACGGATTCAAGGCCCAATAAAATAACTAAAGTTATACAGAATGGGCCACAACCCACAAGCAGCCTGTTATATTTTGTCTGCCAGTAGTTTATAAATAATTTAGAATTCAATAAGGTTGTGTTTGGATGGTTGAATTTCATTTGGGTGGAATGATTTGATTTGATTTGATAATAGAGTTGAAACTAGGATTTGAAATGATATATCTTAGGTATATTTCAATTCCATCACAATTATCATTACATTACATAAATTAGTAAAGAATGGTTTGAAATACACCCGATATATATCCATCCAAATAATTAAGGTTGTATTTGGATGGATATTTTAAATTTGAATGGAGCGATTAGATTTGAGAATGAATTTGAAACTAGAATTTTAAATGACACATATCTTAGGTGCATTTCAAATCCATCACAACTATCATTACATTTACGTAAATTAGTAAATCGGTAAATGTGAAATACACCAAATATAAATTAATCAAAACAATTAAATGAATTTGAAATTAGGATTTGAAATTCATGGCTTCAAATCTCTCAATCCAAATGCATAATAAATGAATTTGAAATCAATGACTTCAAATCAATCAGTCCAAATACACCCTACGGCCGTGTTGTCTAAGCTTATGTTTTCACTGTTTTTTTGAAAAATATATCTTAAACATATAGTTTAAAAATAAGTTATAGAATATAATATTGTTTGGTTATATTTCTAGAAGTATGCATTTCCTTCTATAAATGTCGTGCCAATATCTGCATTATTTAATTAGTTTTTTAGATATTATATTGTTATTTTGACATATGAAAGTATAACGTATTATTATAATATAATTGGCTTTTGGGGGTGAAAATGTGTTTTAAGACCATAATTATAAAATAATATGAGTATATTTGTTTGTTTTCTAAAATCTATCAATTTCGACTCATATAACACGATTAAAAAGATAAGTAAATGCGATGATGTGTGGTAGCTCATTGAAAAAACCTCACACTATCTAGACGATTGGTCCTGAGTTCGAGTCATATTTGTAACATAATTCCCCCTCCCTTTTGTACTAAGCAAAGAAGATAGGTAACTAACACCCTAATCTTTCCCGGTTGGTTGTCACCAATTATCTCGAAAGAGACGCAAGCTGACTATGCCCAAAAAAATTTGAAATCCCCTCCCCAATCAAAAAGAAAATAGGTAACTCAAATAATATGGTGCAAATCTAGAGTAGCTATCTCATGAGTTTTGCAAATTCTGTAAGGCTGCGTTTGAAGTTGTAGATGAGGCTTGATAATTTTCGTGTTTTTTCCAATCCGACATTTGTTCTCTTTTTCTGCAGAATTTGACAATTGTTAAAAATCATCTGTTGGGAAACATTTTTAAGTTTTGGTGATCACAAATATCTACCGCTTGAAGCATTCACTGCATTGAAATAATGACTAACTCTACAAAGGTCTACCAGATGAAAAGTCATCTACCGGGTGAAGAGTCATCTACCGAGTGAAAGGATAAAAAAAAAAGAGATCTACTAGATTCAAAGACCAAGAGTTATCATCTACCAGATACAGAAGAGTGAACGTTCACTGAAACAATAGTACCATCAGACGTCTAAGGAGTTATTAATTGACTTCTATTCATCATGCTAAGTAACTAATAACTATCCAGCAGATGATGAAATGAACATCAGCTGACCGTGCAACCAGCAGATATACAGCAAATGGAAGTCAGCAGACGTATAAAGCAACAAGACAAAATAAGTACAACTCATTCTGACAAAAAATACAACAGAGCGTCGCACCACTACGATATCAGCGCCACCATTAGCATCATAATGAAAGAGCCGTTAATTAACAAAATTGGAAAGAAGACAAACAGAATTTGGAAGAAGATTAGGAAGCTGATTTCAAGCAGAACTTTCCAATTGAAGAAAAGTTGCCGTTAGACCACTGTGTCTATAAAGACGTCGAAGTGAAGAATGAAGTGTGTTGTTAATTAATCCGCTACAATTCAAAAGACACAAGTCAACTTCATTCATTCAAGCAAAACCAAAAACGCTTTACCGAGATATTCTCAACTTTTGCAAGAGCAGCAAAGCAGCCTTATTGTGATCTTGAAGATCAAAGCTTACTGAGTCTGCTGCTCAAAGAATACTCAAAGCTTAAGAGATTTGTAATTTTGTGCGAGTGTTGTAAAACACATTATAAACAACTAAGAGAGTTGTGTTGCTAGGAGTTTAGGCCAAGCTGTGTGAGTGCCTAAGAAGGTTGTATTCTGAAAAGTGTAAGCCAGAGTCTTCTAGTGTAACCTTCTTGCAAAGGAAGAAGGGGAGACGTAGAAGCGTTGTGCTTCGAACTTCCAGAACATATTCTGTGTCATTTACTTAATGCATTTTACCATTCAGTTACTTTAACTCACAAGTCCAATAGACGTCTTCCGCACTATTACCAATGTCTGCTGACTTGCCAACTATTGAGAAGCTACTTCAGTACTTAACAGTCTGCTGTAAGAAGAAGAATCGAAATTGACTCTAGTGTTTATTCAACCCCCTTATAAACACTACTCCGATCCTAACACCATCGGAACTTGTCCCACTTTATTAAATTAATTGGTAAAGTCATGAACAATGCTAAAATACCATGATGCCCCCAATTCTCGCTATTTATTTGACTATTCAATGATCCTACCAACCCAAATTTCAATGTTCCCTCGTTCTTGTCGGGAAATAAAAAATTTTCGCGCGCTTCTAAAATAATGCAGATTTCAATTATAAATACAACACATGAATTTACCAAACGAAAGCCATCCGAATGCAAAATTAAGTTCATTTATCCATCTCCTCCCCTTAGGTTCTTGCAGCTCGTTGTTTTTGTGAGTAAAAAATTTGGAAAGTAAAAAATGAGTTCTTATTTTAACAATAATGCATTCGAATGTTCACTTGCATCATGTTTATCTGAGTATATATTGTGGGTCGATTAAATGTTCTTTGTTGAATTTTGTATTTGAATTTACTGATAATGAAGTTATGTTAGGTTAATGTAAATCCTTTTATTTTTGTAATTGTGTTTGTCTCAATTTGGTCCAATTTTTACACAAGATTTGTCGAGAATGGCGTGAACCGTAGAGAGCATCGTAAACGTGTTTTGCATACAACGAGAACACGACTTCTTTGTCAGATTAACATTTACGTAGGATTGTAGAAATAGGAGATTTTCAGTGCTTTTCCAATTTGAGGGTGTGTAGGAATGCATTTGGGCGACTTTGTTATCTACTGCAGACTGTTGGTGGTCTTGTAGAAAGCAAATATGTTAGGATAGAAGATAAAGTTGCAGTGTTTCTATCCATCGTCGCACACCATAAGAAAATTAGAGTAATTGCTATCATACATATATTTGACTTTATCTCTCGATATAAAGCAAAAGGAACAACATCCATCAATGTGTTGGAGTTTGTGACCGTGATATGAGATTTATTTTGGCCTTGACTGGTTGGGAAGGATCAGCGGCCGATGCCATAATTCTTCGAGATGTTATTGCTATCATACATGTATTTGACTTTATCTCTCGATATCAGCTTGAAATCCATTAAAAGCATGAAGAATAATGATCTATGCACTTAGATAATAAGAATCAATCAAAAACAATCAATTTAAATCATGGGTTCAAAACATGGGATCCCCTAAGTCTTGATAACAAACTTAGCTTAGAAACATATTTAAAATCAAATGCAAAATCATGTTTTTCAACATCAAAAGCATAAAGAAATTACATAGAAACAAACAAAGTTTAGAAATACACATAAACTAGCGAGTTGAATCGCGTTGTCGATCCGTAGCTCTGTCTCTCGCTTGGCCGTGCTGTACGTGAGTTCTTCGCACCAAATGTTTATGTGAATTCCTTCACCAATCTGTTGCTGTCGTGCTGTACGTGACTCTCTTTTTCTTTTCTTATCTGTTCTTCCCGTCACTCTTCTCTCTTCAGTGCGTTAAGAATCAGACCTATTTTTCTTCTTCTTTTCTGTTCCTTTTCTCGTAACTATCGCTTGCTCCTTTCAGAACGTGCGTCTCCTCCTTCAATCTTTGCTGCTCACATACCTCTCGTTTTTGTCCCCTCAGACCGTGCGACTTTTCTCCTCTGGTCCAATCACTCTCCACGTCTGTTTATTTCCTCCTGTCAACTTTACTTCTCGTCTCCTCTATATTAATCTGCTATCCTCTAATCTGTCCGTGAATTTCCATTGCTCTTTTATCCTTAATTCTTTATGTCGCTTCTCTCTTCCAATCTGTTGCCCTCACTCACGTAACTCTTCCCACTTCTATTATGCTCATGTCTATATGTTGCTCTTTTTCTCTGTTGCTCTATCTGACGTCTCTTTCTCAATCTCTTGTGCTGCTCACCAGGGGCGAAGCCAGGATTTTATGGCTGGGTGGGCTGAATTACATACAAATCATAGATTTTTTTTGTGAAAAATTATTTTAAAAAAACAACGGGTCGGATAATAGATCTAATATATCATAATAGATTATATTTCAATCAAATTCACAAATAAATAAGAAACATATAAGACGGTACAATCCAACAATTTCAATAATATTATGTTTTTACTTTACGGTATTTATTGTCAAATTTAGCCATTATGCATTAAACATCTACTGATTATAAAAACTATCTATTTTAAATGTAACAAATCAGGTAGTACAACGAAAATTTCGAATCCTAATTCCATGGCCAATTTGAAACAAAGGAGACTATCCACAAATATTAATTATAATTAAACTACCATAAATACAAAATCGAATAAATATACTTTGGATTTTAATTTTTATTTGACTATAAAAAGAAAATCCAGAATTATTCTCAGCTTATAATTCTTATACTAGATTTTCCATATAATAAATATCAGTATGGGATACAAGATTTCATCATTATTTTAAGTTTTCACTATATTAGTTAAATAAGTAAAGTGTGCAAGTTAATTAATAATAATATAAGTATAAAGGTAAGAAAATAACTAATAATATATAAGGGATAATAATAATAATAATTTACAAATTGGAGTGTGTTATTCATAAACTGAAATTAAATTAGAATTAATGAGTAATCATTAAATATAAATAGGGTTAAAACAACAAAAACAAAATTTAAAAGAATAGATAAATAAACAATAAAATTGGACAAATTGCAAAAGAAACACTAAGATTTGCATCTGATTTGTGTCAATTTTTTTGTAGTGGATCAAAACCAATAAAGCCCATTTAAAACAATATAAAACATATATATAGTACCTATTCTAATGGGTGGGCTGGACTGGGCTAAAGCCCAGTCTAGCCCACCCCATGATTCGCCCCTGCTGCTCACCTCAATGACTTACGTAAGTTCCTTCCCTCTATTCTCGCTCCCGTCTCTTGCTCTGATATCGTTCGCTTTTCTATTCTTCCCGAAATTCACGTACGTTGCATTTTATGCTCTTTTAAATCCTATAATATCATATATTATAATATAATATTTCATCCATGTTCGATAATATCCGGTTGTACTCGATTTTGTCCTTTTTCATTATTTAAAGCTCACTACAAAAACATTCCTAATCGTATATCAAAATAAGTGTAAAAATCACACTTATCAACTTCCCCAAACTTAAACTTGATCGTCTCGAGCAAGAAATAAAATCACAAAGTAAAGTTCAATATTGAAGATTCAAATAAACCACTTCGCAGTCAATCATGTAACTCAGACATCTCACTTACAGACGAACAATAATTAATCAGAAAGTTTAACAAGTTGTGTTTTCTCCTAGATCAGGCAACATGTCTCCCAATTAGAACGTGCGTGTGTGTTATTGTCACTTTCAAGTTCCATGCAAATTTCATAGATCAAATCATGCTAGGCAATGAAAAGTAAGATTATCGTTGAGCATTCCAGAAACCTATTTTCAAACAACTTCTCCACTAATGTAGTCACTCCCTAGACTTGGATCAATATGTCTTTTTAAGCTTGTAACGTTAGGCATATGTGTTGGCTTCAAAGAAAAGTTAGGTTAGCACAAAATAGAGAGTATAAGCATGAAATGTTCATATTTTTAGCACAAAATTGAGCTTATCTTCTTTTTCTCTTTTAGCCTTAGCCACTTTTGGTCTTATTTAGTCTTTTTTTTCCAAGGCTTTATCTATCTTTTCTTTTCTCATTTATCAATTTTTTCAATAATAAGCTCATCCAAATGTAGCAATTCAAGTGCATCTAATGAGAACCATTATACTCCCTTTAGGTAAGGATAATTTTTTTTCCAATTTAGACTCATATAGGTGGATATAATGAGTTGCCAAAGAAAAATTTTGAATGGTGGCTAATAGTATGTTGAACATACTCCATTCTTTTTCAATTAAGCTCAAATGGGAGTAAGCTTGAAATGCTCAAACGGTCTAAAGATCGCCTAAATCATTTCCAAGTCAAGTTCATAACTATAAATATTGCCTTGAAGTGTCATCATCAAATAAGTTCTAAGGTACTTTAAGATGCTAAAAAATAATTCATCAAGTTCGCAAAAGTTTTCACTACTACAAATGCAATTCACAAGATTATTACTCAAATGTGCTCAAAATATTCCTCATCTTTGACATGCTACTCAAAACAAGATATTCACAAACAAGTTTTACAATCATCAAAACTCAAATTGACTTGCAAAGTGAGATTAATATCATCATGGAATAGAGACTAATACTATGATTTATTCTTATCTTACTAATGCACTCCCCCAAACTTAATTCCTCAAGAAACGATCAATTTCCAAATAAGAAGCATGAAACAGGAATGCACTCCCCCAAACTTAATTCATACATTGTCCTCAATGTAATAATCATGGAAAGTAAGACAAAGCAGTTACCGTTGACAACAACCGTCAGTGATCGTTGTCCAATTCCTCGTCAGCTCGTGGGTCATATTGTTGGACAGATACAGCACACATGGAGTCTCGCCAAAATAAAAAACAAAAACAAAACAAACCAAAATAAACTAAAAACAAAGCAAAGGGATAGGAAAGAGTTCTTGATTTAAAGTCCCAAGCTGGACTTTTTACCATGTAAGCTCAAGTGTAGCAAGGGCCAGTGTGGGACGATTTTCCGTCCGCCATGTGGTAATGTCGTAACCACTTCTCTTTCACAGTAAATAGTGCCCCGTGGTCATCTCTCAGTTTGAAGGTGTCGAATGGTAGAAAACATCGACAACTTTGAACGGTCCAGCCCATGGTGCGTCAGACTTCCATGGAAAAAGTCTCATCTTTAATACCGAGTCTCCAACACCAAATTTACCTCCTCTTTGTTGGCCATTCGATGTGACCTCCACCTTCTTCTCACTCTTAACCTGCATCACATCAACATATAGTGTATCAATTATATTGACACTAAAACATCAGTGCTCAATGCGTGTAGTGTTCACAACTTTGAACATATCATAAGTAACTTGATCCCCCCTACTCGGAGGGTCAACTTCCCTTCTTGGACATCTATCAATGCCCTTCCAGTAGCTAGAAATGATCTTCCTAGTATCAATGGTATGTCCGCCTCCTTCTTTATGTCTAGCACCATGAAATCCATCGGGATGGTGATTTTGTCAACCTTGGCCGGTACATCCTCCACTATCCCATGCGGGTACTTGATGGACTTGTATGCCATCTGCAGTGAAACATTGATTGCTTTTAGCTCTCCTAAGCCCAGCTTCCTGTACACAAACAAAGGCATTAAATTAACACTTGACCCCAAATCACATAAAGATTTATTGAAAGATTTAGAATTTTGCAAGATATAGTGAAACTCCCTGGATCCTTTAACTTTGGAGGTGAATCATTTTGAATGACAGCAGAACACTCCTCAGTTAAGTTTATCATCTCATGCTCTCCCTTTTTCGATAGAATCTCCTTTAAAAACTTAGCATAATTCGGCATGCGCCGAATAGCATCTATGAAAGGCATCTCAATATGAAGATTCTTAATCAGTTCTAAAAATTTAGCAAGTTTAGCATCAATCTTTGCTCTCTTATACGCAGCGGGGAATGAGAGTGGAATCTCTACCTTAGTAGGTGTGATGGGTGTAGGGGTCTTAGTAGACTTACCTTTGTCGTGAGTTTGCACCTCTTCTTGCTTGATGTCTGCCTCGCCTTTCAACTCAATGTGCACATCCTTCTTCTCAGTGACCTCCTTTCCGCTCCTCAACGTGATAGCATGGACTTGCTCCCTAGGTTTCATCTCAATGTCACTAGATAGTGATCCCTGTGCTCGTTCGGCTACGATCTTTGCTAATTGTCCCACTTGGACTTCAAAGTTCTTTATTGATGCCTCATGATTGTTCATCCTTGTTTCAGCCGATGATATGAACTTAGTTAGCAGCTCCTCCATGCTTGGCTTTGGTGCATACATTGGTGGTGGTTGGGGAAAGTTCATCGGCCCTATATTGTACGTGTTTTGGTAGGGGTAGGTCGGTGTTGGTCGGTTCCCTACAAAATTAACAGCTTCATTAGTTGTAGTGATACCTACTTGGCATTCAATGCTCGGATGTCCTCCTTTGCAAAGTTCACATGCAACAGTTTGAACTTGCATTGCATGCATGCTCAAACTATCCATCTTCTTGTTCAGCGCTTCCAACTGGGCAGCTATGACAGTGACTTCACTCACTTGATGCAAACCGGCTTGCTTCTTTGGCACATTCCTCTCGGACTGCCATTGACAGCTATTAGCAGCCATCTCCTCCAACAACGTATAGGCCTCCTCTGACGTCTTCCTCATCACAGTTCCTCTTGACACTGCATCAATCATAGAACGATTATCAGAAAATAAACCGTTATAAAATGTTTGTACCTGCAGCCAGATAGGGAGGCCATGATGTGAGCATCTCCGTAGTAGATCTTTGAAGCGCTCCCAAGCCTCATACAGTGTCTCTGGATCATATTGGGCAAAGGTTGTGATATCATTTCGCATCTTAGCCGTCTTGGATGGTGGAAAGAATTTTGACAAGAACAACTGCGTCATTCCACCCCCACGTGGTAATAGACCCTGCAGGCAACGATTATAGCCAGGATTTAGCTTTATCTTTTAAATAAAAGGGAAACAAACGTAACATGATGGCGTCGTCAGTAACGCCATAATGCTTGAATGCATCACAAATCTCCAAGAAGTTGGAGATGTGGGCATTTGGATCGTCAGTAGCTGCTCCCCAAACTAATGTTGGATCATCTGTATGATAGTAGGCTTGATCTCAAATTGTTAGCATGTATGGTTGGTCACTGATGCTCGACATAGATCCATGGAATGCAGGGTGGGCATAGTCCATGAGTGATCTTGCAACTGGTGGTACCGGAATCTCCTCGGTATTAGCCATGTGTGCTCTTGCTTGCCTTAGCCTAACAATCAACCAAAAAGAACACAAACAGTAGAAGAGTAAAGAGAATAAAAAAAATCGAAAAAATGAAAAATGAATGACTAAACTACAGTCAACTAATCTCGTTTGATATTATTAAAACTAGTCCCCGGCAACGGCGCCAAAAACTTGATCGCTCTTATTTTAAACAGTTATCTCCAATGTAGCGATTCTAGACCACAAGTGCACGGTGCCAAGTTTTAGTATAATGATAATATAAGTATGAGTGTCGAACCCACGAGGACTAGGAAATAAGTACCAAACTCCACTAGTTTAACTATATTTAACTCCACTGGTCTGTTCTTTCGGCGCTTGTCAGATAAGATATCCTTTTCTATTTACCATTTAAGGTAATCTTCAGTCATTGGTCTTTTTCAGCATTAAATGCACCATTAAATGTTTCAATAAATAGCCATTGATAATTCGGACTGATGAACGAAGTTTGCTAACTTAGTAAGTTCTCATCTGTTCTTCATTGATCTGGTCTGTTATAATCTGGTTGACATCGATCTGGTCTGTTTTGTCATTGACTTTATCGGTCTGGTCTGTTTTGTCATTGATTTTATCGGTCTGGTCTGTTTTGTCGTCTTTATAAATCCGTGACCAACATCTTCCGACAGAGAGCTCGTCATGTTCACTATGCAACATATTTGTGCATGTAACAAGGAACAAGATCATCGACCAATAGATTGGATGATACGAACAACACTTCAACGAAGAACTCGAACATGAAACGAAGCGATGAATTGAACAAGCGATCGATATCGTTTGTTGCAATATGTTGTTGCTTTGGGATTGTATGCTTCCTTGCATTCATTTTTCTCCTACTTGCTCTTCTTATTGTTATTAAAATGTGAGGTGTAGTATTATGCTGCAAAGACTAGAATGTGTACTAATATGTTGTTCTACGTATGTTTTGGTTTTGTTGTTGTTCACTCATATGTTGAATACGAGTTTCCTAGGTTGGTGAAATATTTAAGTTTAGTTCGTGCTTTGTGGCTTGGTAAGTCAGATATTAATCAAACATCAATTCATTACAAATAATAAACTTCGTTTGTTTTAAGTTAAAATTTGCATACCATTTCTTGAAAATATTTGACAAACAACAATTTATAATTTTCGTTGTAAAATCAACAAAATTATAATTTCTGGTTAAATCTCCATGTATGGGGAAAATGCAGATTACTTTAGTAAAAGCTACACCATAACAAAGGATCAGAAGGTCATTTCGAAATTGTTATAACATTACAACTTCAACATACAACCTTTACATTAGGTACAAGCATATCACAAACATTACAAAGCAGATTGATACTTAGCAAATGCATCCAGAAGTGTTGAAGTTCATCAACCCCGAAATTGTAACAACACAAAATATCTAATAGCATTGGAAGTTGGATGGATAATCAAAATGTTGTGGTAACTTGCCATTGTGACCAAATTACACGCGGCACATATTTTTTGCATTACTGGGAATTCAAAGTGTACGCTTCTTGCCCTTATCACCTGTACGAACCTCAGTACCTTTGTCCGTCTCGTTAGGCTTTCATCCTTTGAGTTCGATGAAATATGTGTTGCAGCTGTCATCGCTGTCCTCATTAAATGAGATGATAGTGATTTCAAACACTAGTTTTTTTCTCCGTCTCCACCACCACTTCGTTGCTGCTCACAGACTCCTTCGAAGGTCCATCCGCCATTGTTGTTGGAAATTTTACTTTTCGTTCGTATATGTAAATGCTGTGATGAGAAGAGTTTAGTCACCACCACTACCTATATATGATGGAACAACCCTCCGCTAATGCATTTGATAGTTTCCAAGAAACATTTAAAACTTGAGATCCAGCAATAAAGAAGAGATGACTCAGCTGCAGTCATTACATCGATATTTGGTTAATAAAAGCGATTGAAGCACACAAGATATATCCACGTGTATATATTGCTGTTAGTTCAAACTATGAAACTTAATTGAATGTTATTTTAAAACTGTTGTTGCGGGTCTTTTGTAATTTATTTAATAATTTCTTATAATTCAAAGGGTATTTTTGACATTATATATGATTAGACATTTTTCTCTTTCACATCAAAATCAAAACAAACAGATCATAACTTATCATCTTTTGTAATTATACCAGGAACTCAAATTAATTATCACTTCAATTTTATCACTATTTTATCCTATCACTCACTACAAGCGATACCTAAATATTTGACAATATCCGACATGTCAATATTCATCATAAATTCAATATATTTCTTCTTCATTTCATAATATAAATGCATGCAAATAATTATACACTTATGGCAATTGAAAATCTAAATAAAAAATATTAGTATTTAGCACTCTTCATAATTGATAAGTATTGTTTTGGCGTTATCTTCTTCTTGCTCATCATAATGATTTACAAATTCGTCAACCGTCCCATCTCTTCTATTCTTACATTCTGCTTCAAACCAATAATGTGAGCATGCATAATAATCAGCAGATATACTACTTCTGTATTCTCCAATAATGCGGCCACATGTTGAGAATGCCGATTCAGAAGCGACGATTGAAGCTTGTACCGCATACAAGTCTCTAGCCATTTTGGCTAAGATAGAGAATTGTGCTGCTTTTGTCTTCCACAATTGTAAGACGTCGAAGTTGTCTTCCTTTAGAAATTGATAATTCAGATAAATTTGCAACTCAGTCAACGTGCTTGTAGAATGTCATTTTCCCTTAAGTTTTTTCCTGCCCGTCAGCCTAAGCAAATTGATGTCCCCCGCCGCTAGATTGAGCTTGGGGTTGTTCTTCAACAACCCTTTGTTGCGATGATTCACTTGCCTGTTGATTATAATATAATTGAAACATATTTTGGAGAGATTGCATTGTAGACGTCTCCTGATCGTCAACAACCTTTCCCAAAAATTTAGCATAATATTCAACAAATATCTCGAATGAAGCTAAGCATTGACTATGATCTAGCAATGTCGTGATGCAGTGCACGTGTAGGATTTGTTCCTAATATTTTATAAATTTGTTTCCATTGCACTAACAAAAGTATGCAATTCATCATCATCTCTAAATTCTATAAACTTATCAAACATGTTAAAAACTAAAGGAAGAAATAAACAAGAAGTTGGATAAGTAACACCGGAGAATCGTTCTGTAGCTTCTTTGAAAGTACCTAACAGTGATACACAATTTTCAACAAATTCCCAATCCTCACCAGTCAAGAAAATACTAGTGATACACAATTTTCAACAAATTCTCAATCCTCATCAGTCAAAAAAATACTATCATCGGTATCAGGCATTGATATGAATTATAAAATGGAGTTAAAATATCTTTATAAGGTAACATAGCATTCAACAAATTGTACAATGAATTCCACCTAGTTTCTATTGGTGATGGAAAAAGAAGACGCTGCAAATCATTATATATACATATTTGTTTCCAATCACGCTTAACACGGCTCGTGCGTAACCATTTAGCGCAATATTTCATTTTATCAATACATGCTGAGTGATTGTCCTCATAACCAACTTTTACAGCCAAATTAATAACATGACATGCACATCTAACATGAAAAAATACCATCAAGCATTGATTTCAGATAGATATTTAAATCACGCATATCAGCGTTGTTATTCGCAGCATTGTCTAATGTGATTGAAAATATTTTATCATGAATTCCATAATGTCTCAGGTATTGAGTATATATTTAGCAATTACATAACCAGTATGTGCACAATCTAACTCATCTAAAGATAAAATCCGTTTTTGCATACACCAATTATCATCATTCCAATGACAAGTGACAACAAGATATGAATCTGATTTTACATTTGTCCAAATATCGGTTGTTAAGCTAACCCTACAAGGCAAACTAAAAAGATGTTCAATCAATGTATTTTATGTTCAACAAATACGTCCATATAATTTTTTTTTAGTGTGTGCCTCAAAATATGTTTAAACATGGGTTGTATAGACGAAGAAAATTCAATAAAACCAGCATGTTCTGCTTGTATAAAAGGTCTAACAAGTGACATACAATTAATTTCAGCAGTTAAAATAAAATTCGTGATAGTGAGAGCATTAATATGTGCTTGTGTTGCTTCTCTACCTAATGGTTGTAAAGTTGTCTCATCAAAATTATGTTTTTTTACTAAGTGTTTTTTAAATGTTCTTATACCTCCACTGGAACCACTAGCTTTATATGAATACTGTATCTTACATAATTTACAAATTGCAACATATTCAGTAGTACCTTCGTTTTGAGCGAGTTCAAAGTGATCTCATATCTTACTTCTTTTGGCACGAGTTGGTTGTCTACTCGCAAATGTAGTGGCTCCGGATGACTCACCTGTTGTCTTTGTTGGGCACCAAGAGGTTCGACAGGTTGTTTGGGTTCTCGTGTTTCGACGTTCATAGATGAACCATAACATTGAGGTCAACAAAAAATCATAACTTTCATTTAACTCAGGAATTGGCACAGACAAATTCATTGCCGACGATGAACTAAGTGATAAACACCCGGACGAGACCCCGGCTGCGACCCCGACTACGACCAGCGCTGCTAGATGAAGATGTCATTATTATATAAGTAAAATGCAGATAGCACAATGAAGAGAAAAATATGAGATAGAAGTATACAAATTTGAAAGAATGAATTGTGTGGATGTACAAATAACAACACACCTATTTATAAAAATAAAAAAATAAAAAATAAAATAAAATAAAATAAAATAAAATAAAAGGAGCATATAGTCGTTGCTTGCTTTAAATTTTATTTTTAATTTTCAAAAATTACCGGTTCCGAGAAGCGGTTCTCGGAACCGCTTCGGATCGGTTTTTTACCGGTTCCGGTGCGGGTTGGACCGGTTTGCCCAGTTTCGGTACCGGTTCCGAACCGTGCAAATCGGTTCGGTTCGGTTCGGTTCTGGGCCGGTTCCTGGTTCGGTTCGGTTCTGGGCCGGTTCCTGATTGACCCGACCCGATAAGCACCCCTACTTTAAATAAAGTGCCTTTGAAATCAAGGTGTGCGCAACATATGATGTAATGACAAATTCCGTCATTACAAGTTCCAAGTTCGTGTAAAAGATGAGAGTTGTATTAGGTAGTCATCTAACACAACATTTATCTTTAATCAAGACCCAAAAATGTAAGGGCTGGCTTGCTATTTGCACATGGCAACATGGTTAATTTGGAAATGCAGAAATGATGTAATCTTCAAAGGAAAAGAAGCTTCAACGACAATGGTGACTGAATTGATTAAAATCAAGATATGGTTATGGCTCAAAGGCAAAATATCAAATCTCTTTTCCCTATTCAGTGTCTAATTGGTTTCAAAATCCATTGGTGTATCTGAACATATTTTTTGTGATTCATACTGGTATGTCATGTTATGTAATGTAGGGTTTGAGTACCCATTGTACTTATTATAAATAAATTTTTATTATCCCCTTGATTTGATATAAATATATATAAAATGATAGGTATATGTAATTGTTTATTATACATATACACATTTATTAATTGCGTTTGGTAGCCCCAAAAGTTATCCCGTAATATTATAATCAAGCACTACATCAGACCAGGTAAACAATTATTATGTGCAATTATTTTCAAGTGGAGTGAGATAAGCACAATAGTAAGTCTCCCCCAATGTATAGTTTAATCTTCTAGATATATATGCGATCTTGATCGTCTCGTGAGCCACTTGGGGTCCAATCGTTTAGATTTCGGAGTGAGTTTAAACACAGGTGTGTTTGCAAATATTTTTCAAAAGTATATATGCTTTTAAGACAAAAAAAAAAAAAACGAAATTTGGTTGTTTAATTTTCTAGTTTCTGCTATTATTTCTATATAAAAAAAGGCAAAAGTAGAAGTATTGAAATAAGTCGTGATATTCTTTTGGGTGTTTTAAGTTGAGCGGTGACAAATTTATAATTAATTGAAGTCCATTAAACTGTTTTTTTATATTTTAATAACAAACACTCAATAATTTTGCTTAAAAGTAAGTTTTACAACTTTAAACAGAACCTGAAAAATGGACACGAAAGGAATGTCATATCATGTAATGTAGGGTTTGAGTACCCATTGTACTTATTATCAACAAATTTTTATTGTCCCCCTTGATTGATTTGATATAAAAATATATAAAATGATAGGTATATGTATGTTTTTAAGCTAGAGGTGTAGATTCATAATTATTCAAACAACAAAGTAAGTCACCATTATAAAAACACAAATGGAATTACCAAACTACCCTTGCCAAATTAAGTCATATCAATTTATTTAACCTCTCATAATATTTAATGAGCTCACGTATATGCTTGGCACGTGGCATCGTTTTATTGTTTATTTTATTCAATACGTCGAACTACTTGGGGAGGCTTGCATTTATTTTAATGATGCTGCAAATTTTAATTAATTAATATATATATATATATATATATATATATATATATAATTTTGAACTCATTCAACATTAATATATAATCAGAAAATATTTGTGAAGAAGTTGGACGTTGAACTGCTTGGGATGACTTTTATTTATTTTTGATAAATATATTTTTTTAGCTTCACATGTTACCCAGTCTAATCCGAGCATGACAATTATACACTTGAGAAGGTTCATTAATATCGGCCGTCAAATTAATACACAAATGAAAAGTATAAGTCCATAATAATATCTATTACAAGAAAATGACACAAATATTAACTCCCCGTCACATGTTATATATATCACTGTCTGTCACAAATCAAGACAAATGAGGAAGGTACCGATAGATATGTGACAACCAGCTCAAATAATTAGTTGTATCTCATTTCATGAACCATAAAATGAATTTCGTTTGGGCGTTAAAAACTTAGTTGTTGATATTATGATATTACTAATAAGTGACTTGTCAGTTGTCTCTTTTCTTTTTTTCATGTTCATGTCTTAATTTTGATTTTCTTTTTTTAAGTGATCATGAACCGGCAAGCTGTGGTCGGTAGAAGATCTGAACGTAACTTTGTAAAATCAAAAGCAGAAAGCAATCATATATAATAAATTATAGGGATAATTACATCTACACCCTCTCGACTTTGGCCTATTTACAGAAAGCTTCCATCGACTTTGAAAAATTATAGAGACCTTCCCTCCAGACATAACAATGTAAAAAACAATTAACAGATTGCGTGAAATGACATTTTTGCCCTCTTGTATATTGAATATAAAATTATCAAAACATTACAGATGCACGCCTTATACTATATGTAATATAAAATTATCAAAACATTACATATACACCCTATATAGTGTACTATATATTATTTATTTCTTTTATTTTTTATATATTTCTTTTTTTGTGCTTTTTTATTTATTTCAAAGAATTATTTATTAAATATTTTTAAACTATAAACTAGCTTTCATATTAATGCTAATATGTAAAACTACTTATATATAAAAATACATTCAATATTATCTAATTCCATTATTATCATAGTATTTTTTTTTTTGTAATTATAATGATAAAATGATATTATTTTAGGACATGATCTTTAATGACAATTATATGTTTAGATGTTGACTTTAAATGATATGTCTTAGGTCATGATCTTTAATGACACTCGATGTTTATCGAATCGGTTTATTCGATTTAATATAAAAATCAGCCACTTCGGTTGGCTGAAAAATAAATTTGGTTGGTTCAATTTAAAATTCGGTTCTGAAGCTCACCCCTAGTTGAACTCGTACGGGTAGGTTGTTTTCAAAATTTAGATTTTTATCTCGTTCCTCAAATTATTAATCAGATATTATTTATATTTTAAAGCATTTATTGAAAAGTACGATGATTATATATTATTAAGTTCAGTATTTTTTGGCTGACCAATATTTATTGACGTCAATTTTGAAAATGGCAATCGAACATATTATTTTTTAATTTTACTTTCAATTCGATTTAATTCAAAATATTACACAATGCTGTTATTTCTAACAAAAGTTTTTAAATGATATATATATTGATATTTACAAGATTGAATAAATATTAAAAATATTAGAAAAATAAAAAAAAAGATTTGAGTAAATAATAATTATATTTGAAATAAAAAATTTAAAAAATAAAATAATAGTTGTATTATGATGATACCCCCTATAAAATATCATATGAGAGGTTTTTGTAACGGCCGTTAACTCAAGGGAGGTCTCTGTAATTTTTCAAAGTCGATGGAAGCTTTTTGTGAATAAGCCAAAGTTAAGGGGGTGTAGATGTAATTATCCATAAATTATATAATACAATAAAGAGTTGGGCACATAAACGTAGTTTTCTGCTAAAGATGGCAGAAATCTTCACCAAGATTAACGTTATGTCGGGGCCAGACTATAATCCAGATGGAAATGTACGCTTTGAAAACAGCAGTCATGTAATTAGTCATCTTCCTGTGTAGATTAGAGTGAAAATGACAAATAAACCCTTTGAACAAGATAAAAATTGTTTCCAGGAACAAACAAGAAGGAATACTAGTACCACTCTTAATTCTATGTAAGAAGCAATCACCGCCATTACTGCCGTCGCCGCTATGTGCGCCACCGCCGCCTCCATTTTTTTTCTTTTCTAAATTTTGAATTGAAACCCAATTCTTTAAGTGTGGGAAGAGTTTTACAAAATGGTAAAAATGTGCATGTAAGGAATAAGAAGATACTGGAGTTGTAAGGAAGAAAAAAAGAAGGTGGAGATGTAAGTTGGTTTTTTTTTTTCAAATGAACTTATTAAAATCATACCAAACACCAAATATTTTATCGTACAATCTTATTTATTCATGTCTTTCAGTTTATTATCTCTCCATTACATATCACTTACTCGTCACATCCTACAAACCAGACAGGTCAGTACCTGAACTAGAAACGGAGCTTAAACAATGTTACCTGCATAGTAAAGCAATTAATAACTCTAACTACTCTTCTTCTTCTTCCTGGTGGAATTATCATGGATGACATCAAGCAAACCAGTGCTTTTACATTTTGGGCATCTTGGATCATCCTGATCAGCTAGCATGACATACATCAGACATCTTGGGCACCCAACAAGCACCATGGATGTTGCCTCCGGGCTCGTGGAGTGTCGGATGGGATAGTAGTTGGCTTGATTCGGCTCAGACGACAAGCACGAGCTCGGAGGGGATGTTGGAGACACCGTCGATGATGATCCACTCGGAGAATCTACTACACGATTATTAATCATCCTTGGTGGTGACAAATTCAACTTGAGGTCAAGTTTTGGTCCATTCCTTGGATTCATCTTGTATTAGTCTTCTTCTCAAAACTTCTAAATTAGCAAACAAAAAATATCATTTGAAATTTTAATAAAAGCTAAATCAGAATAGAGGGTTTCAATTCAGTTTAGAGTCTAATCAAAACACCATGACAAAAAATTGTTAATTGGTCACAGTACATACCGCAATCGTATTTGTATATTATTATATGTATAACTGAGAAACTTTGCCGGTGTGAGGGGAGAAGAGAAAGGTCCTTTGAATCTAGAGATGAAGAAAGGCTGCGGCGGCAGATCGTGGTGATGGTGGAGCGGAGGGCGGTCCGGTATACGCCATTTTTATAACATGGGATTTTAAAGTAATTTTGAACCTCCAAAGCCATGCTATATATAAAAAAGGAGTTGACAGGTGAGAGATATCGGATGCTTTAAAGCTTTTATATATATATATATATATATATATATATATATATATATAAATAAAGCAATTGTGATATCATGATATACAGTTGGTCGATCCATAACCTGAGTGATCGGTGTTAATCCCAGATTTGACATTATTTTCAGTTACAGATTGACTTCGAGAATTGTGTATTTGTTGCGGGTTGAATTTCTAAATTTGAACTAGGGTATATGACTTATCAATAATAGTTCGTCTTTATTTTTGTTTTTTCTTTTTATTGTGTTCACCCCTGTGTTCATTTTCAATATTAAGATATATAAAAGAAAGAGTAATAAATTTTTTTTATAAGATATTCAACCATATATATTATTTTCTAGATAAATCTTAAATTCTTGCTTACGTAAAATGCCCATGTTGTTAAAACTTACAACTGTTGAGTGTGTAATATTTTATTTGACGAGTCATTTAATATTTTTGTTACAATTAATTAATACAGTACTGGATAATTGTTCAATATTAATTTCCAGAAAGCATTGCGTAAGATCATTGACCTTCATTCATGAATTTATCAAAAGTTTCTCACCGGCCAAGCTAGCCCTGATGTTTGCTGCTTGGTATGTACTTCTCATTAGGGCCAATCAAATTTAATACATCATTTATTGTGTTTTAAATACACAGTTGAATCTCAAAATCTAACTAATATAGCAGGCCAAGTATAAGATAAACTTTTGTATGAATCAATCTAGCTGGCTATATATGTGGTTTATCTACTTTTCATATATGTTTATGGACAATCCAATCGTATCCTGTAAAAAAAATATCGGGAAATCAACAATTTTGGTACTTTATATTTGTCTCTTTATATTTCTGGTACTCTATGTTGTCAAATATCAGTCTTAGTTTGCTATTTATTCCCTGCAATTTTAGTTCTTTTTTCGTGTGATGCTGATATGCAGGGGCGGAGGCAGAGGGTGTGCGGAAAGGCCCCTGCACCCTCCAAAAAATTTATTTTTTAGGTTACCGATACACCATTTATACAAAGAAAACTAATATGATCTTACCGATACACCATTCATACCTCCTCATTCATTTTATTGTGATAAAAATTTACGTACATTTTATTTAAATGTTCTGTAAATTGATTTAATCTTTTTTTGTAAGTCAAAATTATACAAAGTGAGCACCACGGATGCTTAAGACCCAAAAATACAATAGGTTTAATTACACCCCCAGTAGAACTTGACTTTTCTTTCATTCCAAACTATAAAACATAGACTTAAAATGAAGCAATACAAATAATGGTTCTTGCAACCAATATTAGTTGAGTAAGAATTTAGCCATCCTCCCTTTGCCAAAATCTAATCAATTCCATATTTAACTCCTTTGATGTTGACACATTTTTGACAATGATGTTATTTTTAGCTTGTCATAATTTTCGGGTTGTGCATAGCTAGATAGCAATCCACGCTTTCTCCCCTTCTGAACATGAAGCTCCAGAGAATTTGTTTAAAGTGTTGTTCCGGGTTATGGTGAATTTTCCAAGCTCCAGCTGATTTGGCACTGAATTTTTCAAGTCCTTCAGTTTTCCAACACTATGCATCTACTTGATCTGCTATTAAAGAGAATGGTTAGCATTTCTTGTAACTCCTCCTCCTCCCACACAAAAAACAATAGCCTCTACTCCCAAACCAAAACCCAAACCCATCTCCTATTCTCCCTCAACAGCCTATCTGCTACTATGCAACGTTTGTGCACTTCTATCCCAAACAATCTATTGAACCGGGAAGCAAGCTTATCTCTTCCCACCCATTCTAACCAAAACAAAGTATTTTCTCCATTACCCAACTTTCTCTCCATATTTGACCAAAACCATCCAATATTAAATACAACACATTTGACAATGTACACCATCACACATACCACTTTTGACTCTCTTTCAGCTTCCTCTACACTTCCATACTTCACCCCTCCCCCATATTTAGAAATCAAAATTCTCATTCATAAACTCTCTCCTCCTTCCATAATTCTCCACCCTCATTTTCCTAATAAAGTAATATTAAAATAATTTAAATCTCTCACGCTCTACCCCTTCTTCCTTAGACAGATAGAACTATTTGCTTATCATTTTTTTTTAAAGAGGTACTGGGGCTAAATCTTTTTCCATACACTGCGGGACTCGAACTCGAGTCTCTCCAAAATGGAGATGAGCTATTACCAGCTTGCTATGCTTAGGAGGTCGATATTTTTCTATATGCATGTATAAAAGATGAAGATACAAATAATTAAATAATATCATGAATGTGAGAGCATGGGTAGGGCCAACTGTGAGAATGAGCAAAGCTACCTGTCTATTAAAAGTGTCATGCCCCGAGACTGGAGCGCATGACATCAGCGTTCAATCTAGATATGAAATTCGAATACAACAAATCTCATTTACAGACGTATGATATAATCAGTCTATTTATTCCATAATCGATAAAAAATACACATATCTCGGATTAAATAAAAGATGTGGAAGCGTAAATAAAATTAATAAATCTCTTTGAAGAATCTTTGTGGATCACTATCCCCAAAATTGTTCTTGTTCTTGTTCTTCTTCCTCGGTCTCTTCTTCGTCTTTGTCTAGGAAGGAGGTAAGCGGGTGAGTGTTTGGGAAACACCCAGCAAGTAGGGGTTGATTGAACATATAAAAACATACATATATTCATAGAAAAATCTTTTAAACACTTCTTTATCAAATTCATAGATCTTGGCATATAAACACATTTCTTAGCCATAAACACATATCTTGCGCATATCCACATAACTACTTATTGGATTCAAGAGGTGGCTCCCGTGTGCATAGCACTTTGCTCCGCCGATTCAAGAGGTGACTCCTATGTACGTGGCACTTTGCCGCGTAGGTTCAAGTTGTACACGTAGCACTTTGCTCATTGGATTCAAGAGGTGGCTCTTACACACATAGCACTTTGCTCCGCAAAGTCTTTCCTTCATAGTCATGTCACATACTTGTTAGATCTAAAAACATATTCTTCATATCTGATGTTGTGATGTTCTTGGATAATCATGTGCTTTATTATTAGTTGAATGATTATGAGGTGATTACAAGATTGTAATTATTTATGGTTGTGCAATGAGATGGGCATGCGATATGCATGAACTTATAATATGTTACAGGGTTAATGAATTTAATTGAATTGGTGAGTTGGAATAGTTCAATTAAGACTTGTTCTAGGTAATCAAGAAAGGGCATGCATAATTTATCATTGTGGTGCATTTTGCGTGGTTAAATGCTATGAAACTAAGTAATTCTAGTTACTACATCATGCCATGTCTTATATGAGCTACCCACTCTTATACTTGACCTACTCCCCCTGACCTCATTCATTCCCCATCACCCTCACTTCCTTATCGCTCAAAACACTCCCCCAACCCCCACTCTCATCGCTTCAAAGGGAGAAAAGAGACTTGGAGAAGCTTGTAATCCTTGAATCTTGCTAAGGTTAAAGAGGTAAGGGAATTTATATTGTTAAGTGTTTGAGCTTTTAGGAATGAGTTTTGAGTTTATTTTGGGGAAGAAATTTGGTTTTGCAATAATGAGTTGAACTTTGTTGAATGTTGTGGTTTGAGTTATTTTTAGTTGTATATTGAAGTATTTGATGTGTTGAGATGAAAGGATTTGGAGTTTGTTGTGTTTTGTAGGTTGAAGTAGGTGTAGTGTATGAAAATGACGTTTTTCACACATACATACATCGGCGATCGATCGGTGTGTTTTTGCAATCGATTGCGAGTAAGCAAACTCGCGGACAGAAGGTTTCCGCGATCGATTGGCGAGCTTGTGCGATCGACCGGTGACCGCTTTATTTTTAAACAAAAGATATTTCAAAGAATAGTTTGAAGCGATTCTACCGCAAGTGCACGGTTGTCAAGTTTTAGTATAGTGAAAATTAAGTAAAGGTTGTCGAATCCACAGGGACTAACGTATAAGTACAAATAAGATTTATAAAATTATATTTAGCCTATGATTAACAAGGGTGATTAACTAATGCCAATTTAGACTGAAGACTGAAAAATAAACAAGAAACAATAAAATGAAAGGTTCCGGATATGCGAAGGTAAGTCACTCGAGAAATCTATCAAGCTCGTCGTTCAACTATGTTATCTTTAATGATTCAACTGAATTAGCAAATTATCAACCAATTGATTCTAAGGGTGAAAGGTTTTCGCTATTATTCGATACACTCTCTCGAGCTGTAAAGAAACTAACACTAAATTAGAATAAGTCACTCTCGTGCACCTATTTACTAATTCAATATTGCATAAATCGTCAAAACCTTATAATTCTAAATCTCTCGATTCCAAGTTCTCACGTATGCGATATCATCTCTCGATCTCAATCGTAACATACATCATAAATTAATGGAGCGTGTTACAACATTATCTCTCGATCTCGGTTATAACTCTCAGATTCAATCAAAGTTAGCTAGACTTTGATCTACACAAACAATTAATTTATGAACAATAGCAATCAATGCGCTCAAACACAATTGAATCAATAATCAAACACAACGAAACTGAAACTCGATAAAATAAACTAGATTTAATTCAAATCAAATACATAAGAGTTTAATTGTCTCTCGACCTCAAAAACATCAAATGAAATTGAAAATCAAAGAAATCAAATTTTAGAAATACGATAAACGGTGGATGAATCCGTGCGTTGCACCATGATTTCTTCTCTTGCTCCTTCCTTGCACTCTGGAATGGATTGGCTCGACTTTGGACGAAGAACGGAGATTGAATCTCCTTCTTGGCGGCGGCTAGGCGGCGGCTAGGGTTCCTCTTTTGTGAGAGATGGGCGTCTGATATGATATCTCTCGAATGGAAATGATTTTCCCCTTTAAACCCTCGAAAATCCATTCAAAAATGGAAGATAAGATTTTTCCGGATTTGCGTATCGATCGATCGAGAATTGCGTCCGATCGATCGGTGCACTGTTCATGTCAGCCTTTGAAACTTACTGCCTCGCTCGATCGATCGAGATTTCTTTCCGATCGATCGAGACTTTGATAAAATTTGCTCTGAAGTTACTGCCTCGGTCGATCGATCGAGAAATTGTTCCGATCGATCGAGACTTGAAATTCTTTTCTTCTCAGCACACTGTCTGGCTCGATCGATCGAGAAATATTCTCGATCGATCGAGATTCCTAAAATCCCACTTCCTCAATTTGAACTCTTTCTCGCCTCGATTTCGCCCTTTTTCTTCAGTTTAGCTCATTTCTTCCATTTCCAACTAATTTTCCTGAAATAGACAATTAAACACCAAAAAGCATAATATCATCCAGGAAAAAATATGAAAAATGGGAAGAAATTACAGCTAAAAACACTTAAATTCTAAGCCTATCAACCGGCAAGGCTTCGCTATCGATTGCGGAATGGAAAATTTTGCCACCAAAGGCAGTGATGCCTCACGATCGATCGCGGGTTTTTGGCGATCAATCGCGTGGCATAAAATGTTGGATTTTTTATATTTCCTTGGGAATTTTGTGATGGAACCTTATATGGCTTCTAATATTGAATTGTTGCAATTGTGTAGAGCCTTCCCAAGCGACGGCACAACGCGGAGGATAGTTTCTGAAACATCCCTACTTTTGGTGGAAAAAGTACGTAGAGAGACGTACGAGCATCGACGGTAAAATGTGTATTTAAATATTGAATGATGCATTAACGAATGCTTTGAGTATGCTTTGAGTCTTTGTTATATCGAGTGATGATTATATGCTAGCCGCTGTCATATCGAAGCGAGGAATAGAATACTTGTCGTTGTCATATCGTAGTGATGGAACGTAATATTTGCCGCTAATATGTCCAAGCGAGGATAATGTCGCTGTCATATTGAAGCGATGTATATTATAAATATCGCTGATATGTCGAAGCGAGGGGTATTATAAATGTCGTTGTTATGTCAAAGCGAGGGGTATTGAAATGCCACTGTTATAACAAGACTGTGAATATGGTTATTGGTATGATGGTATGGAATTATGTCATGACATTTAAATTAAACTATATTATAATCTGATGATTATAGATATGAATTGTGAAACAGGGACAACCAGGGAGAGCATATTAAATACATTGAATACAGTATTTTCTTATTAACGATTTATGCATTTTATCTTATGATCATATTATTGTCAATATGAATTGTTATCTGCACATGTATCATGGGTTGTTCCTGTAGGAGCTTTTGGCAAGGAGAGCTAAGGCAAGGGTTGACGTGGTGAGCTGTGTGAGGAATAGTGTTATCGGTCTAGAAGATCAAGAATTTTTGTATAGTTTCTACGAATGCGTAGTGTAAATCTATTAGCGAGTACATTCATTTTTTGTTGGGAATGTAATTATTTTGGTGTGATGAGATTTTATTTTGTATGACAGCTCTCAAAGCTCAATACCTCAACATAAACCTTTTTACTCTAATGAATGAATAGCTCTTTTATGTTCTTAAATCCCATTTAAGGTGATGAGGCCTTACAAATGTTCAATCGACAGTTTAAATCATATATAGAGTTTGAGAAGAACGAAATGACATTGTAGCAAAAACCCGCTTACAGTTGGATGTACGCACGTGTAGGATGAATTTAGGTTGCGAAATAGCACAAGAACTATTCTTCCTTGCCTTGAGATTTTCGAAAAAAATCTTTGTGTGTGAAGTGTGTAGCTTTCCAAAATTTGATGGTGATATGATAGAGTTTTATCCTTTCTTTTGTTTAAGGCATGTGGTGGTTTTATGTAGGATAGTATAGGAATTAGGGATGGAAATCTCATAACTTTTGTCTTTTAATTGCAAGAGTCAAGGTACTCATAAGGTAGGACATTAATTTGGTGATATCATTAGGTTTTTATTTTGAGAGGAAGACGGTTTTATATTAATCAGCGCAAAGATTCTGAAATTAAAATATGATGAATAAAGTACGACTAATTTGAAAAACCAAAAGTTGAAACTAAGGCCTTCTTCGCTAGACAAAGAGCTGCTTCATTACCAGTACGTCGAACAAACTTTGCATGGGCGTCAGTCATTTCACTCAACATCCTTTGAATGTCATTTATTATTGGACCGACTGAAGAGTAGTCATCCGTAATAATATTCGTCTCCAGCACAGCTGTTTAGCCAATGAAATCCCCTCCCTCATAGGAATCGCCTCAGCAACTTCTGGTTGAGCAGGATAACTATAGTGTCTCTTTCATGCTATACAGCTCCCCAGATGATCTCTCGCTATAATTCCCAAGCCCGCAGAAAGTCCATTGTTGAATATTGTTGCATCACAATTTATTTTTATTACCCCACTTGGAGGTAATGTTGGTATTCTCTCAGAAGGGGTAATCGAATGCATGGGAGCGACTGTTTTGGATTGCATCAAGTAATCCTTCACGAAGTCCACACAATCTTTGGCCTCATATGTGAATTCACCCCTGAAGTGTTTATTCCTGATGTTCCATAAATTCCAACACATTACAACTGCAATTTCAAACCTGATTCTCGATAACTTACTGTAGTGAGATTAGTACAAGCCCAACAAATCCTTGCAAATTGGCATTCAAGCAGAATATATAGTAAAGACTCTGTCTTGGTAAATAATTGGGTAATATTGGTAATAAGTGGGGCATAAAATTTAGGGTCCTCACAATTCACAAAAATGTGATCAAGAAGACTATAGGATAAGTACTTGTCGCGTAAGCAATTTACAGTTTGTACTAACGGTGTAATCCAATTTGTTAAATCATGCAGTAATCTAAATATCATGTTTCAATTGTTCTATTAACATGAGTAATAATTGATCCTCGACAATCTCACTCTCAATAATTGTACCACCTTGTGACTTCAACTCTGACACTAATTGCAGGATTGAGTTCTTATCAATTTACAAAAAATCATCATTGTTGGGGGGCAAATTACAATTTTTTGGGGAAAATTACAATTTTTTTTAAAAAATAAAGGTAAAAAAAATTATTTGAGGTGGACAACTGCCCCCAACATTGCTAGTAAATTCGCCCATGATTATATGGACCAGATCTATTATTTCGGTTCCGTTGGAATAGTGTTTGTGAATCGCCCCTTCATTTGAAAATTTCCAATTTCAATTATAATTTTGGTTTCCATCATGGTGAGAAAATGCATTTAATTAATTGTAATGGATTATTATAAGTTTTTCTTTATTCTATAATTTATAAGAGCTGTTAAATTTTTTCACATAAAAGTAACTTGTTCAAAACTCAATTAAGGTATACTCGATTATAGTTTTCATACTTATATATCTGGGTTATTTTGATATTGCTCGTTTTCAAACTTAAATATCTGGGTTATTTTCGCCGTCTTTTAAGACAGTATCCTTCAGGAAATCTCGAACATACATCCGAAACTATTTTTTACATGTTCCAAATTGTGATCAATCATCCATATATTTTGACATTCAAATGTATCCATCATTAAATTTAAAATATCATCCAAGTATTAATTTAAAATCTTTATTTTCAACATATCTTATTTTACCAAAAACCTAGAAATGAAATAAGTTGAAAGAGAACTGAGAACCAAATGTTTTGGCAGCCTAATTATGTCACCTGCCTAATTAATAATCATCCAAACTACACGAATTACAGAAGCCTAATTCGCTGCATTCAATTGCTTGCCTACCTAATCATACAAAAAAATGGTATCTTACAATGTTGACTAGTTTACTTTAAATAGCTAATATTTGTCTAGACTTGCTCTCAGGGACGGAGCTAGAAATTATATAAAGGGGAGGCAAAAAAAAAGTTTCTCAAAAATTTAGGACAAAGAATTTTTTAAGGGGTCAAAAAACAAATTAAGGGGAGGCAAATTGCTTTTTTGGAGGTAAAATGTAATTTTTATGGTTAAAATGCAAAAGGAAAAAATTTAAAAAATATTTTAGGGTAAAAAAAAAAAAATTTTTTGGACATAGGAGTGCATTTGCCCCCCTTGCCTATAAGTGGCTCCTCCACCGCTCGTTCCTGTCATTTTTCTACACCCACTTAAACGATAATGCATTCCTGCGAAGAAGCACCGCACCAAAGCACGTGGATCAACATGAAACTCAAGCTCAGCCAACTCCAAGCTTTCACAGTGACAATTTTTTCGACCCATTTAGACAAATAACGAGGCACTGAGGAATTAGGGATATAAACAGTAAATTACAACTTAACTGTGAGACTGAGAAGTAATTAACATGAGTGCATATTAGGGGTGCTTAACGGACCGGGTCAATCGGGACCCGGCCCAAAACCGGACCGGTTAGTCCGGTCAGAAATCGGAACCGGACTAACCGGTCTCGAACCGGTCCGGAACCGGTTTGATACCAGACCGGATCGGTTATACCGTTCCGGATCCGGTATCTTACCGGTTCCGGACCAAACGGATCTGGTTCCGGATTGAACCGGAACCGGATCCGTTTTTTAAAAAAAAAAATTCCGATAAATCCCTTCGTTTTTCCTTTTAAAAAAAAAGAAAAAGAAAAATCCGGTTCCGGGTTGGAACCGGTCCAACGCGGAACCGGAACCGGACCCGATCCGGTTCCTTACCGGTTCCGTACTTAACGGACCCGGAACCGGTCGATTCCGGTCCGCATCGGACCGGGTCAAGCCAATAAGCACCCCTAGTGCAGATGCATTAGATGTAGGTCTTTTTTTCTTTTTTCGATGTAGGTCTTTTCCTTTTCAAAATTCTTGATCTGGGTTCTGCTCTGGATGCCTTCTAAGTTCTTACATATTGATCAGAAGTGTAAGATAAATATGTGTGTGAATTTAATATGAGAAATCTATTCCGTCGTACAATTGAGAAACCTTGGAGTTCATGTCCAGAGAGATTATGTCGTATCAAACAAAATACTGGGTTTTGTGTACTTAGTACGTGTAATAATTTGTGCAGATTTTGTCGTCACATCATAACTAAATGTTAATTATGAGTGGCAGAGTTTATCGAGAAATAATTGTATACACCTTGTTATTTTTTAAATAAACTATATATAAATTAATATACTAAAAATATTAGATCGATTATATTAAGAGCATCTCCAACAAAGACATTATTTTAATATGAAAATGCTTCTCCAACCCTGCAATATACTTTGCACCATTTTGATGCATTCGTATAGTGATGCACTAAAGTGATAGCGACGTTATCGCGAAGTTATCTTAATTTGTGCTTTTTGTTTTGTTTTGTTTTGTTTAATTTTGTTATTACTAATTTTATTGTTTTTTTAAAATTAAGCATTTGTTAATTATATAGTTAATATTTATAGTAAATATATTAAGAAAATGATCACTTGTAAATTACTCATTAAATTTGAATGATTTAGTTATTAAATTTAAATATAAATAGTTCTCTAAGTAAATTTTTAAAAATAAATTTAATATGCAAATAGATAATTGATTGAATAAAATAATTATTGTAAATTGAATTAAAAGGAATACTGTAGGGAATATTCTTTTTAAAATAAAGTTTGGAATAGATTGGTTGGAAATGATTTTTGTGTTTGATATAAAAATTGCTCTATTTTGGTGTAAAATCTGTGCTAAAATGAAGTTGTGGGTTGAAGATGACCTAAGTTGGTCCATAAGTTGAGCCCACACTAGATCTATACAAGCGCTTTACGAGTATATCACCCGCCGCGGAGACCTGTTATTTTGCAGGTCTCCGCTGCATAAGAGAGCGGGAGCCTGCTATTTTACAGATTCCGCTGACGTCTGTAGCGGGAGCCTCCTATCCCCTCTTCCCGCTTGGTATAAATTAGACACCGATGTTTCATTTCTCATTAAACGATAAGTGTATTTCCTCTCACGTTATTCGAGCTTTCATTTCTCCTTCAACCATCAGTGTATTTTGCACAAATTCTTCCTCCCACGTTATTCCTTTCGTTTTTCGTTTTTCAACTCTAACATTTTTCTTATTCTGTCAAAATGAATAATATTGAAGTGCTATTATATTTTGGTGGTAATAATATTATCGGAAATGGATCAGTTGAGTATAACATCCCACCTATCAGACCAATTCGAATTCCACGATCTATTACTTTATTGGAATTGGTTCAAGTAGTAAATACAAAATTGAACATCGACCCAATGATGTTTAATACCAAGTTGTCAACCAAACATTCTTTCACGGAGAAATCTTGTTGGAATGAAGTACAAATCAACATTATAGATGATGATGTTGTAGAGTTTATTATGCAATGTCATAATATGCAGATGTTGCATCTCTATGTCGAAACAGAGCCAACTTACCATGATGTTCGTTTTGATGAACCAGAATCATATATTCGACATGTCACTGAAGGACTAAGGAATATAGGGTTCAGTGGTCAACCAGGTACTTCAACGCACCGTGGTTTTAAACAAAATCAAGATTCAGCTAATTTTGAGCATCAAATTGTATGTTGGGATAGATATACCATCCGAAGACAATCCTAGTCAGTGGCCGAATGTTGAAGGAGGTTGGAATTATATAAGAGAAAATGTTACACTAGTTCATGATGCCTATGATGCAGATACTGGTCCGTCGAAGCATACATATATGGTGGCTTCATCTGAAGGGCCAGTTATAGATGATGTAATTGGAGATAGTCAGCGTGATGCAGTCAGGAGTGATAGTGAACCCGAAATATCATCGAGCATGTCTGGATATGACGCATACGATATGCAGGATGACGCAGATGATAATATGCATGCATTTCCCATTCAGGATACAACATCCCTTGAAAATCCTTGTGACTTTGACACACGTGAATGGCGCACCATTTTTACAAAACACGAATAAAATGCCACCCTTTTTTTAATGTGGTCTACGAGGAACAGCTTCCTAATTCTGTTGGTGTACCTTCTGGAACGCGAAAGAGGTACTATAATCCAGAGATAGGAGAGCTATTCGTGAATATGATCTTTGAATATAAGAAAGATTTGATTGCATCTGTAAAGGATTACTCTGTTAGAGTTGTTAGGCAGGAGTACAGTGTTGTGGATAACACTCGTATGGAGACTACGGTGTAAAAAGATTTCTCCTGATGTCAGATGTAAATGGGGTCTTCGAGCTCATTTCAATTTGAAGCTGGGTTATTGGATACTAACAAAATATGGTGGTCCTCATACATGCATCTCTTGTAATGTTGGTATCGACCATCACAATTTGGATTGTAATTTTGTGGCCAGTACACTACTTGGGATTGTTGATCATTCTTATGAGATTAAGTATGTACAGGAGAATGTTAAAATCAAATATGGATATGATATCTCGTATGAAGGCATGACAAAGTTTAAATGGGCAGTGAAAATGTTTATGGTACGTTGGAGAGCTATGTGTGTCTAATTTCAAAATACATGGGTGTTTTGTGCAACTACAATACATGGACAGTTGTGATGTGGAACCATTTAAGAACAAATCCTCGATCGGTTCATATGTTGAATTATGTTTTGTGATGCCTAGATATGAATCATGCATGTTATACGTGAGTATTGTGTAGTTAGATAATTATGGTATGATGTTGACTCGGTTTGTGTTGAGCCGAGTATGAAAGACAAATGGATTAGTTGATAGATGACGAAAGCATGTTCATGCTATACTTGACACATAATATCTAACCATAGTTGGGAACAACTAATTAATATTGTTGTGGTCTATGAGTTTTATGAAATTACATATACATGGTTTACAGGGAAGTAATGTATTTGATGCATGATAGACCACATGTATTAAATTTGGCATGGTATGTGATATAGATACTACATATATAAAGAAGGCATCAGATTTGAAAACTCATAGTGCACCATATTTCACACACAAAAATCCTACCAAAACTCTCTTCAAGCTCTTGCATCTTTTTTTGGTTTTGGCTTGGACAACAAGCTTGAAATTTGTTTTTCACTTGGAGTTGAACATACTTGGTAAGGAATTAGAGTTGATAAGCTTGTACATATGGTTGTATATGAGTTTATACACGAGTTGGTTCAAGATTGAATATGTGAATATCAACTTTGATATGTTTGCATTGGTAAATTAAAGCACATAAACTTGATATCTTGAGAAAGGAAGTGTATAGGATGATATTATACTGATTTTATACAATTTGTTGGTTGAAATTTGTAGTAGAAATGATGAAATTTGGAAGAGAAACACGAACTTGCTCTGTTTTGCCCTGTTCTGACTTTTTGAGCGTATGGTGATTGATCGCGAGCCATTAGGGAATCGATCGTGTGAGGCTAAGAACAATAGAGGTGGTATGTTCAGGGATCGATCACTGACTTGTTACCAATCGATCGCTAGGAAGCGATCGATCTCAAGGAGTGTAGAGATCGATCGCAACTAGGCAGAATATTTACATGCCTTTTCTGACTTGAGACGTTCGATCGCCTGGTGATCAGAGATCGATCACTAGGACTAAAGTGTTGAAAAATGTTATATTTTTATGGAATTTGATGATGAGGCTTATTATAACATTGAATTGTTGATATTCATGTAACATCATCTCAATGACAGGTCAAGAGGAGGATAAGTAATAATTCATGCATTTCTATCTTTGAAATGGATGACAGGTGCACGTTAATGTACGAGTATCGATGTTACATTTATGATAAATGTATGTGATGAGAATATATATTGTTGAAATATGAGATGGTTGTGAATATCATATGTGATTATGATATATATACCGTTGAGGCATGTTATTGTTGTGATAATACTGAAGTACATGTGATATATTAGAATGATTGGATGTATATCATTGTGACGATGTTGTTGAGACATGTGATTGGTGTTGTGAGGCACGATGCTGTTGAGGCATTTGATTGGTGCTGCGAGGCACGATGTTGTTGAGGCATGATATATGTGCTGCTAATATGGGACGTGAAGACTGAGCCACTGACATATTGAGCGGGAAGACAATATCATATATGTCCCGTTATAACAGGATGATGATTGAGACATTTTATGACGTAACTGAATATTGTGATTTGGTGTATGTACATGAACAACCAAAGAGGAGTATTTCAATGCATGAAATACAGGAAGTTCTTTATACAATGTATGCATTATATTGATGTTGGATTGTGAACATCAGTTATATACTCATGTTGTGTATAGTTGTTCTGTAGGGACTCATAGGCGGGGAGGCCGGGTTTTTGAGTCCACTTCCGCTGCTAGGAAAGAAAATGATCGAGGTTTAAACATATTAGAGGTTGTTGACATGTAAATGATGTATATGATGTTCTATATATGAACAATGTAATAGAAAGACATAGTGAAATCCTGATCAGTAGTGTGATTATCTTAATCCTGTTAAGTAAAAGAAATTATTTATTTAATCATTTATCAAGTTTGAGGATTAAGGTGACGAGGCCCCACATGTTTTTTGGGCTTTCAAGCCGTGCATAGATGGTTTTGACACTGTCGTTGTATCATTAGTGTTGATGGTACCCATCTGTACACAAAATATAAGCATAAAATATTGATCGTTGTCACCCTGGATGCCAACAATCAGATATTACATTTAGCGTTTGCACTTGTTGATGAAGAAACATATGACTCATGGCAATGGTTTTTGGATAATCTAGGCCGACATGTTCTTTGTGGTGCAACCAGTATGTGTCTTATTTCTGATAGGCATAAGGAAATTGTACGTGCAGTTGCAGATTTGCCATTTTTTCAAACTCCACATGGTGTGCATTGTTTCTGCCTAAGGCACGTATGCTCAAATTTTAACTCTAAGTTTAAAAATGTCCATTTGAAAGATCTATGTTGGGAAGCAGGCATACAACATCAAATTTGTAAGCTCGATGCCACAATAGAAGCAATCAAAAACATTAACATTTTGGCGTACATGTATTTGGCCGGAATTTCGAAAGATAAATGGACTCTAGCTCATGATGCTGGTTGTCATCGTGGGGCAATGACTACAAAATATGTCAGAGTGTTTAAATGTGGTGTTAAAGGGTGCTCGAAGACTCCCTATTTCCGCGATCAACAAATGACCTTTCAAAGGTGTGTTCAGTACTTCGTCGAACGTGTCACCAAGAGTCTTCTTATGTTTGGAGATAACCAGCCATGGCCCGATTACGCCTATAAAAAAATATGAAGAGTGGTCACGAAAATCTGTTGAGCATTGCGTTACCAGATATGATGAACGGGATCAAACAGCTTCAGTTGCAACAGGTGGAAGGCCAGGTCGAGGACAACATGTTCAAGTTGTCAAATTATCAACGAATGAGTGTTCGTGTGGTACATGGAATATTTTTTTGCATTCCATGTTCTCATGCTAAATGCACTGTTAAATGGCACTCGTTAGATCCTATGATACTTGTGCAACCATGGTATAGAACGTGAGAGTACTTAGTAGCCTACAATGTCAAATTTCATCCTCTTAAAGAGATTCGATACTGGGATTCACCAACTTTTGAGTTGCACCACAATCCAATTAGGCGTGAAAGAAGAAGGGCTGGAAGAGTAGAAGAAATCGTTTCAGAAATGAGATGGATATGCCTGAAATTAGGGAGATACAACAACATAATATGTAGATTTATATATTTGTTAAATTACAATGTCATAGTTATATTTTCAATATTTAACAAGTTAAAAAACAATAAAAAATATAGCAATTCAATACAAAATATTCAAACTTTCAAATTGAAACAATACAAAAGATGACTTAACAATTACAAATAATAATTATGCACGTCTACAATTGTCCCCCTGTTCTACAATGAGGTGGCCTATGTTGTCACTGCCATCTTCTAGGAAGAATTGCTTGAATAGGTCTAGGAAGATTTGTTTGTGTAGCAATCCTAGTTATTAAGGAAATATCATCATCATCTCTACCACCCAAAAGATGTTCGTCCGAATAACTTGGAAAATGGATAGGTGAGATGAAATATTTCTCGCCGGCTGAGCCTCTTGAATGTGTTGTTGGTAATCAAAATTAATTACTTGAGATAAACTCTGGGTATGTGTTTGAAATGGTGTATGATAATCAGTAGTGTCAAATCCACTATCAAACACACCGGATGGTCCGACAGTTGGCTAATATGAGCAAATCCACTAGCTGACCCAGATGGTCCTACAATATCAAACCCGATTGACGGTTGCTGTAAATCCGGAGATAGCCCGTAAAAGGGCGAAAATTCTGTTGTCCGCTTGCATCGGTATGATGCTGGTAAGAGCCCGTAAAAAGGCGAAAACCAATCCCACTAACGTTGGGAGATATAATACGTATAGTGATTTGGTTATAGCATTGCATATATACATCATCAAGTGGGTTTGATCTGCCACAAAGTTGACCATTGGCAACATATCTCAACCTTCTACTCCACATCTGGATATCATCCTTGTGATACGTGGCCCAATTCATGTTGGGGATGCCCTACTCGTGTCATCTCGTGTAGGTCATCGCCATCAAGTGCAGGGGAGGGATTGATTGGCGTAAGTGGAATTGTCTGAGGACCCGATTGGGACGATGCATTTCCACAATCTCGAAGCAGATCAGAGGACAGACACTTCGCCAAATCTCATTATTGTACGTGGTAATAATTCTATGTATATCAACATCTTGTGTGTTGTAGATCGTCCAATTAAACTGCCAATAATTAAACTACACATGTCAGATATACAACAATGACCAATATATAAATATAAATATATATAATAATTTATTCATTAAATATAGATATAACTCGCCGTCAGACATGTGGTCCAGACAATGTCGTATGATTCTGACAGCATGGGTTGCTGTATGAGTATGACTAAACACTCTATTCCATCTATTATAAGCATAAATAATATTATAGAAGCAGTAACTATATTACAAAAATTAAATCTTTATTACCTTGCACCATACGGAGCAATTGGAAGGATTTCATTGGGATCATTATCACCAGGGACTAAACTAGTTCATAACAATCGGTCAGGGTTAACGAATTGTATCCTGCTCCATACCCATATCTATCAACAAACATTAAAATAATTAACAAATTTATATTTTATAAATTTAAGTTAATATATTATATATACCTACAAAAGATACAATGACCATGTGATTATACCTTTCCAATACACGATGATATGCGCATTTGGCGGTACAAGAACGCCAACAATGCACTGTCCCAACTATAAGCATTCACATGCTCGATATCTTGGAGTAGCTGTGAAAGCATGAACTTCACGGAGCCTCCCTGGTAATCCGGAAACAAAATTCCTCCATTGATCATCATGGCGATACAACGAGCGTAGTTTATTACATCCAACTCTGAGCTCATATTATTGACAGGAGACGAGATGCAGTATTCGTATATCGCAGTCATCGATAAATGTCGGCCTCTGATATAAGTGGGTGATGGCTGAAATCCAAGTAAATTTAAACATATTTGTTGACATTCTACCTTTTTGTGTGTGTGATCTACGCCCGTGATAGGTTCACCATCGACTCTCAATCCCCAAATAATAGAAACATCTTGTAAGGTGATGGTTGCTTCACCTGTTCTTAAGTGAAATGTATGTGTTTCACGGTGCTATCGCTCGACAAGAGCAGTACTCAAATGATTATCAAAAAATCGATATCCACAGCGCAAAACACCATAAAAACCCATATAATCAATGTATCTCAAAACACGTTCATTTATAATGTTCTGACCATATAACCCCAATATAAGTTTATATGTACGTTTAATTTATATTCTACTATCATTATCTACATTAATATCACTTGATATATGTGTAGATTGTAAATACAAAACACTAGAATCTTCTGGCCGGAATATGTTGTCATCCTACATTAAACAGGAGAAAAACGATAACAAAATTGTATAATTATTAAATTGATTATACATAAAACTAAAATTCAAAAATATAACTAACCTTCGAATTGTTTGGTACGCAAAAAAGTGACCGAAGTATGCATGAATGGAGTTGAGGAGAGGAGAAATGGTTGAGAGGATGAAGAATAGGGGGAGGGGGTATAATAGGGCCCGCTGCAGTTGTTAGCGGGGAGCAATAAATGCTCCCGCTGTCACCTGCAGCGGGGGCCTGCAAAATAGCAGGCTCTCGCTACATTGGTAGCAGGAGTCTTTTAATATCTGGTCCCGCTGCAGGTGACAGTGTGGGCCATTTTTAAAAGTTGCACCCTCTATCACCTGTTACGGACCTGTTATTTTGCAGGTCTCCGCAACAGGTGATGACAGATTGCAGTATTTATGAAACATTTACATTTTTGGGGTACTTATGAATTTAAAAAAAAAAATTAATTTTTTTTTAAAAAAACCTATTATACTCGACCTTTTGGATAAAAATAAGAAAACCAAAAGAAAAAAATATGGATGGCAATGAGATGGGTCTAAATTCGGACAAGTCTTTAACCCGCTCCTGTGAAACGGGTCTAAACCTGGTCAAAGTGGTCCCAGGGCGGGTTTGGAACCGTTTGAACAGATTTCTGATGTGGGGTAGGGTGGATCTTGGGATTGGCGAGCACACCCAGACCCACCCCCTACACATATAAATTATAATTTTGTTTTCCTACGTTCCGCTTCCTACATGCTTTAGCAGATAGCAGATAGCCTACTATTGCTGCATAAATTTGTGATGCCCTAAAATTTCATTCATCAAAGTTGAATTCTCTCAGCCGTCAACCTCCTTCCAAAAAAAAAAAAACTCACGATCCCTCCAACTCAAGCCACAACCCCCAACCCACCACAAGCAAGCAAGTCACAAGGACTCCACTCCCTCGCTTCCATCGGCCGTCCCACACTTGTCGTCCATCACACAATCACTTGGCGCATCACTCTATCTCCCTCCCCTCCGTCCACCGTCCCTCACTTGCCGCATCCCTGTTCCGGCGCATATCAAGAACCACAGTTCCAGGTTGGTAAAGAAAAGCACAAGTGAGTTGTTCATTGGCCGCATCCCTCCGTAAGCCGTCCGCCCGTCAACGATTTGTTGTTTGGTTTCGTAGAACCAAACCTCAACTTGTAAAAAAGCCTACCTATCACATAACAAAATCGTTGAGAAAGTCCCGCATTTAATTACCAAAGAAGGGTCGTACCTATTATTTTACAAGTTGAGGTTTGGTTCTACGTAAAAATACTAAGGGGGGGTGTATTGGTTATAGATTTTTATTAACTTTTATGGAGTTTAAAAGTCTAGAGGTATTCAATCCAGACTTTTATATACTCTACAAAATTCTAATGGTATTCAAGACAGACTTTCGCAGACTTTTAAAAAGTCAGGTGGTATTCAAACTTGAATTTTTAAAACTCTATAAAACTCTATAGGTATCCAAAATCTCATAGACTTTTAATGACTTCTGTTGAAATCTTTAGGTACAAACTTTGATGCCCCATGTACATCCCAAAAAAGTTAAAAATTCTCCACCACTCCTAGTAAAGATTTGGAATGACTTTTAATCCCTAATTACCCTCATCTCTCTTTACTCTTTGCTATTTTCATTTCCGACACGGCCACCTCCACATTGGCTTTTCCTCTTCTGTTTTCTACATGTATCCTTTCTTTAATTCCTAATGTGCAGCTCTTTCTTCAATTATTGTTTTTTTTTACATCTTATTTTTTATCCAATATAATACTAATATTTACACAAGTATTTTGATAAAATAGCAAGTTCATGTGCTCAATTTTATATTAGATGATAGATTTTTAAAACGATTGTATGGGTCTATATCTAAAAGCAATTATAATAAATATTTTTTCTAAAACAAAAGATATTTATAACGATATAAATTATCATGTTTATTTTTAAAAGTATGTTTTAAGAATTTTATAGTAGTCAACTATCATCAAAAAATATTTTAAGTTTATAAAATGTTATTTAATAGAAAACTTTTGTTTTATTACACAAAATTATAGATTACAATTATATAGCAACATTAACTGAATCTTCAAAGATGACGCAAAAAAATTGTTCAATATTTGCCATGCAAAAGAATTGAATATGTATTTTTCATATTTTTTACTGTTAAATAAATAAAATGTGTTGATATTAACAGTAAAAAAATTATATGTTGAAGAAGTTGTTTATGTTTAATTGTTAGTTCAAAGAAATCAATTATAAGTTATAAAATCTATAGAGACTATAAAATTCTTTTGATAATTCCGTGTATTCTATAAAAGTTATTGAAAATCTATCAATTTCATAAAAGTCCATCATTTAAAAAAGTCATTAAAAGTCGATAAAGTCCATAGAAATCTATTGAAAAAGTCTACGAGACTCTATACAAATTTTTTTATTAACTCCATGGAATTCTATAAAAGTCAATAAAAATCTATCAACTCCATAAAAGTCAATCATTTAAAAAAGTCATTAAAAGTCAATAAAAGTCTAGATTGAATACACCCCCCCTAAATCATGTTGATGTCAATAAAAAAGGGCGATTACCTGTCACATAACAAATCGTCGACTGGTTGCGAGTTAGATGAGCTAATTCGTAAAAAAATAAAAAAAAATATAATTTTATTAGGTTTTAATATATTAAAATTAAATAATATATTTTTAATAAATCGAATCAATTAATTAATATAAATTTTATTCTAAATTAATTAAGTATAAGCTGCCCAACCTACACATGGCCCCAACTCGCCACAACTCGTAACCTAAAGGGGCTGGCGTGTTTAAGCACATTTCTAGACGGGTTGGAAAATTCTTGCCTAAACTATCTATTTGACGGTTGGGGTTTGTTCCAGCCCCGGCAAATCCAGCCCCCGATATCTTTCACGATTTTATAACAAGAAATATTAAGATCATATCTAGTAGAATTCTATTTATAAAATGATTTTCGCAAACAAATCGAGATAAATAATGAGTACGTAACTCCAACTGAATCTATATTGTTCAATATATGGAGCAAATTTAGAATTTAAAAATCGGATTCCAAAAAACTTTTTCTAATCTCATGTAATTAATGCTAAAGGTTCATCTTTTGTCTCCGCGAGTTTAAATTTTAATATGTCATATCTAATTCTATCCTATTATTTAAATATTTATTTTTTATTACAAATTTAAGATTTATGAAAGGGTTGATTGTGAAATTTAATTTAATTCTCATTTATAGAGGGAAATGATTTTTTTTTCAGAAAAAAAAAAATTCATTATTATTCCGATATATATATTTTGAAATTTCATCATTTTTTGTGAGATTTTCAGTTCAATATATAAATCATTTTCTTTAACTTGCTCATACACTATATCAAGGATTTTGTTTGTAGGACCGAAAATACACCTCGAAACTGTGCCACCCTTGTTTATAGGACCGACTTTTAAAAAATATCACATTTTCTTTTTAAAAAATACACCTCGAACAACAAGGGTGTCACTCCTTATCCAAAAAAATTTCTATTAACGTGGATTCGATTATTAAAATATAAAGAAAGACATGTAATAAAATACTAAAAATATAAAAATAAAACATACTTGATTCAATTAGGTAGTAACATTTTTAATTTATAAAATAATAACATTTCGAATTTATACAAAAATTAAAAATGGCTTATATTTATTTTAAATATAAACTTAATTTTAATCAATTAGTAATTTCAAAAATTAAGTCAATTCTCTCGTTAATAATTAGTAAATGAACTTTTGATCTATAAATGATTGAAGAAACTACGTCAAAATTCATATTGATCTATAAAAGGTAACGATAGATTCCCTAAAAAGAAGTGAAATATAAATACAACTGAAAAATATGGTAAATTTAAAAAATTATCCCAAATATGGATTTTTAGAATATTAGTCCTGAACTTTTAGTACTAGTACTAGTTAAATATAATCCCACAAAATTTATTTTTAATCAAAAATACTCTCATATAAATGATTTTAACAAATTTAGTTCCACAAAAATTAATTTTTAAAAACAAATTTTTAGACTAATATTGATTAAAACAAAAAGTTTGTGACTATTTTTTATTAAAATAATTTTTATGTGACTATATTTTGTTATTCCTAAAAGTATGAAACTAGTATCGCAAAGACATATTTATATTATTCATTAATATAAGATATTCAAATTAAAAATGGCTTATATTTATGTTAAATATAAACTTAGTTTTTGTATAAATTCGAAATGTTATTATTTTATAAATTAAAAACGTTACTATATAATTGAATCAAGTATGTTTCATTTTTATATTTTTAGTATTTTATTACATGTCTTCCTTTATATTTTAATAATTGAGTCCACGTTAATAGAAAAAAAATTGGATAGGTAGTGACAATTAAATTTGAAGATTTAGGTTATGGAAAAAATCGTGATTGACACAATCTGAGTGAGAGATAATGATTTTCACTTTCATAATTGAATATTTAAAAAATTGATGGGTCAAAATTTTGAATTTTCGAAAATTCAAAGTTTTGGTCAAAATTGGGTGAATATGTTGCACGATGATGGTAGCTGTCATTTATGAAATTACTATAATTAATATGATTATATTTATGGAAACCGTATTTATGAAAATCATATAAATTAATTACTATGATTAATATGATTATATTTATGGAAACCATATATTATAAATTAATTACTATAATTAATATGATTATGTTTATGGAAATCGTATATATATGAAAGTTGTCATCTTAGATGGCGACTTTCATATAAAAAAATATTTTATATTGTAGTCGCCATCTCAGATGGCGACTTTAATAAAAAAAAAAAATTTATACTGAAGTCGCCATCTCAGATGGCGACTTCGGTTACTTTGATAAAAAAAAAAATTTAGGTTATTTTATTAAATATTTTTTTTTGAGGTTAATTAGTTAGAAAAACCCCTCCATTCTGCCCATATTTACTTTTATCAGATTTAAGTATATTATTTATATATTTAATTTTAAATCCATCTAAAAATTTAAAAATGGGAAAATATTTTTTGATATAGTTCCCAAAACTTGAACCAAGTATAAAAGAGCTAGTGGCAAATAACCTTCTTTTGGTTTGCCAAATAGGCAAATTATCCGTCTGTGATTTGAAAATAGGCATTTTACTCCCTATGTGGTTTACAAAATATGCAGTTTACCCAATGTGTTTTGAAAATAGGTATTTTACCACATTATAGTTTGTGAATAGGTGAGATACATCCTATACATATGGGCTAAACTGCCTATTTTGTAAATCACAGGCGGTAAAATGCCTATTTGCACAAAGCACAGTGGGTAAAATGCATGTTTTCAAACTATAGGGGGTAAACTGTCCATTTTGTAAATCACAGGGGATAATATATATTCTCAAATTATAAGAGTGTAATCCGCCTAGAAAATGCGATAATTTGCCAAAAACCCAATTATAAAAATTAAAAATCCGAAATCATTGCGAAAACTCCGACTTGTACTCGAAAATCTGAAGTCATATAGAACCGGACGACACACAAAAGTCATACACGACCGGGAAAATCTGAGCATATAAACCGTATTCTAATCAGAATCCAACTCCGAAAGTTAAACAGAACCAATGAGGGCCACTCCTCCTCCACCCAAACACCTAGCGCCGACGCAGGCTGAGGAAGATGGCTCTGGGGAACCCCTCATCCGAGCATCCGCAGGAGGAGGAGTTGGAGGCGTCGGAATCGGAGTCGGGATTCGGAAGAAAGCCGCTGGGGTGAGGGCGTGGCTGTTGTTGGACTCCACCGGCCAGGCCCAAATGGTGGAGGCCGGAAAACATGCCATCATGCGGCGGACCGGTCTCCCGGCTCGTGATCTCCGGATACTTGATCCCTTGTTGTCGTACCCGTCCACGGTACTGGGTCGTGAGCGGGCTATCGTCATTAATTTGGAGCATATGAAGGCAATCATTACGGCGCAAGAAGTTCTGTTGCTTAATTCGAAAGACCCCTCCGTTAGTCCTTTTGTTGATGAGCTTCAGAGGAGAATTCTGCGCCATCATCAGGCTATCAAGTCTCAGGTCCCATTTCTCCCCCCGTGGATAATTCGTGGTTTATGTGTGTATTTAAAGTTTCATGAGGATTTATTTTGCCACAGTTTATGATTGAATGTAGAGAAGCATTTTATTTGTTGGGATTGAAATCATTGAATCATAATGCAACATTAAACAAATTCTTTCTTGAAGCGTAACTTTGTTAAATTGTAAGTTATCCTCTCATGGATTGGTTCGGCCTTTGGGTAAATTATTATTTCTGCACTGCGGATTTATCGACAGTCTTTTGCTTGTTTTTTCTTATAGGCTTGCTTCGTTTACATTTGAATGATTAGCATGTGTCATGAAATAAGGAGCTTTGATGTCTCCAGATAAATTTCTAATTTGATAAATAAATTATTTATGTGATGATAATGGTGTGGTGGTGATTAAGGAAGCTGGAGATGTTGAGAATGCAGACTGGACAAGTTTGTATGATTTGGAAGGGCCTCAATCCAGGCCGGTGAGTCCTCGGAATAATTCTAAGAACTTCCCAATCAAGGACGACTCAGGGAAAGCCGATGGAAGAGAACCATCTTTGGAAAATCGAGACGGCCCAAAGCTGTTGCCCTTTGAGTTTGTTGCTTTGGAGACATGCCTAGAATCTGCATGCAGTTCCTTGGATAATGAGGTATGGAACTCTTATTCAAAGGTTATTCTTTTTTTTCGGCTGCTCTTATAGTTTATCTTGACTGTAGGCAAGGACATTGGAGCAAGAAGCTCATCCAGCATTGGATAAATTGACTTCAAAAATTAGTACTCTGAATTTGGAACGTGTACGGCAGATTAAGAGCCGCTTGGTTGCTATTACCGGACGTGTTCAAAAGGTCTAGTGTTTTAATGTTCTGCCATTCTAGAATTCTTTACTATAATTTATCCTTTTGTCTTAGAAAAATGTTGTTTGCTGAATTTAGTTATACTAACCTCTTAGTAATCATTACTTTTTACTTGACGAATCATGATCTTTCATTTGCCTGCTGAATTGTTTAGTGTATGTTTTAAACCATGATCATCAAATTTTAAGGCTGATAGCATTGTGGTAGAAACAACAATGTTCACTTCTCCGAGCTGATTAAAATGATAGTGTCATTATCTTTACTCAATTCCTTTTGTTGTCATAAGTTTGTACGAGTTTATGACTTATCTGATTTAAGTGCCTTTTCGCTTTTGTAAAATTGGAATCTTAGAACTGTTGACTATTTTTGTTTAAATCTATAAATATTTTCTTTGTGCGCCTTGTAGATGCATTAGCTCATGTAGGAAAGAATTGCAGTGTGGTAACAAATTCATTTTGACATTAGAAGTGGAGCTTGTGCCATGTTTCCCTGTGATGTCTTGATCAGACAGAGTGACACTATTCTTAGCTGATTTTTAGAATTTTGATTGATTTATGAGATTTTATAACACGGTAGTGTTTTTTTCTTGTGCAATAAATTATTATTTTTCTTCATTCATCATCCAGAGTAGCTGCTGTATGATACTGGATATTTTCTTGGTCTACATTGGTTTGGAGCACTTATTTGATGCTTTTATATTTAACTTCGCTGAGTGTCTTGCCTTTATATTTCACATGTTTGAAACCAATTTTGTCCATTACAAACTGAAATTGGAGAACCCACCTTTTGAGAAATTATTTGTTCGCTGAATCTTTTCAATGTATACCATGTGGTGTAATAGTGATGTATGAGGGCATGTTTTATATTTTCTTCTAACTATTAATTGTTATGTATATCAGGTAAGGGATGAGTTGGAGCATTTGCTAGATGATGACGATGACATGGCAGAGATGTATTTAACGGAAAAACTGCAACAGCAGCTTGAAGATTCTGATATCTCCTGCATAAACGAGCAAGATGGCATGGATGAAGAAGTTAACTCGGACGTGGACGATAGGCAAGTGATACCTGTGTTGCTTTGACATGAGTGCATTTGGATGGGGAATCTTTTCTAAGAAAAGCTTTTTTTCTTTAAAACATTTTTTTTCCTGAGAATGTGTGTTTGGTTGTCTATAATTTTAAAGAGCCAAAATCAAGAAGTTAGATAAGGTGGCTTTTGTAGCTTTTCCTTTTGCTTCTCTTTAAAAAATATTAGTAGCTATCATATCCATACATAAAACTGTTTAATGTTATGAATAACCAATTTTAAAAAGTCCCACATAATAAAATACATTTTAAAATTAAGTGCTTCTGTAAGACTGTTCCAAACTCACCCATAATGTATTTGACATGTTTCAAATTACGATGTTGGAATTGGAGATTCATTTTGTTACAAAAGGTATAATTACAGCTCCATTCTTGTGCTCTTCAGGAATCCTGCTGAAATCACAATCGAAGGTAATGAGAATTCCATTGTTTCTGATGGTGATCTTCAGCAGATAGACAACCGCCGGGATCAATTGTTTGGTGGCACTAATGCTCTTAGCAGAGGTAGCCATGGCACCCATACAAGTATACATAGTGCTATAAGCAAGCAACTTGATGTGGAGGAGCTCGAAATGCTCTTAGAAGCATACTTTGTTCAGATTGATGGTACACTGAACAAGTTATCCACGGTACGTAACTTGTTTATTTATCATACTTTATATTGATTTTAACTCTTTTTGTACTTGGAAAACTTTGCTCAACTGCTTATTTCCTTGTGTTTATGAGTTTTCTCTAGTTATTGCTGTATGGAGTTTGTGTTTGAGTTGTTACCTGTGTAATGTTTTCTCAGTATATTAATCACAACAATGTTTCCAAGTTTTGTGTGAATCACTTGATTGGAGTATTATCGTTTTGGAACTTAATGATGAAAAAATATGATCAAGATTGGCCTTAACGACTGATATAGTGATCGTGAAGAAACTCAAGGGGTCTTTTCCTTCTTGCTTAGTCGAATGTTTTCTTACCAAAGATTTTTTGCGATCTTTTGACTTGGAAGATCGGTTACTCTCATCAGGGACAAACAGTGTTCTGTGTCATCTGGATATGATACAATGATCGAAATATGACGTGTAGGTTATACAATCTAATAGATTTGAGTTATCTTGCAACCATCCATTATTGTTTTTAAAATGGAAAGCGTTTGGTCTTATATTTTCACATAATTATGTTACCTTGTACTTACGTTTCAACTTGTTTTAATGTTTTTCGAAAGCTGAGGGAGTATGTTGATGACACCGAAGATTACATCAACATAATGTTGGATGACAAGCAAAATCATCTGCTTCAAATGGGTGTGATGTTGACTACAGCAACGCTCGTTGTGAGTGCTATTGTTGTGGTGGCCGGGATATTCGGCATGAACATCAGAATCGAACTATTTGACGATGAAATACATGGGATGAGTCGATTTCTTTGGACTGTTGGAGGGAGTTGTATCGGCGCTCTTTTCCTTTATGTGATTGCCATTTCCTGGTGTAAAAACAGACGATTGCTAGAATAAGTCCTCAGATAGAGTTTCTGCTGTTCGTATTATCTAGTTTGTGACAGCTTGCCACCGTAATTTCTTTCTTTTCTTTTCCTGTTAAATGTTATTTTTCATATAACATTTAATTATTCAAATGTATTACAGAATAACTATTTGAACATTGAATGGAAAACCTTGAATTTTGAGAGATTTGCAGAAGTTCATTTATATATCCGAACTTTTCAAATGTTTACCCATGTATGTATGGCATGATCGAGGATCATTTATTCCCTAAAATTAAAATTATTGAATCGTTTACCAGAACTTTTCTCGCCCCCTAAAACCAAATTATGGTCGCAGCCGCGAATATCAACAAATCGCCAAATCAACTTCCACCAAAAGACAGCCATTTACTTCTTGATAATGGACAATCCGACGGATGCACATACAACTTATAAGCTTTACTGTTGCATGACGAAAGGGGTAAATTGTACCAAACTCCTGTGTCATAATAAAAATGTACGAAATTTTTATGTGTTAAAAAAATAGGCAAAAAACCAGTTTTTTTCTTAAACCATGCACGGAACTCTCATGTTACAAAAGGCAAAAAAATCTCTTTATATGTTAAATCCTGCACAACCCACACGTTAAAAAAAATAGGCAAAAAGAGCATTTATTTTCTTAAACACTGCATGGAACCCATCTCTTGACCATTATCCATCCAATTTTTTCTCTCTCTACATAATTTCTCCTCTTCTGTAATGGTTTTCTATTAATTTTAAAATGAAAAATATTCAGAATTTTAAAAAATCATTTTAAGGTGTAATTTTAGAATATGTATTTTGAATAATATTCTGAATTCTTCTTTTAATGTCTGTATACTTATTGATAAATTCAAATTCTTTTTCTTCAAGTTTTCGATATATCGAGTAAACAACAATTGCATATATATATAAGAAAAAGATGCATCTTTCCAAAAACAATAAAACTAATAAACTTATATATAAACAAAAATAAGTTATATATAAACAAATAATACAATATCTGAATTTATGAACTTGTTTTCATAAAACATGCATAAAGTTTTATCGAGATTAAATAAAATCCGCTAGTTTGTAAATGAGAGAGGGTTTCGTGCAGGATTTAAGAAAATAGAGGGGTTTTTTTTCCGATTTTTTTAATACATAAGAATTTCGTTCAGGGTTTAAGAAAATAGAGGGTTTCTTTTGCTTATTTTATTTAACACAATTGAGTTTCATACATTTTCACTGTAACACATGGGAGTTTCGTAGAATTTATCCTAACCAAAAGAGGTAGGAAAGAAAAATTATATAAATCCAAGATCTAATGATTCTGAGTCACACTAACGACCGAATACACATGAGCAAATGTGCAGCTATAATCCTAAAAGTAAAATACAAACCCAATAAACTAGTAGGCTAAGACAACAAGACATTGACCTAGTGGTTGCCATCTTTTTCACAATGTAAGAGGTCTCGAGTTCGAGTTATTCCCCTACCATAATTTTTTTTTTTTTTTAAAAATAAAAATCTAGTAAGCTAACACACTTATTACACTCGACAATTTCTTATTGAACTCACAATTACTGGCGTTCACAATGGTTTTCACTTCACAATGGTTTTCACTCACCCAGCCGTATGGTTTGTAGAATCGATATCGGGAGGACCGGTGTGACACCCCTTACACATATAACACATACACATGAGGCATATAACATAATATTTAATGGCAGCGGAAATTTCAATCTCATAACATCATAATATAATTTACAAGGCATACATGCCACAAAAATAATCAAGGTTGTACCCCTCACAACCCAACCAAAAACCTATACAATATATGCAAATGATGAGCTGAGGGAGAAGGACTAGAGTCAGCCAGCCGACCTTGGATCCATACTTCCAAAATATGCAGACACACCTTGTATGTTCAAACTTTATCTACAGCAACTGAAAAACAACATTTGCATTTGGGTGAGTTGCATTCTCAATGAGCATATTCAAATAACATAGTATTTAAAATCACATAAGCATATAATTCATATCTACATAAGCACATGAATATACTCACATGATTCATCATAATCGTTACATCAGTTCTCATGATTCATATAAAATGAAATGATGCACATGTATGTCTGTATTGTTATTCTGTTATGACCCAACTAATACCAAGAACAATCCGTGATCACGATATGGCTGGCACTCTGTAGATCCCCTCTTGAGTTCTCAATTAACTCGGGATCGATATTTTTTGATTCTGTAATTCTGACCGTACTCAGAATGAAATAACACATGGTTCAAGGTCATTAGTGGTCTTAACAGAGTTCTTTAATCTTTTATTAATGCACATGTCATAATCATATGCATAACATCAAATCATAATAAGGTAAACAACATCATATAGAACGTATAACATCACGTCTCAACATGTAAATTTCAGAACTCAATTTAGTTCTTTCACAACATATTGCATTCATCGCAATGCATTCACCAATTCAGGATACTTATATAACACAAATCACATACTTATATAAAGTTAAATACCAAGTTATAAGGATATACTCACTGAGAATGCAACTCACCCAAATACAAATATTGTTTTTCAGTTGCTGTAGATAAAGTTTGAACATACAAGGTGTGTCTGCATATTTTGGAAGTATGGATCCAAGGTCGGCTGGCTGACTCTAGTCCTTCTCCCTCAGCTCATCATTTGCATATATTGTATAGGTTTTTGGTTGGGTTGTGAGGGGTACAACCTTGGTTATTTTTGTGGCATGTATGCCTTGTAAATTATATTATGATGTTATGAGATTGAAATTTCCGCTGCCATTAAATATTATGTTATATGCCTCATGTGTATGTGTTATATGTGTAAGGGGTGTCACAGTTGATTTGGTATCAGAGCAAAGGTTAGAGGTTCTGTAGACTGTCACATGTGCATTGTCATTATCTGGTAAATGGTTGCATAAGCCAGCATTTATGTCATATAGGTTTAATGATGAGCAAAGTATTCATGGAGGGGAAGGATCAGCCGAGCCTGAGTCACATTCATCATTTTCACTTCCACCTCATGCACAAAGAATACCAGCTGAGGCATATCGACAGTTTCCACCTGTTCATCCTCCGGAACCACGTGAAAGGAGGTATGATAAATTAAGAAAAATGGGAGCTGTTGACTTTATGGGTACTACTGATCCAGGTGAGGCAGAGACTTGGCTGAAACGTACAGAAAGAATTTTGAACTTGATGAAATGTACACCTGAGGAGAAATTTGATTATACAGTATCACTTCTTCAGGGGAATGCTTATGATTGGTGGGAGAGTATTCCGCATAGTACTGATCAGCCATCTATTTTGACATGGGATGATTTTCTGTTGTACTTTAATGATGCATATTTACCTGAAGTTTATAAGGATCAGAAAGAGAGAGAATTTCTTGATCTTAAACAATGGAATCGATCAATAGCGGAATATGAGGTACTCTTTAACCAGTTATCTCATTATGCTCCACACATGATAGCCACAGAAAAGAAGAAGTGTAGCAGATTTGAGGCAGGACTTCGATTTACTATTCGTGATCGCCTCACACCTACAGACATGGAATCGTTTAGCAAGTTGAAAGCTGCAGTGGTACGTGCTGAAAAGTTGGAAGCTGAATCAAAAGCTTTCCAATTAAATAAAAAGAGACAAAGTGAGGAAGTTGGTGGATTTGGAAGGAAGAAGGGATTTAATGTACCTACACAGAAAAGTTTCCCCACTGGTTCTAAAGGTGTCAGTTCTAGTGGTGCAACATCTGCTGCTAAAAGTTTTGGTTCTACACAGTCGGTTATGACTTGTGTGCATTGTGGTCTAAATCATTATGGACAATGTAGAATGTTTACAGGAAAATGCTTCCGATGTGGAGAACCTGGACATATAGCAAGGAATTGTTCAAAGCCACATGAAGAACCTACAGTTCAGCAAACCAGGTCAAGTGGTTTTACACCTAACAGAGGCAGAGATCGAGGACGATTTGGTATGGGCAGAGGCACCAGTACAGAGGAGAGTAAAGCCAATAATCAGGCCCGCGTTTTTGCTATGACACAGGAAGAAGCAAATGCAGCACCAGCAGTGATTACCGGTAATTTATCCATTTCTGGTTTAACAGCTTATGTTTTATTTGATCCTGGTGCAACACATTCATTTATATCACAATTATTCATGATGCATTTGCATGAAACACCAGTATCATTGGGTTATGATTTATATGTTCAAACCCCAGTAGGGAGCATGATTGTTATAAATACTGTGTATCAGAATTGTAAAATGTTCATTGGGAATACTGAAATGCATGCTACTTTACTGGTTATGCCGTTAAAGGATTTTGATGTGATTCTGGGTATGGATTGGTTAACTGAATATCATGCTAAGTTGGATTGTTTTACCAAAGAATTAGTACTGCAACTTCCTGATCAGTCCCAGATAGTATTTCAAGGAACAAGAAAAATCTTGCCTACATGTGTAATATCTGCATCTACGGCATTTAGATTGGTTAAGGGTGGATGTGAAGCATATTTAGCTCACATTATAGATAGCAGATTATGTGGTTTGAAACTTGAAGATATTCCAGTGGTTAGAGAATATCCGGATGTATTTCCAGATGATTTACCAGGATTACCCCCAGATCGAGATACTGAGTTTCCAATCGAAATACCAGTGGGTACAGCGCCAATTTCTATTTCTCCTTATAGAATGGCACCTATTGAATTAAAAGAATTGAAAACTCAATTACAAGAACTACTGGAGAAAGGATTCATTAGACCGAGTGTTTCACCATGGGGAGCACCGGTATTGTTTGTTAAAAAGAAGGATGGCACTTTGAGGTTATGCATCGACTATCGGCAATTGAATCGAGTGACTATAAAGAATAAATATCCATTGCCTTGAATTGATGATTTATTTGATCAGTTGCAAGATGCTACGGTCTTTTCAAAGATTGATCTGAGATCAGGATATCATCAGTTGAAAATTGTTGAGTCTGATGTGTCAAAAACGGCTTTCAGAACCAGGTATGGCCACTATGAATTTTTGATAATGCCTTTTGGTTTGACTAATGCACCAGGTACCATATTGATACTTTTAAGTAGAGATTTTGGTTATATATATATAGACATTAACATTGAGTTTGAGGAGTTTAGTAAGCATAACAGGAGGAAAATGGCGTAAAGGCTCATTGAATCAACTTACTGTTAGTTTTGTTTAATCTTGTGTTAAACTTTGACAACGAATTATAATTTTATATTAGCTTATGTAGACTGAAGTTGATTGTAAACATGTTAGAGTGATTGTGCTACTAGCTGAATTTTATGGACTTTTACTATCACGAAGATTAATATAATAGATAGAAAATTGTGAGAAACTAGTGACTATGAAATACACATTTGCACACGACTAATTATGATTATCTAAACGAGCTATATCTTAAATAGCATATATCATTGTAATTAATTCATATTAAAGATATGATATTAAGTTTGGTTGTGCATTTGATATACACTGATAGGTTCTACTTTTGATACCGGCACCAATAAGGCGAATTAAGCAATTCCTACGAGATAGGAGGATTGATTGTGAGTATATCCTTATAACTTGGTATTTAACTTTATATAAGTATGTGATTTGTGTTATATAAGTATCCTGAATTGGTGAATGCATTGCGATGAATGCAATATGTTGTGAAAGAACTAAATTGAGTTCTGAAATTTACATGTTGAGACGTGATGTTATACGTTCTATATGATGTTGTTTACCTTATTATGATTTGATGTTATGCATATGATTATGACATGTGCATTAATAAAAGATTAAAGAACTCTGTTATGACCACTAATGACCTTGAACCATGTGTTATTTCATTCTGAATACGGTCAGAATTACAGAATCAAAAAAATATCGATCCCGAGTTAATTGAGAACTCAAGAGGGGATCTACAGAGTGCCGGTCATATCGTGATCACGGATTGTTCTTGGTATTAGTTGGGTCATAACAGAATAACAATACAGACATACATGTGCATCATTTCATTTATATGAATCATGAGAACTGATGTAACGATTATGATGAATCATGTGAGTATATTCATGTGCTTATGTAGATATGAATTATATGCTTATGTGATTTTAAATACTATGTTATTTGAATATGCTCATTGAGAATGCAACTCACCCAAATGCAAATGTTGTTTTTCAGTTGCTGTAGATAAAGTTTGAACATACAAGGTGTGTCTGCATATTTTGGAAGTATGGATCCAAGGTCGGCTGGCTGACTCTAGTCCTTCTTCCTCAGCTCATCATTTGCATATATTGTATAGGTTTTTGGTTGGGTTGTGAGGGGTACAACCTTGGTTATTTTTGTGGCATGTATGCCTTGTAAATTATATTATGATGTTATGAGATTGAAATTTCCGCTGCCATTAAATATTATGTTATATTCATCATGTGTATGTGTTATATGTGTAAGGGGTGTCACAACCGGAACCGCCCTTACATGTCCCGAGTTCAAGCATGTAAAGATTGATGTCATAGTAAAGCGTTCTACACTCGGGAATCGCCGATGTAATGTTTTAATTGCTCTAACGGTGGAACGGTGTCAAGATATTCTGCAGTTGGCACGATCGAATAGGGGCCAGTTTTTTGGCCCACAGAATGCCGTGATCGATCAATCGCGGCCCCATCTTTGTCCTAAGTATGGTCGGTGTTAACTCGGATTTTGGTAGTGGGCTCCCTTAGCTAACAATAACTCCTCCCCTACTGGAGATGAGCGGTCCTGAAAGGAAAAGGTTAGCAGGGGGCCGGAGAGAGATCTCCGGCGGGGTCCCTCCGACGATCAAGTCAGGATATTGGATATACAATGTAAGAAAGTAAAAACGTTTATATGGAAATCACGGGAAGAAGATCCTTTTTCAAACCTGATGCCCCCCATATATATACTGGGCGGTGAGAGAAAAGGTAACCTGTCATGGCCGGCCAGGACCTTGGGGGACCACTGTGAATATTCCGCTAGCTACCGGTGTTTCAGTAGTGGGGACCACAGACAAACACTGTACCCCGTGTATGGCGCACTACCTACGGGATCTCAATAATACGAGAAAATATTCCCATGACAATAGTCGTTATCTGATTGGTCCCTTCGCAAGTGGCCCCCTACTGGGAAATAAAATTCTGTTATATGCTTCCCGGGTGGAGGACCACACTAGTATCCAAAATATCTTCCCGAATTCCGAAGGAGAGGCTAGGACAACTGTTTAAAGTCGGGATAACAGCCCTGGCTGTCTGGTTCAACCAAGCAGGGGTGAAGACAACTGCCGAGCTGAGCACAATAGTGGGTAATCCTCCCCCAGACCCGCGAATATACTTCCCGAGCTGAGCACTTTCGGGTGAGGTTATGCTCGAGTAAGGGCCGAGACCGGACTGACCTCTTAACCGGATATCATGAGTATGCCCCTCTAGTCGAGCTAGAGTAACGTTGTTCTCGACTGCTCCTTTTAGATCGAGGCCCGAACCGAGCTGTCAGATTCAAATTCTTAACTCCTGACAAGACAGGTTGTCAGCCAGATGTGACCGTTGATGTACATCCAATCGACGTGGTTGCCACGCGTCAGCATCCACTCTTGAGACGTTTGAACTCCCTCGATCCTGGCCATTGAAATGGGCCTGGCCCTAGTGGCCCAATTTTTCGGCTGCCTATAAATTAAACCTCCATCCTCATTCGCACCACTTTTTCTCACGCTCTTCGTCTCCTTCTGCTCCATTTGCACACTGATCTTCTGTAAGTTCTTCGCCCCTGCTTTAATTAAATCTACTTTTCATGTCTACCTCGACATCTTCAACTTCCGGGGCTGCCCTTAGGGGATCGGCCGCCGACGCCTCGGGGTCTGGGCTTTCGAGCTCTCCGACCCTCAGTGGCCGTGCAGAGCCAATTGTCACTGCCGTTCCCCTTCTTCAAGTCCCCCCTATTTCTACCCGTGACCCTTCCCCCCAGAACTTCGAGGTTGATCCTCGAGATCTGGTTCGGGCTGGACTACCGTGGTACGAGGTCCTTAGTTCCCGCGTCTCGGCTGAGGCGGAGACTCTTCTCCGTCGTCACTTCATTCCTCCCGACCACGAGATTCAAATACCTAGGTCGGGCGACCGTCCCCATCTGCCCCCTGGGGTTCTTCCCCTTCTTTTTGAACAAATTAGGAGTGGACTATGCTTCCCTATTCCTGCTTTGTATCAAGATCTTTCCAGCTTTTTCTGTGTTTCCCTTAGCCAACTCAGCCCCAATTCCTATCAGAGTATGGCCGTTGTGGCCGCCTTGTTCCAATCTCTGAACCTCCCCTTCTGTCCTCCTCTTCTACATTATTTTTTTCATGTAAAAAACACCACCTTCCCCGGTCTGTTCTACTTTGGGTCCAGGCCCTCGTGCAAGTTCTTGGAGAAAATCCCAAGTTCTCACAAAGGATGGAAGGAAACATTCTTCTTCGTCAAGTCACCCAGACCTTGGTCTTGTCCCATGGCCTGGAGAGACTCTCCCCCCCAGGGTCGTCCCCTCCCGCATCGATACAAATAAGATATATTCTACCAGAGGGTTATGTCAGCCATTGGGCGTCGGCAGTTTGATACAACTATCTTAATTCGAGAGGACGTACTCAGGCGATACAGGCTGAGCTCTTACCCAGCTAGTCCTCCTCCTGGTGCGTCCTCACTAACCCGATTTTACTTTCTTCTTGTAACTTGCTCTTTACCTGTCTTTCTTTCCTGTGGAGGTAACATGTTGTTTAACCAGATGCTTTCCGCAATGGTCTCCCAGAAAAAGGGGAAAGGTAAGGTTGTTCCAAAGTCCCGTGCTGAAGGACGAGCCCCCTCGCCGCCTCCCGCTCCCCAGACTGCCCCGATAGTCATTCTCCAATCGGAAGAGAGCGGGGGTGGTGGTAATTCGTTGCTTAAAAGAAAAAGGGCTGAAAAAAACCCCTGGCCCTTCGGCCCGGGAAGAAGTGGCTACCTTTCCAGGACCGCAGGCTGAAACTTGACTCCATTCAAAGCCCGCAATCGGCGCGGACTGCCGGGCCTGGTTCTCCTGGACTCCCCGTGGAGTACCCCGCGGTTGACTGTGTGCTTCAGTAATCAAGCTGGTGGACTGTGTGTACTCCATGGAGGTTCAGAGATTGGAACAAGGCGGCCATGGCGGCCATACTCTTATAGGAATTGGGGCTGAGTTGGCTAAGGGAAACGCAGAAAAAGCTGGAAAGATCTTGATACAAAGCAGGAATAGGGAAGCGTAGTCCACTCCTAATTTGTTCAACGAAGAAGGTACGCTTAATCTCGAGTTAGTAAACCCGGGTCATTAAAAGCGAAGAATTCGAGTTGAAGTGTTCCGGATCACAACACCTAATTATAACTAACATAAAATACATCAAATTATACATTTTAATGCTATATTTTCGGCCACCACTATGTCCACATCACCATGGACACATCATGGGGACACATGGCCTTAGAAGTGGTGGAAAATGATAAAAAATTGGCATGGGAGGCCTTGTAACTCACGCCTCACTCTTTTTTATGCCTTGGAATTGCTTGCCTTGATCATATCTGATATCTATCATCTTCTCCACTCCAAAATGCAAGCCAACCTTCTCTCCTCTCCTCCATTAAATTCGAAATAAGCACCTCCATTTTTCCTCCATCAAAACATGCTCAAACCTTGCATGCAAGCTTGGTTTTGGATAGGATTTAGGAAGAGCTTCAAGGTTTTGGTGTTTTTGAAAGCTTGAGAGGTATATCATCCTCTTTTTATTTCTAATCTTCGATTTTATACAGAAAGGGGTCGAATTTTTGAGTCTTGTTTTGCAAAAAGAAGAGTAACTCATGCTATCCTAAGTTTCAGCAGAAACTATGGTTGCATGCAGAAAGTTGTCCCATACTTTCGAGTTCTGTAACTTCCGAATCTGAAGTTGAGCAAAACACGAAAGTTGTAGATATATGAGTCACGGTTCTATGGTTGAAATTTGAGACCATGTGGACTTGATATGAGTAAGATATACTCATTTTACTAAAGCACCAGATTCAACTCTGCATGTGCTAGAAATGCACATGCAGTGTAGAATTTTGAACTTTTCACCACGTTTATTTTCAAATTTGTGGTCGGTTTTCATATGACCGTGTAGATCTTTTCTTTCTCTTGAATTTAAAAAAAAAGAATGACCTATTTTGGACTCATTTTCAATTAGTTGTGAATTTTATACTTTAAGTGTACAAATCATGTCCTGCATGTGGGCGGAAATGCCATGCAGTGTATATTTCGAGTTCCTGAGCATTTTGGGCTAGGAAGTTGGAAAAATCTCCAGAAACTAGTATTTTAGTACTTTGAGTTTTTGATCTTTTTCCACCGGAATTAATCATTTTGGATGTAAAATGAAAAAGTTATGATGATTTTACGAACTCTGCTCGAGCTGAAAAACAGAATTTTGAAAGCTATGTATTTGGCGTTTTAACTACTTTTAATGGAAAAATTAGCTCAGCATTCTTAGACATGAAAATGAAGTCCTTTGAGTTTTTGAACTTCGAGCACTAGAATCGGGTCATTTGAAAGTCATATGAATTTATTATGAATTTTCTACTAAAGCTGGTCAGTCTGATTTTGAAGGAAAAATCAGTAGGAAAACATCTTTAAAAACTTCTTTTAGCTTTTGTGTCATTTAAACACTTAGTGATAATATTTATAGCATATGACCAGGTTTATTAATTCCGGGATTATTGAGGAGCACTCGGTAAAGTAAAGTTGGTCCGAGGTACGTTGAAATGAATTGTATCATGACGTCTGGCAAAGGCGTGTAATGATACTATTGTATGACCTTTTTGACATTACTTGATAAATCGAATTAATTGTCACTATATGATGTCTTATATGATTTGATGGTTTGGATTTCATGATATGTGAGATTACTTGACATGGATTTATGTTCACATATGATTGCATGATATATTGAGTTGCATATGTCATTAATGCATAATGATTCATGGGCATATCATATTGAGCTATCGTTTCCTTGATATCCATGATTTTGACTGAGTTGACTTACTCTGAGTGTCGGGTACGACGAGCATGGCGATGACAGGCAGTATAGGTAGTAACTGTAGTCACGTGCAGGTGCGACCGAACCTAGACACGAGGGCTGGATGCAGTAACGTACATAGGATGAGTTTTCCTAGCGCAATGTATGTATACTGTCACCCTCTGCTCGAGCTTTGATGATTTGATGATACCTTCCTTTGGACTCCGATTTTTGGTATCCTGATATTTCGATTTCTTGTACCCATTCATACATCGCATTCATACATGGTATGCATTGCATGATACTTTGTCATTTGACATGATTTATTTATTTCTCGTACTGGGGTACTGACGCCCTTTGTGGGGGCTGTCATGTCTTTTGTTGTTCGGGCATGACAGGCTTTACAAGAGGACGTGGTGATGATGCTTTTGGTGACGCATCAAGAGATAACCGAGCTCCATGATGAAGAGCTCAGGTTATGTTTGGTTTTTCTTTCCCAGTCATCGTATGGATTTTTAAAACAAAATAAATTTACCGGGATATGCCCCGTGTATGTTGTACTCGGGATCTGATATTTTTGGGACCTTGCAATAACTTTGAATCATGTTGTTTTACTATCTGCAAATGGATGGCTTAACTAGAATCGTATATATATTTTGATATAAATATATATATGTATCACTTAAAATGCGAAAATTTTTTAGGGCCATTTAACAAGACATTTGAAATTATTCTTCCGCTGTTTACGTAAATTAATCACTGTGTGATAATTAAACATCTGATTAGATCGGGCCTTCACAGCATCCTAGCTCAGTGAAGGTCTAGCCCTTGCATTCCCTCCGGTCATTGCGAGGCTAGCATTACTTACAAGCTCATTAGCTCAGTAGCATGTTAGCTCAAGCTCATAAGTTATAAAGTATAATGCTGGTTTCAGTAAACAAATATGAGTATACCGCGCCTACACATACGCGAAGCCTGAAGCTATCGTTCACTGCGTTCACTGTCTCTCCTTCTCCCCCCCTATTCACTACACTACATGTAGTTCATAGTCCCCCTCTTCCTTTCGGGGAGGCGGCTTGCAGCCTCCGCCTCCGAGCAATTACATGGCTCTCCGGTCGCCCTCCCTTATCAAATAACTGGATCAGATCCGGGTTGTTTGATAGAATCGGCTTCGGGCTTGTATGACAACCCCTCGTCCCCTGTCGTAAAGGCTTCGGGGGGACTCTGAACTACCCTTCACTCCTTGAATAGGGGGGCTCAGTCGCTCCAGTTCACTTCGTTCACTTGCCGCTGGAGCCCACCCACCGCTAACCCCCCCTATTCAGATTACATCTGAATTAAGGGACCCCAGGGTTAGCTGCTCGTTCCGTCCCTCTGTGATTAATTCATATGCGCATGTATACGTGTACACGCCCGCTCATTAAGCTGCTAAAACCTCCGTTCTCGATGGCAGTTGACCGATCATCCATCAAGCCTTGTGAAATAAGTTGTCAAAAGGTCATCGACATATAATGGGGTGAAATCTTGATATTGATGTGACATGATTTTTTCAATGTTAATGATGGTTTCCGGAATAAGAACCCCAGGGGGGCAGATGGGGACGATCGCCCGACCTAGGTATTTGGATCTCGTGGTCGGGAGGAATGAAGTGACGACGGAGAAGAGTCTCCACCTCAGCCGAGACGCGGGAACTAAGGACCTCGTACCACGGTAGTCCAGCCCGAACCAGATCTCGAGGATCAACCTCGAAGTTCTGGGGGAAGGGTCACGGGTAGAAATAGGGGGGACTTGAAGAAGGGGAACGGCAGTGACAATTGGCTCTACACGGCCACTGAGGGTCGGAGAGCTCGAAAGCCCAGACCCCGAGGCGTCGGCGGCCGATCCCCTAAGGGCAGCCCCGGAAGTTGAGGATGTCGAGGTAGACATGAAAAGTAGATTTAATTAAAGCAGGGGCGAAGAACTTACAGAAGATGTGCTGAATGGAGCAGAAGGAGACGAAGAGCGTGAGAAAAAGTTGTGCGAATGAGGATGGAGGTTTAATTTATAGGCAGCCGAAAGATTGGGCCACTAGGGCCAGGCCCATTTCAACGGCCAGGATCGAGGGAGTTCAAACGTCTCAAGAATGGATGCTGACGCGTGGCAACCACGTCGATTGGATGTACATCAACGGTCACATCTGGCTGACAACCTGTCTTGTCAGGAGTTAAGAATTTGAATCTGACAGCTCGGTTCGGGCCTCGATCTAAAAGGAGTAGTCGAGAACAGCGTTACTCTAGCTCGACTAGAGGGGGATACTCATGATATCCGGTTAAGAGGTCAGTCCGGTCTCTGCCCTTACTCGAGCATAACCTCACCCGAAAGTGCTCAGCTCGGGAAGTATATTCGCGGGTCTGGGGAGGATTACCCACTATTGTGCTCAGCTCGGCAGTTGTCTTCACCCCTGCTTGGTTGAACCAGACAGCCAGGGTTGTTATCCCGACTTTAAACAGTCGTCATAGCCTCTCCTTCGGAATTCGGGAAGATATTTTGGACACTAGTGTGGTCCTCCACCCGGGAAGCATATAACAGAATTTTATTTCCCAGTAGGAGGCCACTTACGAAGGGACCAATCAGATAACGATTCGTGTCCTGGGAATATTTTCTGGTATTATTGAGATCCCATAGGTAGTGCGCCATACACGGGGTACAGTGTTTGTCGGTGGTCCCCACTACTGAAACACCGGTAGCTAGTGGAATATTCACAGTGGTCCCCCAAGGTCCTGGCCGGCCATGACAGGTTACCTTTTCTCTCACCGCCCAGTATATATATGGGAGGCATCAGGTTTGAAAAAGGATATTCTTCCCGTGATTTCCATATAAACGTTTTTACTATCTTACATTGTATATCCAATATCCTGAGTTGATCGTCGGAGGGGCCCCGCCGGAGATCTCTCTTCGGCCCCCTTCTAACCTTTTCCTTTCAGGACCGCTCATCTCCAATAGGGGAGGAGTTATTGTTAGCTAATGGAGCCCACTACCAAAATCCGAGTTAACAGCCGGGATCAAAAGTCTTCTCAGAACAACAATTTTTTTTTTCCGCTCTGTTTCTTGTCAAGACTCTTCACGCCATTGGATCCATTTAGTTTCCCGTTGAGTTGCAAGCTTTTACTCGCTGCATATTGTAGGTCAGCCCGAACCCCCTCAAGGAAGCTTGCTATTTCTCCATAAGATTTAAAACAAATTAATTTGTTATTTTCTTCAAAATATTTTTTTTTTAAATATTTTTCTTGAATGTAAATATTTTTCCTAAAATATTCAAGTTTTTGAATATTTTAAATAATTTAAAAAATATATGTTCTTTTATTATTCCGTGAAATGTCATTGGACCCGAAACGTATGTCTCTATTTGAGCATGGCAACCGCGACCGCAAATCATGCCCAGTCGTATTCACAAGACACCTTAATCCAATCTATCTGTGAACATGAGTCAAATTACCAATATTGACATGATAAAAGTCAGGCCATGGGACCGAAAAAGACAGCCGCATTGAACTAGTATTCAAATGATCTAATTTACTAAGACACAGGATCAGTTTGAAAAAAAAAATGGATAACTTCACTATAAAATATCGATAGCATTTGCATTATTTGATCAACATTTGTTCATTAGAAGATCCAATGCTCATCAGGTGAGTGACAAACATCAATATAAGTGTGTATTCGTTCTAGATTTTTATCGACTTTTAATGATTTTTTTTAAATGATGGACTTTTGTAGAGTTGATATATTTCTATTGATTTTTATAGAATTACATAGAACTATGAAAAGATTTCCATCGACTCTTGTAGACTCTTTCATAGATTTCTATTGACTTTTATAGAATTAAACAAAGTTATAAAAAACTTTTCATGGACTCTTTTATATTTTTTCGGACGATGAATAAATCATTATTTAATATATGAAATCAAACAAGAATTAACCAACACATTACTTCTGAATTACATCAATATATTTCCATCAGCATTCATATGTTAAAGAAAAACAATATTTTACGGCATATAACCGAATAATTTTCCAATTCCTTCAAAAAAATCTTAAAAAATAATTAAATATCATAATTCTACCCTGGTTAAAAAAAATGCAATGAGAATTTTGGATTTTTTATGCTTGTACATAATGCATTAATTATTGTACTTAAAAGAATTCCACAAAAATCATTAAAAATCTATTGAAATTTGGATAAATCTAGACTTTCAGAGAGTTAATAAATGTCAAATTTGAATACCACCAAACTTTTAAAAACACTATAAAAATCTATTTTGGATACCACTAAACTTTTAAACTTTTATGGAGTATATAAAAGTGTAAATTGGATACAACTAGACTTTTATGGACTTTTATGGAGTATATAAAAATCTAGAGCGTAGAACTCTAGTCATCAACCAATACACCCCGCTAAATCTGCCTATTTGTTTAAGAATTTTTAATATTTTTCATAAGATCAATATCAGTAACAAGGTCACATATTCAAAAAAATTAATAAACCTTAACCAATGTCTCAAAATTTTCTTCAAAATGCATAAAAATAGCTCATTGCACAACATTTTCAACAAACTAAGAAAAACCCATAAGAAAATACCATGCATCATAACAAATTAAACCAAAAAAGGATGCTTATCTTCTAGTATCGTCTGCCACCGCCTCCACGGCCGTAGTTAGTCACCGGAGCAACACTAATAGGCCCTTGATCTTCCCTGAGCACGACACCTGGCAGCTCCTTCATTCCCAAAGACTCCAACAAGTCAACAGTCTCCTGGTCAACCTCGATGCGGTCGACCTTAATGGCGGATTCATCGGGCACGAAATCCATGCGGCGCTCGCGTTCCTCCTCCTGCAGCTTGAGCGAGATCCCGCGGACGGATCCCTTCTGGATCCTCTTCATCAAATGGGTGGAAAATCCGGCGATCTTGTTGCGTAATCGTTTGGAGGGGATTATGGCAACCTCTTCGAGAATCTTCTTGTTGGTGTGGAAGTCCAGAGTCATCTTCGAGTAGTAACGCTCGATTACTTGTCGTGAGGATTTCTTCACAGTTTTCGTTCGTACGCGGCCCATTCTCTCGGTTGTGTTTGCGGCGTCGCCGGGGTGTAGGCTTCTAGGTTTTGCGAGATAGAGCACTTGGGAAGTGGCGCAAAAGCAAGACTGAATTCATTTAATTATTAAAAGGCTGGGCCCAAATTAAGCCTGTTAACAAGTTGGGTTTACATATAGAAAGCCCAGTTCAAACTTCTTGGTAAAAATACCTGCTATCATTTTTGTTTTACTTAACTCCGATTAAACGAAATATTTCAATTTATTACAATAATGATACAATAACAACAATTAAGTCTTTAATCTCAATGAATTGAGGTAGACTACTTGAACAATAGAGAGAATCATGTTGTATCGGACACGAGCGTCGGTCATCTCCAATCGCTTTTATTAGTCAAAAAATCATATTTAATCCACTTGAACTCCAAGTCTTTGCATATAACTTCGAGTTATGTCTTCTTCGATCGTCATCCCGCAGCCAAATCCATGGACTCCACTCGACGCACATATACATTGATTGGTCTTCTCATACGTGACTAAACCAACGTTAAAAACTTTTTTGCATCTTATTATCTATACAAACTACACTTATTTCAACTCAAATATATACATTCCTTAATTTATCACACAGGTCTATTAAATATAATTTTTTAAACAACTATGAGAGACATATTTTTATTGAAAGCAATAAAATCAAATAAGAACAGAAAATTAGACCAAGATATGCCTGTAAACCATAATAAAAGGGAAAAAATGAAATATATAGATTACAGGAGTTCAAATAAATTATCAAATTAATATGGATTTTAGTAAAGGCAATTAATTTTATGATATTTATTGGTTAATCTCACATGGCGACACGTTGTTATATCCAATATATATTATCATCCTATATATAAACACATGGGATGATGACATTTGTCGTCATTTAAAAAATACATAATATTGTTTTTAAGGATAACATTAATATTATCGTATTTATTAATACCTGCCCCACGGATTAGATGGATGTTGGTGATTGGTAATTCGAATTAAATATGATAGCAACATCCAACTGCATGATTGAAAATATTGCATCACCTTATCGCGTTTTGATATAAAATTAAAATAGTTATCATATTATAATTCTTTTTTATAATAAGAGATACAATATAATTTGCATGTGAATTATATATTTCATAATTTCCAATAAGAAGTAAAACACTAACTAAAAAAAATATAAATATTGCATTTGAATTTTCATATATTTAATTATATTTCTATTCTTGACTAATATAATTTTAGGTATTGTTTTTTAGCATGGGAGGAGAGTATTTATAAATGCATTTTACAAGACTCGATCCTGAGTCGATATATCCCAAACTGGGGGTGATTATCAAAGAGGCAAAACCTTTGGAGTCGTTATTTTATTTTACTACCCTTGAAAACTACCACTATAATATAATAAAATAATTTTATTCTCCGCATATATGGAATAATTATTGAAAAAATTATGATAATTATAATTTTAAACATGTCTGACTAAAATCAAAATAATTGTAAAATAGCATGTGATAGTTGATTAATGCCCATTGACCGATTGACATTACATTAAATATCAAGCACATGCATTCGTAATAATTGTCGCACATTTCGAAATAATTTTAATGTTTTGGATGATATTTCCATTGGGAATTTATGAATGTTTCCAATAAAATATTATTCGGGAGTATGTACATGGCTCCTAACAACTCATAGACATTCTTTGCACTATCTATATCATAATATGCTTGACATATCCACACTCATGTGTGTAGTTCCTCATGCCCTATATTGATTAGTACGAGATTTGGTGATGCCAATGTATAAAAAAATAAAGTTGTTCATCTGCTACAACTATATCTTTTGGTTTATTGATAAGACCTGATCCTAACAATTAGTATCACGAGTTCATTGTTCGAGCCGTCCAAAAAGCAATTTATGTGGATTCTTCTTGGGGGAATATTGGAGAGTTTGCACTAGTCTCACAACAATTCTTCTGTAAACTCGTAGACAGAGCTCTACACTGTATATGAATGTAGTGCAACCCCTCATTCGCTCTCGTTGCTTAGTACGAGGTTTTGCATTGTCTCTATATAAGGAAATAAAGTTGTGTCTATGCTAACAATCATAATTTTTGACCGATTGGTAAGCTCTTGATCCTAACAAATATATAGTCTGCGCTAATTATATCAAAAAATATTTATTTGGAACGAGAACTTAGACATGTTTCAATATAATCTTTAAAAGTTTTGGTCTATCTACTAAATATATAAGACGAGTCAATGTTAGGATCGGATTGATGTGTTCAGAGGGGGTGAACATTTTCTGTCTTATGCAAATTTTTTGTCTTCTGCAAATATAATGTTGATTTCAACTGGGAGATGAGATCGATTTCTCAATCAAACTGAACTTCACTACTTTTTGGACAAGTGAGGAATTGGTCTGCTAGTTTTTGGAAAATCAATATGCCATTCTGATGGCTAGAATCAAATAGAAGTGCGGAAATTAAAGAGAAGAGATGTGTTTCTGGAAGTTCGAAGGCAAATCCTTCTACGCCTTCCATTCTTTCAATTAAGAAGGGATTTCATTATAAGACTTTGAGTAGTACAAACTTTTGTACAACTTTGATTCAGCTAGGTATTCCCACTACCAAACTGGAACTTTTAACACTCAACTTATCAGTTTGTTTAGATACAACTCGTCTGCCAGTTACGAAATAGATTCACTCTTGTATCTAAGAACAAACAAATGATAGAGTGAATAGAACCGACACTATTGATCCTTAATGATCGAATATAACTCTATGTGGTGCTTTGAATATGAGCGGATCGAAATATGCTTTGTTTGAAGAAGTTGTATGCTTGCCTTTATAAATGCTTCAATAAATGTATATGATTACGTTGGTTTGAGTCTTGAAGTTGCGTCCTTGTATAGACGTTTGATTAACGTTAATATTTTTCGAATTCGTGCATCTTCATACTTCATCAACTTTAATTTCCGAAAGTGTGAAATACTTGAGTTGCAGTCTTCGGTCACAATGACAGTGCGAAGATTTTCCTGTCTTGTACCTTTCACTGCCGTACTTGACTGATAAAAACTCTTTATGTCTACTTTCTAAAGTAAAACTCTTAGCATCAGATCGGCTAGTGACTTTAAGTTGTTTTCACATTGAATGCATTATTAAATGCTTCAATAAATAGCCGTTAGTTCCTTATATTGATTGCACTTTAGAACTTTCGGTCTGATAAGCTTGGGAAAGCTACGATCGATCTCCATCGGATTATAATACCAGTCAGATGAGTTATTGGTCCGATCTATACCTTAGAGAATACGAGCTGGTATGTTCCGATGATTTACAGAGCTGACCTATTTTGTTATCCACGAGATGTGGTACTAACAGGCAAGCTCACTCCTAAACAAACCATTCTAACTCGAGCTTAGTTTTTTTTCGAACATTTTAAATGATCACTGAACTTCATGAGCGTTTAGTACTATTACAACGTATTTTTACGTATGAATTATATATCACAAACATATATAAATTAAATATATTAAAATAATATAAATTATTAAAATATATAATTACCTTTATCCTGTAAAAATTAATTCAAATTTCTCATCATAATTCAGTAGCATCTACTCAAAATTACGAACTAACATAATGTAAAACTTGGGAGGATGAAAAATATCACAAAAATGTAATTATCGGCATTTTCAACATAGAACATATATATTGTTTTGTAAATTAGTAGGAAAGTGGCTAAATTAATTTTTTGCACGAAACGCGACTCGAGATCGAGTCGATCAAGTTTGCCCAAATTTGCAGATTTTCAGTTGTCTGGAAAAAACACGTTTTTAATCTCCCTAGTGTAACTCTGGTTAGTGGTGCTGTAACCTCCGTCCACCAAAAGATTCACCCCGCTTACAAACTTAGACTCGTCGCTGCTCAAGTACAGCGCCGCCTCCGCCACGTCCTGCTCCGACGGCGCCACCCCTTTCAAGTTGGCGGAGGCGCATATAATACCCTCCACCACCTCTCTATTTACCCCCATTTTCTTCGTCAGCATCGGCGTCGCCACCGCACAAGGCGATATGCTGTTCACTCTGATTCCATACTGCCCCAGCTCCACGCACAGATTCTTCATCATCCCCACCACAGCATGCTTCGACATGGTGTAAGAGTGCGGCGACTCGCCGCAGACAACCGAAGCAATGCTCGAAGTGAACAGAATCACACCCTTCCTCGCCGGGATCATCACCCTGGCGGCGTGTTTGGATCCCAGAAACGCGCCGTACACGTTCACTTCGAAAACCCTCCTGAAATTATCGTTATCGGCTTCAGCGATGGCGAAATCCAGGTTCCCTGTGATGCCGGCGTTGTTGAACATGATGTCCAGCTTGCCGTACTTGGAGATGGCGAGATCGACGGCGTTTCTAACGTCATCGTCGTTGGTGACGTCACAATGGACGTACGAGATTTGTTCGGGGAGATTGAGGTCTTCGCAAATGGATTGGCCCCTGTCGTCTTGCACGTCGGCGATGATTACTTTGGCACCGTGGAGGGCGAAAAGTCTGGTTGTGGTCTCTCCGAAGCCGCTTGCGCCGCCGGTGATAATGGTGACTTTGCCTTCTAATCTGTACAAGGAATTAAAAGATTTAGGAAAATATTGCATTTGGGATTTGCAGGATTAATAGTTTACCTTGATTTTGACATGAGACCACCTTCAGCTCTGATGAAACCGTTCATATTTTTGGATTGGGGATACTAGGAGTAGACTATGATTTGTGAATTTTAATGTAATAACTTTATAAAGTTGTGTAGTAGAATTTATAGAGTGAAAATCAGACCAAGTCATACATAGAATGATATATTTTGTCTATGTTTCAACTCAGAAAAGTACTAATTTCTTGATTTCAACATTTTATTTTACATTGACAGCATTTTCATTATTTAGATTGTTTAATTACATAAAATTTTATAATTTTGACATATGTATTTAAATTTCGAAAAACTGGAATATTGGTAATATAAGTTGATCTTATCGAGATTTTAGTCATCCCACTTGTTACTTTTGCAGTTTTAGTGGAATGACTTAGATTGTCATGCAATTTTAGTCGTTTTTTTTTGCTGGGATGTTGGCATGACGGATATCACTAATATCTATATATAGTCACGTTAATACTTTGACGAAAAAAAGACAAAAAATCTAAAAAAAATAAAAAAATAAAGCTATTGCACTAATACTGAAGTATGTCTACTTGGAGAACTAATATCACAATAATGTAAACTTACATGACCAATTTTCACTTTTCCCTTTAAATTTTAGGTTATAAAGGCGTTTGAAATTTTATAAAAGTATTTTACGGTTGATAACAATTGATTAATAATTAACTAATATTTGTTTTTGCCTTTATTGTGATTATTATTCACAAATGTTTAAAATGAACGGGAAAATTTCAATTTTGATCCAATAATTTGTCCATTTTCTAGTTATATAAACTTTCAAGTTGCCGTTTGGTCACGTGAGTTGGCCATATTTTCAATTTTAGTCATGTTTTTACCAGAGTGTTAATGTGGTGTCGGACGTATCATTAATCTCCGTCACCTCATAAGTAATTTCTGGTGCCACATTATTAATATACAATGTTACATCAGCACTTCGTTGAAAAAACTGAAAGTGAAAACAAGGATCAATCTACTGCACAATAACACCTTTTAAAAAATTGACTAAAAAATTAAAATGAAAAATGAACAAATCGTGTATGCAAAATTATAAGTATCCTAAACTGAAGATGAATAGAATCTTGAATCTTGATTATGGGTGTAAACGAATCAATCAGGTTCACGAACTTTTCGAGCCGGCTCGAAAAATATTTGATTCATATTCGAAATTTTTGAATTCGAGTTGAACTCGGACATGTTCGAACTTTTTTCGAGACAAACTCGTCCAAATTGTATTGTTCAATAGTTCACTAGCCGATCGAGAACTTTAATATTTTATTAATATAATATGTGTATATTAAATAAATATATTTCGAACCTTTTGGGTATATATTTTAGAGCAATAGTTCGAATAGCTCGCGAACATGTTCGAATCTTTTCGAACCGAACTTGAACTCGAACTTTAATTCGAGCCGAACTCAAACAAAGTTTTTTAAACTAATCGAAATTCGAATCGAACTCGAGCTCGGATATAAGTGTTTCGTGCTGAATTCGACTTTTAAAATTTTCTTAATATTCAATTCGATTCAATTTATTTACACCTTAATCTTGATAAGAAACAATTGTGTTTAGAAATAAATGATATAGTAAAAATTATATATATATATATATATAAAGTAATATATATGTGAAAATTTTAGTGTAGAAATAAGTCGAGCCAACTTGTAAATAATTGGACTTGAACTCATTCAAATATTGCTTGCTCTCAAGCTCTTTATGGCTGAATTATTTATCTGTATATTGAATATAATACACAATATATTTTATTCAACTACTATATTAATATTTATTTAACTCAAATATTATATTAATTATCTAAAAATAATTTTAACGTATTGCATATAGAATAAACGTCGAGAAAGTAATGGAGTTTGGCAGTCAACAGATTTAAAAGGGGCGTTAATTGAAACGCCAAAATTTTCAACTACCCAATCGGGTGGCAGATTACATTGACATATTTCACCATTTAATGAAGCAAGTAGCCCATGTGCTTGGATTGCACGGACCGGATATATATATATATATATATACGGATAAATATAAGAATTTTCCAATGTTTCCTTGCATCTGACTAAATTAAGGGAGTGTTTCAAAAGTGCTTATTTGTTTTTCAGATAAAAAAAATAGATTTAATAGTACTATATGTTATTTCCAAAAAATAAAATAAAATAGTATGTCCACACATATATATATATATAAATGCATACTATCAATATAACATGATAGTATGCATAAATTATTTTTACTTTTGAATTTTTAATAAAATTTCAAGATATTTTTCTATAAAATTATTGTATTTTATTTTTATTAAAAAAACACCTTTTCTTTTTCGACTTCTGCATAAATTTCACTTCACCAAATAATCTTATAATTAAAGAATTAATCGGTTGAATTCAAGCATCAATACAATTACACGACACCAATCAAAACTTTGGTCGTGATAAGAGATATTATAAACTTTACCATACCATATCTTTATCATATTTTCCCATATATTTATAACAAAAATTAAACCCTCACCAATGATCAATTCATAATCAATAAGTTTTTTTTTATGACGAGAGAATCTGCAGCCGCTATAGTTGAGGTGCGCACTGAATAAGGGGCTAACAAACTCAGAACGAGAAAGTGTTGAAATGAGAAATCAAACTCATTGATCAAAAAATAAACCCTCACCAAAGATCAATTCATAATCAACAAGTTTTTTTTTATGACGAGTGAATCTGCGGCCGCTATAGTTGAGGTGCGCACTGAATAAGGGGCTAACAAACTCAGAACGAGAAAGTGTTGAAACGAGGAATTAAACTCATTGATCAACATATTTGGTGATATGAATGGCAGCATTAGTAACCGCCAGTCCTCCATCTATAAACAAATTATGCCCACTCACATACTTGGACTCATCGCTCGCGAGAAACAGCGCGCCATGCGCAACATCATCCACCCTTAGCACAGTCCCCTTAAGATTCGCTGTCTCACCAAAAATCCGCTCCATCTCTTCATCCTCCATATTCGTTACCTTCTTCGCTAGAGGCGTAGCCAACCCGTAAGGCGACAAACAATTCACCCTTATGCCAAACTCCCCCAATTCAACCGCCAAATTCTTTGTAAGCCCCGCCACCCCATGCTTAGAGCATGTGTATGCATGCTCCGCGGCCCCGCCGATCCCCGAGCACACGCTTGCTGTTGATATGATGCTGCCACACCGTGCTGGGACCATGACGCGAGCCGCATGCTTCATGCCGAGGAAAACACCGGTGAGATTGATGCTCAGAATGCGTTCGAAGTCGGATTTTTCAACGTCGATGATTCGGGACTTTGGGGGGTCACAGGTCCCCGCGTTGTTGAACATGATGTCAAGTTTTCCGTAGGTTGAGACGGTGGTGTCGACGGCTATTCTGACCTGGTCTTCGTTCGTTACGTCGCAGTGGATATAGGTTGAATTTGAAGGGTCGAGGGATTTGACGACGGAGTGGCCTAATTCATCTTGGATATCGGTGATGATGACCTTGGCGCCGTGTTTGGAGAAGAGCTTGGCAGTGCATTCTCCGATGCCGCTGGCTCCACCGGTTATTAGTGCAACTTTTCCTTCTAGTCTATGTAAAATGGCATGTCAACAAATTAGTTTGATGGATAAAATTTGTGGCATTACAGTGTGTTCAATTCTAGAAGTAGGAGATAGGTTCGTGTCTCAATTCGATATTTTATTCATTTTGTTCTATGGTGATAGAAATTCCATGAGTCACATATGCAAAATAGAAGGTACAAAGTACAAACAATAAATGATTAGAGAAAATTAAAAATGGCTAATGATAATGTCAAAACAAAGATTGTTTTTACCAAAACAATCTTGATGACAATACCAATTATATCACTTCAATCTTCAAATCTACTAAAAGATAACATTTTATGAACATGAAACCCTTCAGTTTCTTTCATTTTGAGAAGAACCCAAGAGCAAACTTTTGTAAATGACTCACATTTCATGATACGAAGAAAATATATAACAGACCCATCATGCTTCCGTATTACAATAAAATTTTAACAAACTGATTAATATATTTTTGACCAAACTACTATCGGGTATCCCGCATCCCACCAGGTTTTACGATGGCTCCTCACCATCAACCACATAATCGCAACCGATGGTTCTGTAATGGGGCCTTTAACAGTAGGCATCACAACCCTAATTTGTTTCCTACCTTATGGCGTAGAGCACAACCAGTTATATGAAAGATTTAAAGAAATCTGGGAGATAGATGGACAACAGCCTCATTTTTATTCTGGAAATACTTATAATATTTATTATATTAATACTTCTCCTCATGGGAGGAGACTAACTTGTTAGCCTCTCATATAATGAGGCTAGACTTGAAACGCATATACAAACTAATTTGAAAACTGGAATATTACAAAGAAAAAGAAATTTACCAAGCTATGAAAGATGAATAAATTACAGCTTGGAGATTCTATAATTTAGTTCTGAGAAAACTATGGACAATTTCTGATGTCCTTAGCTTCCTCACTGCCTGGCCTTAAATAGGCATGAATCCGGACTTTAAAATTGGATTCCAAACTCTTGTTCAATGTTAAGTGCGCCCGTGAGTGCGCATTTATCTCGTGTCTGAAATCTATTGTCTTGGTGCGCCATAACTTTTCTCGTGAGTGATCCATTATTTTGTCTGAGTGCTTTTAATGGTCCACACCTTTTTCTTTTGTCGAGTAATCTTTACATTATTGGTTTTTGGTGTCCCTGTGCCTTAGGAAAACATGACCTCTTGTCAGCAGGTCTTTATCTTTTCCTGCCTCTGATCTGTCGGGTTTGGATCGAAATCCTTTCCCGAATTCTGGTTCTTTATGCTCCGAACATGTTTGGCAAATTCGATCTTTCCATCGGCCAATATGTACCATGTTGTAAAATTTTTGGTAAGTTCCTTAGCTTGCCGGAATCTTGTTCTCCCAAAGAATTCTTCTTCTTGCTTCGAAGAGCTATTCAGCAAATCTTGTTGTCGTTCTTGTCATGGAATTCAGCATGAAGGTTCCATTAGCTAAATTTTGAAAGAACTTGAATGAGTATTTGACTTTGTTCAATTCCGTTAGACAAACCCAAAGACCTCATGCTCGTCTAGTTGAAGCTCCGTCTTCGGTGATGGCCCCAACTAATACTGGTACTTCCTCTGGTAGTTCCGTTTTAATATTTTTAAGGCGTTCTCATCTGGTCGTCTGAGCTTGATAAAGTGAAAAGCTTCAATAAAGTCTTTCTTTGCCGGTTCTGGAGCGGCACTGAAAAATACAACTCTAAGATATCTACTCGAGCCAAATGTGGATTATTGCCCCATGTCTCGTGAACATCTTCTCTGATCCATTTTGATAATTTAGAGATTTCAGAGAATGCCGGTGCCATGGTATAAACCGAAGCCAGAGCTCCGAAATTATACCATTCTTGTACTATGTTTGGATGGCTACCTGGTTTCATCCAAACCATCGAATATTTCTCGGAGATATCAACAATTGTTTTGTCTGGGTTGATACACCTTATGATAATCAGTTTCTCCCAAGTGTGTTAGTAATCCTCCATAGGAGAAGAAACTAAATCCTCATTATTTTGAACCTTAGAAGTGCCTGTCTGTGGCATAAGGTTCAACTCTCCCTCTTTTACCCTAGAGGTGCTGGGTTGACTCGAAGGTTCAGATTGTGATGACACCTGACCCTCAACATTCGATATAGCTTGTACATCCTCAAGGAATGCATCATCTGCAGCACTTGTGACAGGGGCATGTGAATCCTTTGCCTCCGGATTAGATGAGGTACATTCTCTAAACACTCATTGTTTGCACTGTTGGAGATGCAGCCTAGAGGATAGGTCCCTTCAAGATTTCAAACAAGCGTTTTTGGGCCTGAAGGCAAACTCAAATATGATCGGAAACTAAGTCCCGATGTGCATGTTGTAGTCGTCCTGCAACCTCAGCATCGAGATAAAAGACTCCCAAAATCTCGTTCAAGGATCTCCAAGTTTTTCCTGAGATGCCTAACTCGTTTGAGGGTATTGCTAGCAATGTGTACATCCATCTCGTGTTAAGAAATTTGCAAGAATATTTTTATCATATTTCACAATGACAATATCATAATCATAATATTGGCATTCAATTGGCCATCTTAAAAGTCCAGCATTTTCCGGTAATTTTATTTTTTAGAAAATACTTAACACTAGTATCATCTATTTTCAAGATAAATTTTTTTGCGAGTAAAAAATAGTGGCCATTTTTTAAAAGCCTTTTGATATGCAAAGAACTCATTCTCGTTGATATGCCATCTGATAACTTTGCTGCTGTCAAATTGACCGCTGCAATATATGCATGACACTTCTCCATCGGTGTGGCCTTCATAAGTAATGCATCCCACCAATGAGCACTGACATTTGTATACAATACCAGTTCATCCTCGTCGTGTGGAAATTGAAAGCTTTGGTAGTTTCTTGCAAACTTCTTTAAGCTTTTTGACAGCTTGTCTGTAATCTTCGTTATCTTTTTCTAGTATTGGACTGAACACGTTCCTGTGATTTGCTAGGTTATTGATGAACATCCCAACAAAATTAACAACTCCCAGAAAACTCTGAAGTTGCTTTAAATCCTTGAGGTCATCCAGATATCCTTGCACTTTCTCAACAATATGATTCTGCAAGATGATTCCAGATTCGTCAATCTCAATTCCAAGGAATTCGATCTGTCTTGTGGCAATTACTGTCTTCCTTTCGAAGAGCACTAGTTCTTCTTTGTAACAAACATGTGAAAAGATTTCCAAATGTTTAAGATGTTCTTTCATGTTTCTTGACGCAATAAAGATGTCGTCAATATACACGAACATGAAGTTGAAGTAATCTTGAAAAGATTATCCATCTTTCTTTGATGTATCTGGGGAGAATTTGACAATCCCATTGGCATGACATTCCAGATATAGTGTCCTTGCGGTGTGGAGAATGTTGTGAACCTTTTGCTAGCTTCCTCCATCTCAATCTGGTAGAATCCAGACTTGCAATCGAACTTAGAAAACACTTTGGCATTCTTGATGCTGTTTACCAAATGTTTCCTGGTTGAGATATAGTATCCATCGAATTCTATGTCTCATTGATACATTTGTAGTTAATCACCAGTCTTGGTTTTACTCTTTTAATTTCTCCATGATTTCGGACGAGAAATACCGGACTGCTGCATGGAGAAACACATTTTGAGATTAGCATAAGGTCAAGATTTTCCTTAAGTATCATCTGCATATCCTTCCGATCTTCCTGATTCATGGGGTTCGGTATGTACCTCATGAACTCATACTCTCTTCCAGCTTTTACCTTCAAAGATGTTGTAAGCTTGTTTCCGTCCCACATGCTAGAGGATCCTCATTGTAGTTCCTCTGAATCTTCCTTTTTATTTCCTCTAAAGTAATATGCTCTTTGATGGTAGCTTCAGGTTGCATGGCCTCTTCATGTAATGCCTTTTTCAGTAGCAGTAGGATGTCTAGATTAACTTCTTCTTCATCCTCATCCACATCTTCATTCTGTTCTCTGGATGACATCGCATTTGTACCATCAAAAGTCGTTTTTCGCTTTTGACCAGTTCCGTGTTGTCTAAATTGAAGAATCACTTAGCCATTTCGCTGATCCTTCATCTTGGAGTGTCGAAGTTTTCCTTCGTCATCACGCTTGTTGCGAAATCTAATGGGAAATTTCCGGTGAAATGCTTCCCTTAGTCACTGTGCAATGATCTTATGTTCACAAAGGTGGTGAAAATAAGCAGCCTTGTCGTGTTCTCTTGTGTAAACCACTTGAATATCTGTTGAAATTTGTTTCCTATCAGCAGATCAGCTCCTGTATCATAAAAATAAATAGGTGGCGTCTTGAATTTGTACCAGGGGTACTGCCTGCTCCTCCGATTATTATTTCCATTGCCTGGATTCCTTCATTCAGAATAAGGATCCTCTTGGAGAAGTATCTTCCGGCAATGGCTGGTAATTTCTCACCAACTTCTTTAGGGAAGATGTCTCTTTTGGCATTGCATATTCCAGCTCCCGAATCGATATAAGCTACACTCGATATTTCTCGTATAACATCCTGATGGAGACTGTTTGGATCGGTCCGGAGTGTTTAGAGGGGGGGGGGGGGGTGAATGAACACTCATATTAAAAATTAATCCCTTGTGATTTCTTTCGGATTAGTGAAAGAAATCTGTTTCTTAATCAACTCTTTTGCAGAACAGACCACTGATATTTTAGTGTGGAACGGTCTGTTCTTAAATTAGTAAGAACGGCTCGATGGCTTGAATAATAGAACGAGTGCAGAATGATAAAACACAGAATATGTTTCTGGAAGTTCGAAGGTGGTGTAATCCTTCTACGTCTCCCCATCTTCCAACTAAGGAAGGATTCCACTAGAAGACTTTGATTTATACAATCCTGTTGTACAAACCCGATTCAGCTGGATTACCTCACTACCATACTGAAACTCATAGTCTCTCGATCTGTTCAGACACACTCTGTCTGACAGTTACAATTGTTTTTCACTTCTATATTTCAATACAGAATACACAAAATAGACTTTAGTCTATGCACACAATTATCCTAAATGATCAAATATTACAATATACTTGTGCTTATGAAGATTTTCAGCTCGAGAATGTCTGAGCTTGTAAGCTTGTGCTGTTTTTCTTTCTTGTGCGTTTTCGATTGATCAGCCTCTATCTTGAGCTCTTCTGTTGCATCCTTTTATAGTTGCATGTACCAACGACATTATTTCCTTTAATGTGCAACTCTTGACTCTGCTTAAACTCTGAGTAAGCTACAGTCTTCTTCTTTAGGGTACTTGCCGTTCTGGTTCATGCTTTCGGCGACTGTCAGGCAAGCTCTTCTTTGTCTTCTTACCTTTTATGGTAATCTTCAGTCTTTGGTCTTTTTCAGCATTAATTGCGACATTAAATGCTTCAATAAATAGCCGTTAATGATTCGGACTGAAGAACCAATCTTTATTCAGCCTTGACTGCTCTGATCTGATAGAAGTTGAGATCGATCTGAAGCTTCGATCTGGTCAGGCTGATTTCCATCGATCCGTTCTGTTTTGCGATAAACCATATCAGCTTGATCTGTTTTGAGCGATCGATCTGGTCAGTCTGATTTCTCTCGATCCGGTCTGATATATTTTGTCATCTTTAAAATCTGGAACTAACAAATTCCCCCTTTTTGATGATGGAAAAACCTAGCTTCTAAATCTTTTTATCCAGTCTTTTAAGAACTCTGAAGCGTATACTTTCGGATCGATTACTTCTTCTTGTTCAAAATAAATGAACATTATTAAGTTAGAGTTCGGATCGATTAAGCCGTTTTTAGTTCAAAATAAATGAACAAGGACTTAACAACTTATCAAAGAAAGATTTTTATTGATCACAAAAATCTTATATACAGACAGTCTGATTTAAGCAACGAAACTTCTACTTTCTTGAAGACTGAGACTGATGCGGCTTGAAGTCTTTTCTCTTTTCCCCCTTTTTGTCTGCAGCAATCTCTTGAAGAAAATCGACAACTTGTGCTAGCTGAGCGCTGATAGTGTCAAGACGAGTGTCTTGAGCACGAAGGGAATTGGCTACGGATGCTCTAACTTCAGTGGCCAGCTAGATCTGCTCTTTTCTCAGGCTATTTTTATAAGAAGCTTGCTGAGAGAACAGATCATCCAGTCCTCGCTGAAGGCTGCTCATACTGGCTGTCATCTTCTCTTTAAATGAATCAAAATCCAAGACTGTGGTCCGCTGACTTTGATGAACCTTTATGACTCGTTGAGAGAGAGATAGACAGTTATCAGATAAGTGCTGAAGGGTCCTAGCCAAGGACGGAGCTGCGTCAGATAGACGGCTTGGAGAGGGATCAGATGACGACGGGGTGTGATCAGCTTCTTCAGTAATCGGTATAAGTGAAGATAAGGCAGCTTGGCGTGTTTCGGACTGGATCAGGGTGACCAAGTCCGAAGAAAAATCTTCTAAGAATGCCATATCTTCAGCAGATTGTTCTGGAGGAGTGCTAGGTCTCGAAGGCTCCTCAACCTGTAAAGCTGCAACAACGTTGGACACCACCAGATCCGGATCGACGAACTCTGGTGAGACAACTGCTGGAAGTGCGGCGGTTGGACTAAGTTGAACATGTGAGACTGATGATCCCAGAGGAATAGACGTTGTTGAGGAGTCCAACAAAATGTTCAAGGGTTCATCTTCTGTAGCAGATGGAGCATTAGTCATTGGCTGCTCCGCTGTCTGATCCGCTATTCGATCTGCTGTCTGGTCCGCTGTTCGATCTGCTGTCTGGTCCGCTGCTCCAGATGGAATAGTCTCTATGAAAGGTTCTGCCAGAGTCTTGCTTGCAGATGGATGATCTGGGCTGCGTACTGGAGTGGATATGCTGAGCTTCTGTCGTTGAAATCGGACAGCTAAGTGAAGAGCATGAATATCCATTTCCAGTTGAGCAATAACAACACCATCATCTTTGGAAGTTGGAGTGCTCGGATCGAAATTTGCTTTCTTAGCGGCCAAGAGCAAAGTCGACTGTCTGAATCTCTGGTTGGCCTGAAAGAGATCTTTGCGAAGCACCGCGACTCTCACATCATCCGTCTCTGTCCCCTTAAGGACTTCTTCTTCCATTTTCTACAGTCTTCTCAGCTTGCCGAAGAACTTATCAATGTGGTTGATCGTTCTGTACTCGACATATTCATCAAATACCACAATGAGCGCCTGGACCTTTTCTTCAACATCCTCCATAGCGATGTCGATAGCTGTCTGCGCGGCAGATTTGGGTTTGCATGAGAGGGGTTCAGCCGGTGGAAGATGGGGATTTGATCCCTGATTGGGTGTAGTCTCCCAATTCAGTGATAACAATCCCTTTGACCATGGGAATGGCAGAGGGGACTCGGATGGTTACTCTGGGTGCAGTGGTTGAAGCTGTTGAAGGTTGGGTTGCAGGTTGGGGTGCAGGGGTGGCTTTTGTGGGAGGCAATATGGGCAGGGTTTTGAGAGGTAAGGTTTTGTGTGGCTTGGTGAGTTGGGTTCTTGGATTTTTGGGAAGGGGCTTGGCTGGTGAGGAAGGAGCAGACTGAGTTTCCTCGGAGTCAGTCTGAATGGTTAATTTGCGCTTGACTCGAGGTCTTCGAGCAGCAGCCTGTTCTTCTCCTTTCTCAATCTTGACGGCCACCAGATCGGTAGGAGTGGGTGGAGCACTCTTGGACTTCAGGAGAGCCAGTCCCTTGGAGTTGAGAATTTTAAACGGACTGAGAGCAGACGGCTTCCCCAGCTCGATGTCCAGCGTCTCCAGTAGTTTGCTTAAGGGCACAAAACAGACATCCTGTTTGGAGGCGATGACTGTCTCAAGTAGAACTCCAAATAATATAGCAGACCAGTTCATCTTCTGGCCTGAGTGAATAGCAGCATGGCCCGGAACTTCTCAGCAGTAACAGCATCATAGCTTCCGGCATTGCCCAATAATGGCTTGCCAACGATCTCGCATAACACCTGGAAATGAAAGAACATTTCTTTCTTCTTGAATGAAGGCTGCAGGCGATGGCCAAATATGGATACCTCCCCCTGAAGATTCGTGAGAGAAGCTTGAGGAATCTGGCCAAACTCAGTCAGTCCGGAGTTGGGAAGACCAAAGGTCTTTGCCAGCGTCATCGGAGAGATTTCAAAAGATTTGCCCTTGACGGAGGTGGAGATGAATGTCTTCTGTGATACAGCATTGGCGAACAGTTCGCGAATCTCCGACTCGTAAACCACCGTGCCACACTCCAGAAAATTTCTTAATCCAGATGATTCCAAAATTTTGAAAATGTAGACCATTTCTGGATCTTCAGCCCTGTAGATATCATCGAACTCAACGGAGAGAGAGTTGTGAGTAATAGTAGCCATTGGAGTGTAATGGAAAAATACGAAGAGTTGAAAAATATGAGAGAGTTAGAGAGCAGACAGCGGTAAATTGTAAAAAGTGAATGAAAATGAAATGTTCAGCCCGCTAAATAAGAGAGAGAAGACACGTGTCTTTATCTCGAAGACTGATAATTAAATAATTCAAAATAAACGGTCAGGATAAAAGAGAGATAAGGCGGTTAAAATTTGCAATCAGTCCGGGCTGTTTTAAACAATTATTTTATTTAAAGATTTGTTGACCAGACAGATCATGGGATAACATCAGATTTGACATAGATCGGTCTGAAAGTTCAGACCGGTCTGTGTCGTTCTGATAATTGTATTATCGATATGTGCCAGCATACAATCTTTAAAAGATAACTAAAAGAAAGATACTTCTAAAACATCAAGATAAGTCTATTAAACCAAGAATTTGACGAAAGTAATTAAACTTAGCATCAGGAAGTGGTTTGGTGAAGATATCTGTTGCTTGCTGTTCTGTTGAAATATGCTCGATCCGAATTTCCTTTTTGCCAACATGATCTCGAATAAAATGATGTCTTATATCAATGTGCTTTGTTCGAGAGTGCAAAACTGGATTATACGTTATAGCGATTGCACTTGTGTTGTCGCAAATATCGGAGATTCAACAGCTTGAATGCCATAGTCTTTGAGCTGGTGTTGAATCCAGAGCATTTGAGCACAACAGCTTCCAGCGGCAAGATATTCTGCTTCAGCTGTAGATGTGGCAATAGATGTTTGCTTCTTGCTAAACCAAGAGATCAATCTTTCACCTAAGAATTGACATGTTCCACTGGTGCTTTTGCGATCAATCTTACAGCCAGCATAGTCAGCGTCTGAATATCCTATTAAGCTGAAATTTGAATCTTTGGAATACCAAAGACCAACGTTCTGAGATCCTTTCAAGTATTTCAGAATACGCTTAGCAGCAATAAAGTGTGATTGCTTTGGTTCTGACTGAAATCTAGCGCACATACAGACTGAGAACATAATATCAGGCCGGCTCGCTGTAAGATATAAGAGTGATCCGATCAATCCTCGATACATAGATACTTCAACTGATGTTCCCCCTTCGTCTTTATCTAACTTGATTGTAGGACTCATTGGAGTTGATGCAGTTGAACATGTTTCCATTCCGAATCTCTTGACTAGCTCTTTGGTATACTTGGTTTGATTTATGAAAATTTGCTGAGCTGTTTGACTTGGAGACCCAGAAAGAATGAAATTTCTCCCATCATGCTCATCTCAAACTGTCCCTGCATTAACTTAGAGAATTTCTCGCATAATTTGGGGTTAGTTGACCCAAAAATGATATCGTCAACATAAATTTGAACTAACAAAGTATGTTCCCCCTTAATAAATTTAAATAGAGTTTTATCTACTGAGCCGATCTGAAAATCATGGTTCAGCAGAAATTGAGACAGAGTATCATACCAGGCTCTTGGGGCTTTTTTCAGACCATATACTGCTTTATTCAGTAGATATACATGATTTGGAAATGAGTGGTTCTGAAATCCAGGAGGTTGCTCAATGTAGACTTCCTCCTGAAGCTTACCATTAAGAAAGGCACTCTTAACGTCCATTTGATATACCTTGAAGTTTTTAAAAGCAGCATAAGCAAGAAATATTCGGATTCCTTCAAGTCTGGCGACTGGTGCAAAAGATTCATCGAAGTCAATTCCTTCTTCTTGTCGGAATCCTTGTGCCACCAGTCTGGCTTTGTTTCTAACCACAACTCCATCTGCGTCTAGCTTGTTTCTGAACACCCATCTGGTTCCAATAACAGGCAGATCGCTTGGCCTGGGGGTTAGACTCCAAACTTGATTTTGTTCAAATTGTTTAAGCTCTTCTTGCATGGCTTTAATCCAGTTGAAATCAGTCAAAGCTTCATCAATCTTTTTAGGTTCTAGATTTGATATGAAAGCAGCATGAGTGAATTCATCCATCATCTGTCCTCCAGTTCTAATCGGTGCAGAAGGACTTCCAATGACTAGACCACCTTGGATGCCTCTTTGTCCATCGATAACTTGATTCTGGATTGTCTGGTCCAGACGGATGAGTAGTAGCGGCGTTATCAACATCTGATTTAACATTCGAGCGAGGAACATCCGTATCGGCTCGATCTGAAGGAGCTTCATTGTCGTGATCCGGTCTGTCTGGTACTTCAGGTTCCGGTGGATTGTCTCTTGACCTGTTATCTACAATCTCATTATCACTATTAGCTTCGAGATGGATATTTTTCATCTGATTTTGAATTGATTCCTTGCTACCCTCAATACATAAAGATTCATCAAAAACTACATGAACAGATTCTTCTACAGTTAAAGTGCGATTATTGAAAACGCGAAAAGCTTTGCTATTAGATGAATATCCTAAGAATATCCCATTGTCTGATTTAGCTTCAAAAGCTGTAAGATGATTCTTATCATTGTTGTGAACGAAGCATTTGCAACCAAATACATGAAGGTGAGAGATAGACGGTCTGTTACCAGTCCATATTTCATATGGAGTAAGATTCAACTTCTTGTTAATCATAGACCGATTTTGAGTGTAGCACGCAGTATTTACAGCTTCTGCCCAGAACTTTTGCGAAATGCCAGAATCAACAAGCATTGTCCTTGCTGCCTCTTTAAGCGTTCTGTTCCTTCGTTCTGCAACTCCATTTTGTTGGGGAGTTCGGGCGGCTGAAAATTCATGCTTAATTCCTTGATCTTCTAGATAGGATTCAAGATTATGATTTGAAAACTCAGTGCCTTTGTCACTTCGAATCCTGTCTATGCTTGATGATTTCTCATTCTGAGTGCATTTCAGCAGGTTGATCAATTTCGGACCGGTCTGATCTTTACTGCTCAAAAATATAGTCCAAGTAAAACGTGAGTAATCATGAATAATAACAAGAGTGTACCGCATTCCCCCTAAACTTGTTATTGGTATAGGACCAAACAAGTCCATATGTAATAATTCTAAGCAACGTGAGGAGGATTTGGCATTCTTGTTTTTGAAGGATGATCTGATCTGTTTGCCCATTTGGCACGCTTCACAGATCTTATCCTTAGCAAAGTCGATCTTGGGCAGACCGACAACTAAATCATGTTTACACAGGCTAGAAATAGTCTTAAAATTGAGATGATTCAAGCGTTTATGCCATAGCCAGTGTTTGTTATCATTATTAGCGATGAAGCAAGTAGGATTATCAGGTTGAGCAAAGTTCCAGTTAATCTTATATGTATTTTCATTTCTGATTCCTACAAGCATGGTCACACCGTCTGATGATTTAACAGTGCAAGTGTGTTTGTGAAATTCTACAGCATAACCATTATCACATAGTTGACTTATACTAATCAGATTATAGCAAAGATTTTCAACTAACAGCACATCATTGATAATAATATTACCATGGACAATCTTACCCTTGCCCACGGTCTTACCCTTTGAGTTATCTCCGAAGATGATCTTGGGTCCAGTACATTCTGTGACTTCAGACAGCAGCTCGATGTTTCCAGTCATGTGACGAGAACACCCACTGTCTAAGTACCAATCTGATGCAAGTTTCTTCGGTACCTGTCATCAAACATAATTATTGTTGGTACCCAATCCTACTTGGGTCCAGAACGGATTAGCCCTTTGGGAACCCACACCTGTATCAGCTTTAATGGCTTGTGTGTGTCTGGTGTGCGGTGTGCTGATCTGTATCGATGTTGTGTGTGATAATGTGTGCGATATGTAAACCTTTGATTCTTATAGGGTAGTCTATATCTTCGTTGAACTGATTTTGAATTATAGTAATTGTATTGTCTTCCTTGCCTTAGATCTTGCACCTTTAGATTTGGTCTGAAAGACGCAAAGCTTGCTGGTGCCTTTTCTTTAGCTTGGTTAACACATCCAATCCCTTTTCTCAAACCTTGATTCACAAAAGAGACTCCCGTTTGAATTGTAGGTGCTTCAGTTTCATATACTGTGCTGGATTTAACAAATGTCATTTGTTTGATTTTGTTCTTTACCAGCAACAGTTCAGATTCATCTTTGGTGCAGTTTTTGATATCAAAGCCTATGCCGGTAACATCACCGACATTTCTTTGTACCTCTTGCAATTCTTCTAATGATGTTCTGGATTTTGTCCATGTTTTGAAGATATGAGAAAGCTTAGCATTTTGTGTGCTAATTCTCTTATTTTCTTCATGGAGCTGATCATAAGAGATTTTTAGCTTATTCAGCTCGATCTGTAGATTGTTGCACTCACCCAGCTCAGAGCAGCTTGGTTTGATGTGCTCATCCATTTGATCATTGGCTTTAGCTTTGGTTTTCTCAAATGATTCAGCTAAGATTCTATAATCATTAGCCATGTCTTGCAGTGCGGACATGAGCTCTTCACGTGTAAATTCATTTGAGTCAAGATCGAATACCTCGTCTATTTGACTCATATCTTCGTCTGCCATTAGACATTGAATATCATCTTCGCTTTCGCTGGAAGAGTATTCGGAGCTTTCTGAATCTGAATCAATCTGAGCCCACTTGCTGTTTCCTTCTTCTGCTACTAGGACCTTTTAGGACTTCCCATGATGACTTTTACGATCTTTGTAGTGCTTCTTTTTCTTGTCATCACTGATGCTTTTCTTTACGCTATTCTTTCTTCGGTCTGGTGCAATCTGCAATAAAATATCCGGTCTTACCACAATTGTAGCAAGCCTGATTATTAACAACATCGTCCTTTCTTGATTTATAATGATGAGAGGGTTTAAAATTCCTTTTATTTTTAGACATGAATTTACCAAATTTCTTGATAAATAATGACATAGCATCATTACTTATCTGTTCGATAGATCGATCTGTTGTGGGAGCGGTCTGGTCTGGAATGGCTGCCAGTGCTTTGTTTGGTTGAGAGATGAATGGCTCTGCTTCACCTCTGCTGATCAGTTCGAACTCATATGCTTTAAGATCTGCGAACAGATCATGAAGTTCAACCTTGTTCAGATCTTTGGACTCCCTCATTGCAATGGTCTTAAAATCCCATTCTCTTGGCAGGGCTCTCATAACTTTCAGAGCGATCTCTCTGTTTGAGTATTCCTTGCCCAGACCATGTAGTTCATTGATGATACCAGTGACTCTTTCATCAAACTCATTTAGAGTTTCTCCAATCTCATTTTTATGCTCTCAAATCTTTGAAGAGCAACAGTCAGCTTGTTTTCCTTGGTCTGGTCATTCCCTTCACATAGCTGTGCTATCTTCTCCCAAATTTCTTTGGCAGTTGAGCACATTTTTGATTTTACTGAACATGTTCTTGTCCAATGTCTTGAACAAGATGTCTTTGGAAACATTGTCGAGGTTTGCTTTCTTTCTTTCTTCATTCGTCCAGAGGGATCTGTCCTTCTCGACCATTTGGGGTTCACCACCAGTAATGGAGGCTGCTGTATTGACTTTCAGAATCTTCATTGGTCCATCAGTGATGACGAACCACATATCGTCATCCTGTGCTGCCAGATGAGCTTGCATTCTGATTCTCCAATCATCATAGTCTTTTTTTGAGAACATAGGAATTTTGTTGAATGATGCCATCAGCTCAAGTATCTTTGTGCTGATTAAGACAACCTGCTCTGATATCACTTGTTAGGATCGGTCCGGAGTGTTTAGAGGGGGGGGGGGGGGGGGTGAATGAACACTCCTATTAAAAATTAATCCCTTGTGATTTCTTTCGGATTAGTGAAAGAAATCTGTTTCTTAATCAACTCTTTTGCAGAACAGACCACTGAATATTTTAGTGTGGAACAGTCTGTTCTTAAATTAGTAAGAACGGCTCGATGGCTTGAATAATAGAACGAGTGCAGAATGATAAAACACAGAATATGTTTCTGGAAGTTCGAAGGTGGTGTAATCCTTCTACGTATCCCCTTCTTCCAATTAAGGAAGGATTCCACTAGAAGACTTTGATTTATACAATCCTGTTGTACAAACCCGATTCAGCTGGATTACCTCACTACCATACTGAAACTCCTAGTCTCTCGATCTGTTCAGACACACTCTGTCTGACAGTTACAATTGTTTTTCACTTCTATATTTCAATACAGAATACACAAAATAGACTTTAGTCTATGCACACAATGATCCTAAATGATCAAATATTACAATATACTTGTGCTTATGAAGATTTTCAGCTCGAGAATGTCTGAGCTTGTAAGCTTGTGCTGTTTTTCTTTCTTGTGCGTTTTTCGATTGATCAGCCTCTATCTTGAGCTCTTCTGTTGCATCCTTTTATAGTTGCATGTACCAACGACATTATTTCCTTTACTGTGCAACTCTTGACTCTGCTTAAACTCTGAGTAAGCTACAGTCTTCTTCTTTAGGGTACTTGCCGTTCTGGTTCATGCTTTCGGCGACTGTCAGGCAAGCTCTTCTTTGTCTTCTTACCTTTTATGGTAATCTTCAGTCTTTGGTCTTTTTCAGCATTAATTGTGACATTAAATGCTTCAATAAATAGCCGTTAATGATTCGGACTGAAGAACCAATTTTTATTCAGCCTTGACTGCTCTGATCTGAAAGAAGTTGAGATCGATCTGAAGCTTCGATCTGGTCAGGCTGATTTCCATCGATCCGTTCTGTTTTGCGATAAACCATATCAGCTTGATCTGTTTTGAGCGATCGATCTGGTCAGTCTGATTTCTCTCGATCCGGTCTGATATATTTTGTCATCTTTAAAATCCGGAACTAACAGAGACGTATATTGAGAATGGACTTGTGGTCATCAAATTCTATATCTTTTCCCATCCACCGTGAATTCCATTCAATCTTGCAATATTTCCCAAGGTTTGTGTTCCTTAAGAAACTCAATTCCAAGAATAAGTTGTTGTGGGATCATACATGCAGTTCCTGCAATTGTTAGATCAATTTCAACAATTTGAAGGTTTCCTTGATACCTACCAACTGTAGGTTGTTGCAAATAATATAGGATATCGCAATGGAATATATTAATCTTCTCAGTAATGTTGAAGTTTATTTGCAGTTCTCTCCAGCCTTCTGGGCATTTCAGCATTCCTATTGTTTTGAATACATCAGGGATTTTCTGAATCTTGCTCAGACGGCTTTCTGTTTTTCCCCATGATAGTTACTGATCAACCTATCATGTTGGAAAGACGTTCTCCTTGGCTCTATCATAAGGCTCATGCTTTTGTTCAAAACAGGCTGGTCATGTCCTCATATCGATCTATCCCACTGTCGAAGTATTGATAATATCCGGCAATACTATTTTTGCGAAGTCTTCGAAGATTCTAGGGACTTGATGAATTCCTTTCTCAAGAATACTTCTGAATGATGAGTATTCGGCAGTGCATAAGACACATTGTAGGTAATTGAGTAAGGTCTATTCCATTCTTTCACCAAATCACTTTTTTTAAAATCTTGATGAAGAGTAAGAACGTTGTTGAAGTCTCGATCTCCCAAATTGTATGTGTTGAATAATTAGATAAAGATTTAGTATTTAAATCTTTGTGTTTAAACTTGGTAGGATAATATTATAAGTTTGGTAGGATAATATTATCTAGAGATTTGATTTGATTTGATTTAGATAGAGATAAATCAGGTAGTTTACTTCTATTAATTTTTATATTCACCTATAAATAGATAGTCATTGTAACTCTTTTATTATTCAATTAATAAAGAGTATTTTCAACTCTCAGATTATTTATTTTCTACAGTATGTAATTATGGGATAGATGTTGAAGGCCATCTTTCCAGCATACAAATTTCTTGCAACTGCTCCCAAACAAGAATCGTTAATGTTCAAGATTCTCTTATGAAAGATCGCCAGATTAAGTGGCGAATCAATTACTTCCTTGAAAGTCGCCTCGATGACAATTCTAAAAGCCCTAATATGAATCCATGAGAGCGTATTAACTACCTCTCTTTTAACTTTATTCTTAATATCCCGAGTTTCTCTGTAGGGGTTTAACTGTATGTCAATTTGGTTTCCCGTGAATTCCATCGGATCACAAATTCACTTGTTGTCACCTTATGGATAATCTGATGCTTTCTGCTTCGAAGACTGATGTGACTAGAAATAGACACATCTATTGCTCTTATTTGTCTACGATTTGGTATATTTTGATGGATAAAATGCATATGCTACCTAATCGTATATTTGTGTAAATGTAGGTGAAGTCGAAGAAATCAAGCTAACAAGGGCGAATAAGGATCAGAAATGCATTGGAGTTGACAAGGGATCAAAGTAGACCAAGAAAAATGCATAAAAGTGGACAAAGGACCGCAATTAATCGCCACACAAGCACCGATTGATCGCTGACAAGCGTAGAAGAAACAACAAAAATCAAGACTCGACGATCGATTGGTAATTGGCCACGATCGATCGCCAAAACACATTGGTTGAAAAATAAAATAAAGGCTGGAGATCGATCGCCAGGCATCTGTGATCGATCGCCAACAGAGTCTGATAAAACTATTGAAACTTGGTTTTTTTACCATCTTTTGGAGATTTTGACCTATCGTAGCATTCATCCTACCATATAACTCGAATAAGCAGCCTCCAAATAGAAGATTTCAGACTTCAGATTAATTCTTATATATTTTCTTTCAACTTTAGAAGAAGAGCTTGAAGACAGAAGACACGGGGACGGAAGTGACGCTCCGGAATCGTGCTACTCTTTAGTAATTCTTCCTTTGCTTGTTAGTTTAATGCTTTCCAGATTAAGTTTTATTGTTTTTTATTTAGCCATGATTGACTAAACTGTTTTGACTCTTGGTTGAAGGAAGACAACACCTTGGAATATTTGTTTTTCAAGAGATTAATGTTCTTTTATTGATTTATTGAGTATCAAGTGTTTTTCTATGATTTGTTGCCATGATTGTTGTGTTTTAATTATAAGATTGGTCATCTAATGATTTTACATACTATATAATGATTGTTCTTTGAAGCAAATAAGATTAATGATTGCATGTTGCTGTTGTTGTTGTTGTTAAATTCTTAGAAAAACGCTTGACTAGATTAAACATAGACACTTGAATTATGTTGTCTAAGTTTCATCATTCTTACTATTTTTGAAAGCTATTGTTAATATTAATCTTAACTGTTGTTGTTTTGATTGATTTAACGATACAGGTTAACTTAGAACGCTTGGGTTAACTAGACATAAGGTAAGGCATGAGTTGAATCTCTAGTAGTGAATATTCAAGTAAAAATTAAATCTTTTGTGAATCGATGATTGAATGCATAATTCCAAGGTAGAGTCGACTGAAAACCAAAAATCGATTTTCTCATAATTTAATTCATCCTAGTTTAATTTTACATATTAGTTTAGTTAATAGTTTTCATAGATTTTTCATAGTAGTAGTTTAATTCCAATACCCCCCTTTTACTATTTGTTTGCATAATTAACACAAAAGTACATCATGCCTCGTGAGGTCGATCTCTACTCATGCTACTACATTCATTACTATTATTAACTTAGAGGTAATTTGGCGTTCGCGATAAACACTACCAAATTTTGGCGCCGTTGCCGGGGAAGGCATTGTTTATTTTGTGCTAATTTTTTTTATTACTATCACACACTGCTACTTTGGTTTGTTAATGAGTAGAAGTGAACCCTCTGATCACGAAGATAATTTTCAATACGACCCTGAGATTGAGAGGACACTGCATACGAGGAGAAGAGACGCAGGGCGATTTGAAGAAGAAGAACAGAGTAACACGATGTCTGTGAATCAAAGTTTGAGACAATTGACGAATCCTACATTGGATCAACAACCTCTCTGCATCACTTTCCTTGCACTTGCAAATAATGTAAATTTCGAACTTAAATCTGGTTTAGTATTGTTGCCTTCTTTTCATGGTCTTGCAGGTGAGAACCCCCACAAACACTTGATGGAATTTCACATGGTGTGCACTACTATGAAGTCGAATGGTGTAACGGATAAGCAAATTATATTGCAAGGTTTTCCATTCTCTTTGAAGGATGCTGCTAAAGACTGACTCTTCTACCTACCCTCTGGATCTATCACCACGTGGACTGATTTGCAAAGAGTCTTCCTTGAGAAGTACTTTCCTACATCGATGGCAACAAACATAAGGAATGAGATATATGGTGTCAAGCAATACCATGAGGAGTCACTACACGAGTACTGAGAGTGTTTCAAGAAATTGTGTGCAAGCGCCCACAACACCAGATAAGTGAACACCTTCTTATTCAATATTTCTATGAAAGTTTACTTTTTACTGACAGGAATCTCTTGGATGCTGCGAGCGGATGAGCTTTTATTGATTAGGCACTGGAGGGGGCAAGTAACTTAATAGCAAACATGGCTGCCAACTCCAAACAATTTGGACAGCTCGACATGGACAAACGCAAAGACAAGAGGTAAATGTATCCAACCTTGAACAACAACTTATATACTTAACCTCTCTTGTGCGTCATCTTCCAGGTGGTAATGTGATGAAGATGAAGCCATGTGGAATTTTTCTAGCCATGAACCATCCAGCTGATGCATGCCCCTCAATCCAAGAGACATCCACTGAGCACGTCAATGCGCGGGTGAATTGGAAAGTCAAAGGTATCAAGGGACTATATGAGACATTTCGGAGGTGCGAGAAAAATGCTCCACTGCATGATGCCATTAAAAAAGTACCTCGATATGTTAGATTCTTGAAGAAAATATGGAAAACGGATAAGAGCAGAGAACTCAAAGGGTTCCCCAAGATTGAGCTAGGCGAGAATGTTTCTGTGGTCATCCAAAGAAGCATCCCACAAAATGTAAGAACCCTGGTATGTTTTTCTATCCCGTGTATGATTTGAAACACTGGGATTGATAAGAGAATGCTAGAGTTAGGAGCTTCTATCAATGTTATGCCTTACTCAATCTACACACAATTGAAATTTGGACCTTTGGAACGAAATTCTACTGTGATACAATTAGCTTATAGGTCCACAGTTTTCCTAGGGGGATAGTAGATGATGTACTTGTACAAGTAGAGATTTGTTTTCCCTGCAGATTTCTATGTCTTAGACATGGAAAATGGTGATCCATCTAGCCCCATCTTATTATAGACCATTCTTGAAAACATCTAAAACGGTGATAGATGTGAATAACAACATTTTAACAATGGAGTTTGATGGCGAGATTGTGAAATTTAATATCTATGAACCCAATAAAACTCGTGAGCATTCTAGTTAAGCTATTCATATCAATGATGCACTTGATTCTGAATTTGAATTTGATGACGTGTGAAAACTTAAAAGGCTACTGAGGGCCTTGTAAACGATGGAGGTATGGACTCAAATCTTGCGCATAATTTCAGACCATTGCTCCTCTATATACTCATGATACTGCTGACCATATCTCTTCTCATTTGCATGATCCTATTATTGAAAGGAAACACCCTCCGGACCGACCACTTCAATCAACAAACGATGAAGGAGGAGAAAAGATTGATGATGACCTCTCAAAGAAAAGCAAGGCAAGAAATCGAAGTTTAGAGGAATTAAGAAGATATTGAGGTGGAGAAGGAAGGATATAGCGACACCGCATAACCCATCTTGATCAAGGACTGGCGTCTGGCCAACAACGTAAAACAGAGGTGCTTCTTGGGAGGAAACCCAAGGGGAGTTAGTTTTCATTTTCTTTTATTTTTTTTATTGCATTCTTAGTTTTTAAATTTATCTCTTCATGCAATTTTGTCTTACATTGGGGACAATGTAAGATTTAACTATGGAGGAGGGATTAGTAATGTGTTATTGCTTTTTTATATAAAAAAAAATTGAAAAGAATTGAATTTTTTTTGAGCTCATAGTTAGTAATGAACGCATGCTTAGAATCACTAACCGATGATGAAACATAATTGATGACATGCATGTTTTTTAACATAGGTGAATTGTTAACCTTGGAACACTTTGAACTCTAATGTGCATTATGCTTTGACTTAGTAGTTGCATATTTTGAGCACGAATCTGTCATGACTTGTGAAGTGTGCATAGCATAGTGAAGATTGTGTGAATTTTGTGATAGTCTTAGGAAGTCTGATACATTGTAGAACTTAACTACATGCTCTTTGATGCGTATGTCTAGACTACTTACGAACATGAAAGTGATATAGGCACTATTTGATGTGTTTGAGCCTTTCAAGCCTAACATGTAAACAAAATCATCTCTAGTATCCTTTTTTTGAGTTTTAATGCAAAAAGAATGGTTGTATACTAAGCATACTAAAAATCACCATTCAACATTCTTTGACTAGCTTATCATCATTCATAATAAACCTAAATTGGATTTTAATCCATACATTTGAAGGGAGTACGGTGTATTTCATGCATGCACTTATTTTATCATTGAATCATAAATTTGTGAGCTCTATTTTCCAAAGAATGAGATGCATGAAAGAAAAGGGATGCCTTGAGAAAATCGCCAAAAACCATGACTCCAAGGGGAGCCAAGACACAAAAAATAAAAGAATTGATTAAACCTTACAAAATGAAAAATGTTTGAAAAAAATCATGCAAGAAGAGAAGCTCTTTAGTGTGCATATCATTATACTCAATTATTTGATAAACCTTACCCTTTCTTTCATAAGCCAATGTCTAGGCCAAGCTACAAGCTAATAAAGACCTACTTGATTTATGTTTGCATGTGGCTAAGATAGTGGAGAAGAGTGTGCAAGTAAGCTTATACTTGTGTTGGTGTATAACTTGAACTATTGTGGGTTTACATTTATTGGATCTATAATTTGTACATGACACTTGTTTATGACCACACACGCACGTTCGCTGCTTTGTTGAGTATGAGATGTCTATTACACATAGGATGTCCCCATATCGTCAGTATTAACCGAAAGGATTGGGCTCTGAAATTGGATGATGCATTATGGGCATACCGAACTGCATTCAAAACTCCCATAGGATGTCCCCATATCGTCTAGTCTTTGGGAAAGCATGCCACTTACCGGCAGAGTTGGAGCATCGGGCTTTCTGGGTCATAAAGAAGCTGAACTTTGATTTGAAGGCTGCGGGTGAGCAACGGTAGCTACAGCTCAATGAGATGGATGAGTTTCGCAATGAAGCATATGAAAATGCTAAAATTTACAAGGAGCGAACGAAGAATTGGCATGACAAGCAAATCGTTAGAAGAGAGTTCATTCCTGGTCAGAAAGTGCTTCTTTATAACTCTCGTCTCCGACTATTCCCAGGAAAGTTGAAGTCACGATGGTCTGGGCCGTTCACTATTGAGAAAGTGACCCCATATGGAGCAATTGAACTGAAATGCGAGGATGATCACACATTTCAAGCAAATGGGCAGCGTTTGAAGCATTATTTTGGGGAAGAAGTAAGAGATGTGGACCAGGTTCATCTGAGCGAGCCCAAGTGAAAGAATGGCAGACAGTCGGGCTGAGGACTATACACTAAGCGCTTTGTGGGAGGCAACCCAAATTCTGTATCCTTGGTTTTATTTTATTTTATTTTATTTAATATTAAAAAAAGAGAGGCATATTTACGCCTGAAAAAATATTTTGTGATTCTGAAATGCCGTAGCACAGGCGTAACTACGCCTCTTTTTGGCGTAATTACGCCTGTCAAATTTTTGAAAAACAATGAAATGCCGTAGCGTAGGCGTAACTACGCCTGTTTTTGGCGTAGTTACGCCTACCATTCTTTTTTAAAAAATTAAAAAGCCGAACAGTAGGCATAATTACGCCTCTCATGAGGCGTAATTACGCCTCGCGTATTTTAAGCTGCGTCTGCAGAGAATTTTTCAGAAAAAAACTTCCTTCTCCTTCAACCCTAAATCACGCCTCTTCTCACCATCTTCTCAATTCCCAAATTTTTTCTTCAATCTCTCTTAATTAAGCCATCCAATCCCTAAAGTCTATATTTTTGTCGATTAATTGCAAGTTTTTGGAGTCCATTCGTGCAAGGAAGCAAGTTTAGGGGGTTGCAAAGAGGTGGTCTAGCTTAGCCAACAAAATCGAAATTTCTTCATCTAAGGTTGGGTAAGTATTATTCCTTAATGCTTATTGAGATTTTGCACGAAAGGATGGACATATTTTGTGGTATATAGATGTGAAGTTGAAGTGAATGTGATAATTCTTGTGAAGTTGAATCGGGGTGAGAATTTTTGTAAATTGTGGTATTGGAGTGTTGTTGTGGGGGTGCATTAGCCAAGTTAGTTTATTGTTGAGTTGGTTTATTGGAAGTATCTATGGCACCCAACAAGAAACCAAAGGGGAGCACATCCAAAGGGAAAGAACCCGCCTCTTCATCGGGGTCGTTTGATGCCCAAAAATTCTGGAATGTGGATGATGGGGCCAATTATAAAACAGATTAGCTCGACCTTGTATTAGCGAGCGTGGGTTTGACTTAGCGGTGCCCCGACACCCCATCATCCAAAATGCAATAGCTCGTGGGTGGGGTGAATTTATAAAGGAGCCAAATGATGCCGTGCAACCGGTCGTCAGGGAATTCTATGCCAACCTCTCTGTGCGCCATTAGGTATTTAAGGTCTTGGTTCGTGGACATATGGTAGCGTTTGACCGCCACACGATCAATACGCTTTTTGAGATACATGATGTGGATGATGATGAGTACACTACCTTTGTCAACGGAACCATTGACTATAATGAAGTAATTTTGAGGTTGTGTGACCCCAATGCCAGCTGGAGAATGAATCAAGACAAGTTTGTCAATTTTCAAGCCTCGTCACTTAAAGCCACCGAGAAGTTATGGTTCGCCTTCATCAAGGCACGCCTTAAGCCGGCTCTGCATGCCACTGATGTCACCAAGGATAGAGCTTTATTGCTACATGCTATTATGACTGGGATGCCTATTGATTTGGGGCTTCTTCTCCAGTTTTCTATCGAGTTTGCTTGCAGGGGGCAACGACTTTGGGCTTCCCACACCCCATGCTCATCACTGATCTATGCTATTATGCGGGGGTAAGATGGGCCCTGAAGAAGAGCGATTGAAAATTTAGAAGCCGATAATGTTGACTAGACATGCTCGAAGGCGACGACCCCCATCTTCTAGCCAAGCCGGCGCATCCAGCGGGCCACAACCGACTGAATCTTAACCACTCCCGGACCTTCCCACTATTGTTCACCGACTCACAGATTTGGAGCAAAGTGTAGCGGCTCAAGCTAATCAATGGGCCGATTTCTACCAAAGTCATGAGGCATACATGCAGCGCCAAGAGGAGTTCCAGCAGCGCCAAGACACCTACATGAACTTTGTCGTGGACTTCACATCGGCCCTCGCTCAGGAGTTTCCTCATCGAGCGTTTCCACAGCCGCCGACTTTCCAGCCATCACCTTTTCCACACCTGTCCCCCGACGATATGGATGACGATGACCAATGACGGTCATCGCTTAGGTATGTGCATCGTTCTATTTCTTTCTTCATGTGTATGCATTGAGGACAATGCACATTTCTAAGTTTAGGGGGGTACTTTGAACTGTTTCAAACTACTTGGATTTCTGTTGTTTTTGTTTGTTTTTTTTCCTTATTTTGTTGTGGTTTGTCTTGATTTTGAGTCTGTTGAGTTTTGAGTGTCATAAGTTGTATTACGAGTCAGTTGAGGCCAATGATGAAAAATTGAGTTGACTTGTGGAAAATTTTCATGTTTTCACGTTGCTCTTGAGTTCTCACATATTCATGCACAAGAGACCATGACCATTTGATTAATAAATGATTATTTGAACGAACACAAAAATGATATAGGCAATTCTTGATAATTTGGGCCTTGATTCATTGGTAGAAATCTGCCATAGTAGTCCCTTTGAGCTTAAGTATAAAAGAATGACAATTGAATTGTTTGCAATACCTTTTAGAATCTCATTCAAATTTTTTTCTGATATTACCATGGTTTTCAGATGCAATCTGAGCATATTGGCCAAATCATGTAAGTTATTTGTGAATTGAGAGTAGTATAGAATTTACTATAGTAACCTTTGAGGTGAAATACAGACATATGTGGCTTAGGAATGATTTAGGCAATTTTTGATCGTTTGAGCCTTTGAAGCCACCAAATGACATCATTTTATCTTTAGTTACCCTTTTGAGCTTAATACAAATCGAATGGCATGTGTTTAGGCACATGAATAACCCCATTCGGCATCGTTTCAAGATACCACATCAACCACCTTGTTGATAGCTTATACACTGTTTCCCACCCTCAAGGGAGTAAGCTTCTATTGCACTTTAAAAGTTCAAATAACTCCTATGATCTTAAGTGAAAATTAGAAGTGGAGTAACAATGAAAAAGAGAAAAATAATGAGGTGAATGATGAAGAGGATGAGAAAAGAGGATGAATTGAAAAGAAAAGAAAATTGATGAATTATCAATAGAAGGAATCGAAAGCGGGATGAGAATGCGCAAATTGATTATAATTTTAACTTACTCTCTTGCTTTGAATATCCTTTCCTTTTATTGAAGCCATGAACGTTACAAGCTTATTAAGACCTATTGACCAAGCCACATTTGTCTAATATACTAGTGGAGAAGATTATGAATAGTGAACCTATGACACTCAAGAAACACTTGTAATAAACATGGTTTTGACATTCACATATGAGTATCTCATTACCTAGTTTGATGCATTGTTAGCATTTATCAAAGCTACACTCTGTTTTTGAATAATGCAATTTGAACCTATACCTTGCAAAGTCCTATTGATTTGTGTGAGTAAATAGCGCTTTGAGTTAATGATTAAATGGAAATGGTAGCACACACACACTTGAGAATTCTTGAGAAAGTGATACATGTTTGAATACTTCTGAGGCCTACACAATTGGAATGTTTTACAACTTTGTTTTGTGTGTCTTTTCGTGTCAGTTTTGTTTTGATTTGTTTGTTTTGTTTTGTTTTTGTTGTTGTTTTGCTCGGGACTAGCAAAAGTTTAAGTTTAGGGGGTTTGATAAGTGTATTTTATACACTTAGATTTCTTCTTATTTTGCATGGTTTAGTGCTAATTTTAGATCAGTCACGCTTTTGGTTTTGTTCTGTGTTGTTTTGCAGGAATCCAGGTAATTACATGTTTTGTGGACTAAAATGGTACAAATGACGGAAGGAAAGGATGAATTGAAGTAAAAAATCTACACTTTCAATCAAAGCAACAGGCATAATTACGCCTGTCTTGAGGCGTAAAGACGCCTAACCCACGGCAAATCATTATTTGAAGAATTTCTTGAGGCGTAATTACGCCACATTTAGGCGTAGCTACGCCTAAGCTACGGCTTTTGTGATTTTATTCAGGCGTAAAGACGCCGTTTTTTAGGCACAATTACACCAGTCACGCGGGAAGCCATGCTTTTTGACACATCGACAGGCGTAATTACTCCATCTCTGAGGCGTCATTACGCCACTCGAATTTTGGAAATTTTGGACTGCTTCCTTATTTGATGCACGGGATTTTAAAGAGAATTTACCAAGGCACAAGGGGATATCAGACTTAGACACACATTCTTGGAGAGAAGGAGGCTAGGGTTGAAGAAAGGAGAAAATAATGACGACTCGGAGCAAAAAGTAGAGATTTCATCACGAGACGACGGCGTTCATCGGAGATCGAAGAATAGTGTCCAATTTGTTTTGTATCTCTAAACTTTTAGCAATTTTTATGGGTTATTTAAATATGTCTATGTGTTTAAATACTTCTAGCATGAGCTAATTTTATTTTCTAGGAGACGATGTAGCTTGTTTTGAAACTACACTTGTTACGAATTGATTGAAGTATTTGGATTTCCGTATGGTTTATTTATGTTTTCCTGTTCTTAATGATTTTAATCTACTGGCCATGGATTGAATGATGTTATATTCGTGATTATCACTCGGGAGAGGCGGTTGTGAATAGGAAAGAATGAATTCATATCGTGGTAGTTATATTGTTCGAGAGGCCTATAACTTCATATAAGTCGTTAAAGGAATTACTGTGCTTTTACAATTGTTTGATAATTGATCTTAGATAGGGATATCAAGATTGATGTTCGATGATTACTTCTGCTTAACACTCGGGAGAGGGAGTAGCAATAAATAAGAATTCTCGGCTAGTAAACTAGGAAATCCATAACATGGAAATCAATGAATGATAAGTGTAGTGGATGAACAAGTGAAATCGTACTCCTAGATTCGTCTCCAATTGATTTATTTTCAACTCAATAGTTGATCATCGTTAGTTAATTGATTTTATTATTCGCATAACACTCAACTATTCGATTCTCTAAATAAAGCAAATATTATTTTAATTCAGTACTTAGATCTAACTATTTAATCAATCTCTGTGGGTTCGACATCTTTTTATACTAAAACTTGACTACCGTGCGCTTGCGGTAAAGGATTTTCACATCAGTCATCTTGCTCTGCACGTCCAGCAGTTACAATCTTTAAAACTTTCATTCGCACGAGTATGAGTGCATCTAAAAGTTCTTCTCGTTGGTGATCTACTAGAACTTGCTTGATTAGAATCGATTGACGATGTTCTACTACTTGTTGGTCCTAATCTTTGCCCTGATCTGTAACTTCGGGCTTTCTGCTTTGACCAGAACTTCCTAGTTATCCATGAAGACCCACTTCTTCTTGAACTATTCATAAGGACGACTTCTATGTTTTTTCATCTTCCACCTTTGGGGGTAGTTTCCGATGCTAGTAGGGATATCATTCCCTGCACAACAAAGATGAGCTGTCTTGTTGATTCCTCTTAGCTTCTTGTAGTTCTTTTGGAGCTTTGCTTGATAGCACCACTCAGCAAGCTTCATTTTAAGAAATGACATTCTTCTGGACACCGTCTCTATTTCTTATGGTATATATTATTGGATAATCATTTCTCTCCATGGACTCGGTATTTTGGCAAAAAACAACTCTGCTGCATCTTTTTCTATCATCTTTGCCTTCCATATGTACTCTGTGAATAGTTTGATGTACTCGTCTATATAACAAATATCATGTAGTTCCAGGATATATAGAGCTTGTCAATATTTTTTCACCTTCTCATGCTCCATTCCTTCGAAGTAACCAACTACAATGAAACAGATTTTAAAAAATTTAGCCATTTTGTCCACAATTTCTTTCAATGACTCTCCGGCTAGAACTTCTTCCTTGGTATCTGGATCTGCAAGTTCCCAGGCAAGTCTGGTTGATCATTCTAGACTCATATTAAGGAGTAATATGAATCCTTCTTTTATTAGATCAAGCGTTCTTGCTGCGATTCTCTTTGTTAAAGCTCATTCATCAATAAGAACTTCTTGATTTTTAAAATACAAGATATCCATGTTGAGCAGAAGTCCATATGGATGTATTGATCTAACTTAGATTTCCTGTAAGGCATTTGATGTATGTCTAGCCTGCGAGAACGACTCATTGTTCCAACTGGGGGATCTAAAGTTGCTCCAGACGTAAAATCTTCCCGATGGGGCATTCTTTGATCTCCATCGGATGGTGGATTGTGTGGACTCGAAACTTTCCTGTGGTGGAAGTTAAGGAATTCCGCCAACTTGATTTGTTTTAAAGTCCACGAGATTTAATCCCGCAAACGAATCAGAAAGATCACGTAGGATTCTTTACATTACTTTGTAGGAAGTACTAGATCTCCTCGTAAGACTACAATCATTTTTCAGTCTCTGTCAAAGGTCGTCGGACCTCCTCCGTTTTCCCCTTTTAATGTAAAAAGGGTTATGTTCCATAGGATGGTGGTAACCACCATCCTTTCTTTCTTCCTGAAGAACTTTGTCGTGATTCCAACTCCTTAACTCGGGTTTGAACATCTCGAAGGTTTTCAAGAATGTTCTCCTGATGTTTGATCATGATCTCCATCTGACTTTGAATCTGATATATCTGTGCAGGGACATGGTATTGTAAATATGCATAACGCTGCACCTCTTTTGGATCTCTATAAAATCTTGGGATATCTTAGAAGTATCCAGCTCGATTTCTCGAAAGGTTGGTTCCCCATCCTATTTGTCTATTCAGGATCCTGTTGGATTGTTTGGATCTGGAATCATGAGGTTGTGTTCAGGATGGTCTTCTTCCTGAGCTTTTGATAACTCGAACTGAAGTTCGAGGTTCATCTTGTAAAGATTCCTCGCTAACTTCTCTTGTTGCTGATACTGGTATATGCTAGATGGCTAGCACCAACTTCCTGTAATATTTTCCATTTCTGGTTGAAGCGTTTAGCTTCGGCCAGATATTCTTGATTTAGTTCTTCCAATTTTTGGAAGTAACACATGTAAGAATGACAATTCGAACAATCGTTCGGATTCATATTCTCTTGTATTGTCTCCCCCGTTAAAGGATAATATTATTATTCAAAATATTATTATAGTATTTCCAGAATAAACATAGGCTCTGGTATCAATTTTTTCCACGGATCGTAGAAGTTGTAAGCTTAGAAGATTGCCTTAAGGGTATATGTGGGATTTTTAAATTTTTGCTTTGAAAGCAACAAATTATGCTTTGGCATTATCACTACCCATTAAAAATTTCATCATTTAAATTATCTTGTTTCCAATTTTGATCAATGGTCAAAATTCAGTATAAGTCTAGTAAGTCAATTTTGTTTTATATTTTGTCTTTTTCACTTGAGTGCCAATGTAGTACCGTCAATAATGTTCGACACCACATCATTAATATTCCATGTTTCATTAGCACAACATAGAAAAATGACTAAAGGTAAAACAAAGACAAGATTTTTGGAGTAAGAACGACTTACAGAAGCAAACGCGGGAATATGTAACGTGACAGATTTCTCAGTTTCCCCATAAATAATAGCACAGTCACGGGCTGTATTGCACAATATGCTAATTGTCACAATCAGGTCCTCGACATTAACTCTGACAACAACAATTAATGGAGTGCACACGTGAAAATCATGTGACTCATATCGCTCCATTTAAATCCCCTCTAGCCCTAATTTGCATCACACACTCTCGACAATCCTAATTTCTTCCCCAATTCACAGTCGTTTGTGAAGTAGGAGGATAATCTTTTATGAAGAAACTTTTTTTTTCCCCATTACAGTTTGTTGGGGTTCAACAATTGCCTCTGCTTTGTGATCGGTCGAACACCTGGCGCTTGTGCCAGTGTATAGTTGAAAAGATTGATGTTGCGCCATTACCCTTAACTATAGTTATTGGTAAAGCGGTAAGCGCTCGATCCTACAATTGGTATCAGAGCCAAGGTCGCGTGTTCGATTCCCATGAGTTGCAGAGAGTGCAATTATTGGGGGAGGGATTGTTGGGGTTCAACAATTGCCTCTGCTTTGTGATCGGTCGAACACCTGGCGCTTGTGCCAGTGTATAGTTGAAAAGATTGATGTTGCGCCATTACCCTTAACTATAGTTATTGGTAAAGCGGTAAGCGCTCGATCCTACACAGTTCTCAAAACAATGTCTAACAAGAGCATCACAAAATAATGATAACAATTCATCAAAATGAACCTATACATAAAAATGAAGTAAATATAGCATTGGAAGAAATACACGAAAGCATGATTATTTCACCAAATCTCCAACAAACATAACCGATATACGAAAATGACTTCGCGGGCATTCGAACTAGCAGTTTTCACGGGAGGGTTTCGAATTGGGAGGAATCCAGGGCACAAAATATAAATTGTGAACCAAGATTACAGACTAATGAGTTCACGTCTCATGTTCTGCGCTTCTCCTTCTATTCCGTCTAGACATAACCGCAGTTTTTGAAAACCGTGGCCCAGCCCAAACCTGTAACCGGGTCAACTGGCCGATTACCAGTTGACCCGGTTCGACGGGTCTGAACCGTAACCGGCCTGTCACTGTACGTGCTGCTTACGGTTCACGATGCAAAAAAACCGTGGAACCGACGGTTCCACGGTTTTGCTTATTAATATTATTATTTTTAATTCAAAACCAAAGGCTGAGATCATGTATCCGTTGCGAGATCTTATGCCCTTTGGTAGCGCGGAACCAACGGTTTATACAGTAAAGGCAAAGGCAAGGTGACATCTCCCGAACGGGTCAAACCTGATGTTGATATTGTTATTGATGATATTGAATTCACCGACGATTATCCCTTTGCTACACATGATACCCAAGAAAGTGCACAAACAAAAGTAAGATCTATGCCTCCACTTAAATCATCGATTTTTTACTGAACACTTTGACAAGGTGACTCTTCCATCCAGAGAGTTGGCACCAAATGCAAGTATTGTACAAGTTCGTATAAGTTTCAAAGTGGTGGTGGCTATGGATCTTTGAAGCGTCATAGCGAAACAAAGCATCTTGTGGAGTTTGGTAATGATTCTTCTCAAACTCAACTGTCTAGATTTCATTCCTCGGGTGAAGGTACCGACTCTCCACTTTTCAAATACACTGATGCACAATTAAGAGAATCGATGGCAAAATTTATCTCTGTAGAATATCTTTCTTTTAGTATTGCATATAGATTTGGTTTTGAAGATCTATGTCATGAATCTCTACAACCTGCTGCTAAACGTGTTCCTAGGACCACAGTCACACGAACACTTAAAAAATTAGTTCGTCAAAAAAAGAAAGAATTAGTTACATTATTTAGTACTTTGACGAATAAAGTTTCTATATGCTATGATATTTGGAGTGATCATTGGTAAACTAATTCGTACATGGGTATTACTTGTCATTGGATAGATAATTCATGGTCAATTAAAAAAAGGTTGCTCGCATATCGAGTGTTCAATGAAGCACACACCACACATAATATTTCTCAATTGATTTGTGTAATTTTAGAAGAATATGGTTTAACTTCCAAAGTTTTTTCTGTGTCATTTGATATTGCTAGTTCGAACACATTGAGTATTGAAGATCTTAAACGTGTTTGTCGACCTGCAATTGGTGGTTTATTTTTTCATATTCGATGTATTTGCCATATTTTGAACTTATGTATGCAATATGGATTAAGATCGTCAGATAATCAGATTCAACCAATTAAAATGACATTATCTTATTTGCAGTCACATCCGAGTTTGATGAAACAATGGGGTAAGTTTTGTAAGGTTAATGGCATGCGAACTAGAAAATTTCCATGAGATATACCCACACGTTGGAACTCAACATATAAATTGCTGATGCATATGAATATAGAGAGTTATTGTGTTCATTTTTTGCACAACATGGTGAAAACTCTAATATTTATGTATTTTTGCACCAATGGAATGTATTTAAAAGTATCTGTGAAATGTTGAAGGTATTTTATGATGCAACTGAACAATTATTTGGAGTTTATTATCCTACATCTCATTTAGTTTTAATGAACTGTTAATGTGGCACTTACCTGAAATGAAAATTTATCTAATTATATGTTAACCTCTTCTGTGGTAGAATTGAAGGTTAAATGTGAAAAATATTTTTATAATATTCTTGGACTTTTCTAGTTGCTTTTGCTTTTGATCCTCGACTTAAATTGGATGTTTTGCATGAAATGTTAGTGATGTATTATGAGGCGTTATCCCCCCCCCCCCGGATGATATTTCCCCAATTGACTCTTACATGGTAATAAATCGTGTTAGAAATTATTTGCATGTGATTTATAGATAATATAGTTTAATATATGGTGTACAAGAAAATGAATCACAACTACAAATTAGTACTACAAGTCATTCTAGCGGTATTAAACTCACAAACACACAACTTCTGTTAAAAGAGCGCACTAAACGTCCCAGGGGATCATCAAATTCCAGTAAGGAACTTGAGAATTATTTTACGACTTCTTTTGATTTCAGTGAAACAGATAGCGAGCATCAATTTGATATCTTGTGGTGGTGGTCACAAAAGAAACAAATTTCCCGATTTTATCCATCATAACAAAGGAATTCTTAGCTTGCCACACGTCAACCGTTGCTGTGGAACAAGCTTTTAGCGCAGAGGAAATATTTTGGATGTAAGACGATAAAAAATGACTCCAGATTCCTTAGAGGCCCAAGCACTAATGGACGATTGGGCTAGGGCATCAAAACGAAAACAAGGAATGGAATCAGGCTCAGACCAAGATGAATTTGATACCGAAGAAACTACTACGATGGGTACAGGTAACGAAGTGATTGAGCTGCGCCACTTCCAAAGGTAAGAAGGGTTAAAATGTAAGAAAATTACGTGGGCTTTGATTCCTCTACACCCTAAGAGGATACTTAAAAAGTTCAAGCCCTCCCTCCCCTTACATTTCCTTTGTTCTTTTTTATTATTTTTTATAGTAATTTTTAAAAAAATTTAAAAAAAATTTTATTTTTTTAATTTTAAAAAATATATGTGTCGAACCGTAACCGGTACCTTCTACGAAGGTTAATGTTAAAGGTCGAGCTCTTTTGAACCGTCAAATCGGCGGTTCACGAACCGTGGCCATGTCTAATTCCGTCAACGAACGACATTACATTGGGGTAGAAATTATGTTGTTCGAAGAATGGATTGTAAAAGAGAAAATTATATGTGCATCCGTTGTAGAATGGCTGTTTTACAAATTCTCATCTATTTTGAACAATTACATCTACCTCCCTTATGGAATAGATGTATTACAATAACACCTCATCTAGTTTGTAATAATATAAGAAATATTACAACTACCTCTAATGTGATTTGATATAAAAATACACTGTAGGGGACATATATGTTATTGTTCAAACTAGAGGGACTAAAACGATAATTATAAAAACTAGACGGGGTCTAAATGAAGTTCACACATTGTAAATTTAGGGATGGAAGGGTTTTAAATTGACACTTTTGAGGCCATCTCCAACCCTAAATTCCATTTTAGTACAAGTTTTATATCAAAATAGTGCAATTTCTGCACCAAACACAAACTCATATCCAACCCATCTATTTCAAACTTTATTTCAAATATTTTAAATGTTATTTATAATAATTATATTATTCAATCAATAATCTATTACCATTTTATTAATATAATTCCATTTTATTTCAATTTTTGCACCAAAGTAGTGCAATTTCTGCACCAAACATAAAACTCATATCCAACACATATATTTCAAACTTTATTTCAAAAGGAATATTCCTTACTATATTTTTTTAAAATTTTAACTATAATAATTATATTATTCAATCAATTATCTATTACCAATTTATTAATCATTTACAATTTTAATTATTAATAAATTTATCAAATGTAAATAATTTTTTTAAACGATTAAGTAAATTAAAATCAATATAATAACATAACAAATATTATTAAACGTTTAAAAATAAACTAAAAAAAAAAGAAAAGAAAAGGGGCAAGTTGCTGCGACATTATTGGCGCAGTAGAACTTTCCACGCCAATTTGGCGCAACAAGTACTATTCGATTGGGATGAGAACCTCAAGCCAAAATAGCGTGGGGTTAGAGATGGCCTGAAGGCACGTGATATGAATCTATAGAGACAATTTTATGTATTATCTCAAATCTCATCATTAAATAATATGTTCTTCTTTTTTATAGGTGGAGTGGTTAAAGATTTTTTTCGTATACCGCGAAACTCGAATACAAGACGTCGTCAAATGGAATTGAACTTTTACCAAGTTACGCCCACTGACATACACATAAGTATGAACACATTTCACGAGGGAAACACGTGTATACTCCCAGTTTATGTTCCACTTATACATCAACTCAATATTAAAATACAACACCTTTATACATAATCAAACATATAATCAATCATATTAAGTTGGTCTATGATAAAACTCGCGTCGGGTTATACAAGCATTTTCCCATGCAAGTATGGCACTCCAACACTGCTAACTAGTTCAGTCACGTTGATGCACTTCCTTTATTTTTTGTTTTTTTTTTAAGTTTTATTAATATTATAAATAGTAAAAATAATTTATCATGTTAATTTGAAAATATATTAAATACTTGTTTTAATTAGGTTTTGTTTACTAAATAAATAAAACAACTAAATTATTTTTATCTAATCTATTCATATATTAATAAATTTGTAAATAACAAAATAATGAAAATAACAAAATTCATCCATAAATTTGACGCTTTAGGATTCTGATTATGTTATCAAAATCAGGTCTTAGTCTTGTATCTTTGTTTTTTTTCTCTTCAGTTTTAATCCTTCATTTGATATGACAATGATGTGGTCGTTATGTCAGTGTCACATAAACACCATATCACAAAAAAAGATTAAAATTGAATCAAACAAATATTGTGGACTAATACTGAAATCTACTGAAATTTGATTATTTAAAACCAAAATGCTATAAGACTTAAATTGTACTTTTTTTCATAAAACAATTATGATAAATGGAATAATAGAGAATATTTCGAGAATACTTTTCTTAAAGTAAAGTTTGAAATAAATGGAATGTAGATGATCTTCCTGTTTAACGTAAGAAATTATATTATTTTGATTAAAAAAAAAACTATGCTAAGATAGTGCAATGGTTGGAGAAGAAGTTTTGTACAGCTTTGAACCAAGAATAAGTTCTTTGGTAAATATGGTTGAAAAATGAGTGATTAAATATATGGGAAATTAGCAATTTCTTGATAAATTATAGTTTCCGGTCACAGTAAACCCTACAAAAATAATTCACGAACCAGAACAATAGAATATAATAAACTCATGAAAGCATAATTCAAAGCCAAAGAACTTTGGATGGCCTGCAACAGATCTTGATTTTATTTCTTATTGAAAACATTCGAAATGAGATTTTTTGTACATATAAGGGAGCTGTGTTTACCTTCTTCCGAATCCAGAAATAACTGAAGCCATTGCCATGTCTGTAAGCTCGAAAAATAGTGCAGGAAATGGAATTATTTAGGCCAATTATCGATGCACTCGAAAGAGATGATGTCAAATCTATGTTATACAATTTTTGGTCGAAAATAATAGGCAGTAGAAGGACAATTTAACGTTGCCTTCAACAATTTTTTTTATTTTTTTTATTTTTTTTTATTTTTTTTTATAATCTACCGGTTCCGGTTTCGGAACCGGAACCGGACCGGTAGGACCGGAACCGGCGGTCCTACCGGTTTGGTTCTTCGGAACCGCCCCGGACCGGTTTCTAACCGGTTCCGGGGCGAACCGGAACCGTTAAGTCCGGTTCCGGTTTCGGACCGGACTTAACGGTCCGAATCCGGGCCGGGTCCGGTTTGACCCGGCCCGGTAAGCAGCCCTACCTATATGTAGATCCTGGAGGTTATAGCTGTGACTTATATTCTACATCAAAAAAAGATTTTATTAAGTGTCTTTCTTGTAAATGTGATATGTGTAAGCTATAAAAAGTTTGGCTAGTGTTACAACTTTATGATTGTGTTTTGGATCAGGAGAGAAATTGTGTTGTAGTAATAATTTTTCACATAGTGCATTTTCTTCTTTATTCCTGGTGGTTTTTCTCATGCTTTGAGAGTTTTTCACGTTAAATCATTGTGTTGTTATTATTTCACCTTTTGCTTTCTTTTTCCATAAAAGGTGCAGATCCTATGGGGATGAATTTGGAGGATCAAATTCCCAACAAATAGCATCAGTGCCTGGGTCCTTTTGCTGTGGTGGAGATTTGGTGTGGTAAGTGAATACATATTGGCTAAGGAGGTTTTGTCGAGGATGTTGGTATTTAAGTGGGAACTACCCCACCAATTTTTCTGAGAATCTTGAAGTTCTGTCTAGGAAAGATCGAGATTCTCACTTTCCTTGAAACTTACTTAATGGGTACTATTCAGATCTAATGTATAATTCATCGAAGTATCACAAGACAATGTCGGGAAACAGAGTTTTAAATCCAGTCAGATTTGATAGAGAAATATTAGATGGGAAAATCAACTTTGGCTTGTGGGAAATGCAAGTCATGGATGTGTTGATTCAATCTAGTTTGCACAAGGCGTTGAAGGGTAGAGTAACCCCCGAAAGTAGCAGTGATACTAGCTCAACTGATGGAACGACTAGTGCAACTGGCAAAGCTGGAATGAGCTATGAAGATTGAAAGGATCTGGATTTGAGAGCAGCAAGTGCAATCCTTATGTGCCTGGCCTAAAATGTTCTAGTAAATGTGCATGGAATGTAACAACAAAGGAACTCTGGGAAAAGCTCAAAGAGTTGTATCAGACAAAGGACGTCTAAAATCGGGTGTATCTGAAAGAGCAGTTTCATACATTGTGAATGAATGATAGTACTACTATTCCATATAATTTAGGCGTTCTCAATGACATTGTTTCAGAGCTTGAATCTATTGGAGTAAAAATTGATGACTCAATGACATTGTTTCAGAGCTTGAATCTATTTGAGTTAAAACTGATGATGAGAATAAGGGCCTTGAGACCCATGCAGTCTCTTCTACGTTTGTATGACACATAAAACCGATATTGATTAATGGAAGGGAAATTTATTTTATCAGAGGTTACTAGTAAGCTTCTTTATGAAGAGATGGGACTTAGATGGACTAATAGTTCACATGAAAATTCTGTTAAGGTAGCTCATAATTGGAAGAAGAATAACTCTCTGAAGAAAACTTGTTGGGGATGTGAAGAACTTGATCACGTCAAGATGTTCAAAAGCTGGAGCGGGTGACGTGTAATGTTAGTGGGACCACACATTTGCACAGGGGCATTGGTTTGGCGTTGGTGCATTGTGTGCGGTGGAAATTCATGTGGATCCCTGATTAACTTCCAGGATAGTCAAAACGTGGTTGCACCATACTTTTTTAGCAAAGTTATTCTTCGACATGAGCAGAATTGAAATGCTTGGAATGGTTTATTATGAGTGATTATGTTTTTTTATGGTGGAGCATATAGTTCTCTACATTAATAATGGCTATCTTGCAGTGTTGCTAGCAGAACCTATGTAGATCTTCATCGAGGTGGACTGTTGTGGGACGACAAAGGCACGAGGTGGAGATTGATGGATTGTGCATTTTCTTTATCCCACATCAGTTGGGAAAAATAAATGGGCCAAGTCATTTGCTATAAAATAGGCTTGAACATTTTGGTTTAAGTGCACTAGTTAATAGCTTCTCTAGAAACTTTTGGCTTTAAGAAAATTCTTCTGTTGTTTTAGAATATTGTAAAATTCCGAGTATACTCTGTGGTTGCAGCTGTGATTGATCTTCCACATCATAAAAGATTTTATTAAGTGTCCTTGTAAAGGGGAGAGATGTAAGCTATAAAACTTGGCCAGTGGAAAAACTTTGTGGGTGTGTTTGTGGTCATGAGAGAAATTGTGTGTGTCAGGATCGATTCCGGGGTGGGTTGCCATTCCACACCCGAGTTCAACAAACTTGAGCTTCAATAGCTCGTGTTCTTGAATTAATGCACCGAGAGATTATATCGAGTTCGATTACAAAATCGAGCGGAAGACACTCGACATAACCCGCTCTAAACCGATTAACTATTTGAAAGACATTTTAAAGATATGCAAGTAAAGTAAATAAACAAGCATTTGTTTATGGAAGTTCGAAGGTGGTGTAAGCCTTCTACGTCTCCCCTTCTTCCACATCATGGAAGGATTCCACTAGAAGACTTTGATTTATACAATCCCGTTGTACAAACCCGATCCAGTTGGGAATGCCCCATCCAACTAGAACTCCTAGCAACTCAACTATGTATGTTCTTTAATGTCTCACATACAAAGACGTCTCATCGGTTGTGATAAATCATCAACCGTTACAATGATATTCACTCGTCTATTAAGCTCTCAAATACAATGAATAGAGTGAATATATATGGCATAAATGATCTCTAACTAGATCTGATATAGCAAGGTAAGTGGTGCCAAAGGTTTGGGGAGTGCTCTTCATTTAGCAACTTTTGTCTTTGAAGTTCCCCAATTGAATCCCAAGTGGGTTTGCTTTGGAAGGCTTGGATTGATCTTCAATCAGCTGTTATTGAGCTTCCAAATCATGTATATATAGCCCCAAGTAATGATATATACGTTAGACACAAGAATATGCCCGTTGGAGAAGGTTCTGCACCATTCCCGAGCTTGCAACGGTCATATTCTGGTTTTTGGGCTCTTTGTATTTCGGACCGGATTGGCCGGATCAGCTTGGGCAGATCAGTCTGGCCAGATCAGCATGGTAGATCAGTCTGGCAGATCAGCACGGGTATATCAGTCTGGTCCGGATCAGCACGGGCAGATCAGTCTGGTCCGGATCAGTCTGGTCCGGATCAGCTTGTTACAAAAACAGATTGATAAACTTGCTCTTCGATCTGTTGCTTGTAACTCTTCATTCTTTGATTTCTGGGCAAAGTGATCTACATGAAAGTTGTCTCCCTTTCTCTTAGCTTTCCACAGAATCAAGAATCGCTCAATTTCGAGTTTGTATGAGATAGTTATGCTTGAAATACAAGGCAATGCTCCTGCTGTCTGTTTGCTGGATGCAACAGCATATGTCGTGACTTGCAGAAGCCTTTTGGCCATCTTAACGTCCGATTCAGTCTTTAACTTCCCAAGATTACTTGTAGATCTTTGTCTTAGCTTTCCAACCCATACTGAATCGTTCCGTTCCGATAAGCGAGCTAAGAGTTATGCCTACCAGACTGACAGGGACTTTGCTGTAACAGCTCGATTTTACAGGCGTCACATGGCGTGACGTGCAGAAGCTTTTTGGCCATCTTAACGTCCGATTCAGTCTTTCACTTCCAAATATGACTTGTAGATATTTATCTTAGCTTTCCAACCCATACTGAATTGTTCCGTTACGATAAGCGAGCTAAGAGTTATGGCCACCAGACTGACAGTGGCTTGCTGAAACAGCTTGCTGTTTCTTCGCGGTTCAGCTCGATCTTGCAGGCGTCTTTTCTCCTTGATAACATTCGAACTAGCCAATCTGTTGTGAAATATGACTTTTAGTATTTTGAGTTGGCTGTTCAATCTCTTTGGAAGCACGCCATTTCGATATCCGGGCTATTATATATGATCGAAACAATCCGCTATGCCAGAATTCCAGTCTTGGTCCAGCTTGATATTTTCAAGCTACTTCTTTGTAATTCATCAAGCTCTTAATTATGATCTATGAACTGCACACTTGATGAAATAAGTTAGCAACACAATAACAAGTTTTGTTAACATCAAAACCAAGATTATTCGGGTTCTCAAAACCCAACAATCTCCCCCTTTTTGATGATCACAAAACTTGAATAAAAATATGAACATTAAAGCACAATGTTGCATAACAAGAAAAATCATATTTTTTAAACAACATATTTCTCCCCCTTTTTGTGTGAATCAAAAAGGAAGACAAATAAAATTTACTCCCCCTCAAGGATTGATATTAAACTATCCCCCTTAATTTTAAAATGTTTGAAAATTTGAGCAAGAGAGGGGCAAATGGGTAGGCTAAAACAAATTAAAAAAAATGCAATGCACATTAAATTTTTGAACAAAAATAACCTCTTTTGATGATGCATGTAGCATACTTGGCAACAAATTTGAAATTCTTGACAAAACTCAACAATGTTCATTTCATCTTTCAGCGATGGCAGCACATGAGTCAACTTTACAGAATAAACTGCTGTTCCTCGTGAAGAATTAGGCTGCACGACTATACCGTTGCGATCCTCTACGAGTCTAGTATGCAACGCAAAAAACGGTTCGTCATTTGGATATCCGAGCAAGAAGTTATGCCAATTTTCCCAAAGTCGCTGCAAGCTGCCAGAAAAACTAAAATGCTTCGAAAATTGTTAGATAAAATCTCAAAATAAAAATTTTAAACTTAAAATAAATTTAGAACAATTTGAACGAAAATTAAACCTTTAAAATAGATTTTAAAATTATTTTCGTGCAAAATGAATGCAATGAAATTGATTTTTATGCTAAAAAATTTCATACACCAAGTTTAGAAAAAATATGCTATGAAAATATTTCAGCTCTTGAGAAAATTTTGAAAATGATTTTAAAAGATATCCGCTACAAAAATCGGTTCAAATGCTTTCCAAGAACAACCCGCTCTAATACCACTTGTCAGGATCGATTCCGGGGGTGGGTTGCCATTCCACACCCGAGTTCAACAAACTTGAGCTTCAATAGCTCATGTTCTTGAATTAATGCACCGAGAGATTATATCGAGTTCGATTACAAAATCGAGCGGAAGACACTCGACATAACCTTCTCTAAACCGATTAACTATTTGAAAGACATTTTAAAGATATGCAAGTAAAGTAAATAAACAAGCATTTGTTTATGGAAGTTCGAAGGTGGTGTAAGCCTTCTACGTCTCCCCTTCTTCCACATCATGGAAGGATTCCACTAGAAGAATTTGTATACAATCCCGTTGTACAAACCCGATCCAGTTGGGAATGGCTCATCCAACTAGAACTCCTAGCAACTCAACTATGTATGTTCTTTAATGTCTCACATACAAAGACCTCTCATCGGTTGTGATGAATCATCAACCGTTACAATGATATTCACTCGTCTATTAAGCTCTTAAATACAATGAATAGAGTGAATATATATTGCACAAATGATCTCTAACTAGATCTGATATAGCAAGGTAAGTGGTGCCAAAGGTTTGGGGAGTGCTCTTCATTTAGCAACTTTTGTCTTTGAAGTTCCCCAATTGAATCCCAAGTGGGTTTGCTTTGGAAGGCTTGGATTGATCTTCAATCAGCTGTTATTGAGCTTCCAAATCATGTATATATAGCCCCAAGTAATGATATATACGTTAGACACAAGAATATGCCCTTTGGAGAAGGTTCTGCACCATTCCCGAGCTTGCAACGGTCATATTCTGGTTTTTGGGCTCTTTGTATTTCGGACCGGATTGGCCGGATCAGCTTGGGCAGATCAGTCTGGCCGGATCAGCGTGGTAGATCAGTCTGGCAGATCAGCACGGGCATATCGGTCTGGTCCGGATCAGCACGGGCAGATCAGTCTGGTCCGGATCAGTCTGGACAATCAGCTTGATACAAAAACAGATTGATAAACTTGCTCCTTGATCTGTTGCTTGTAACTCTTCATTCTTTGATTTCTGGGCAAAGTGATCTACATGAAAGTTGTAGCCCTTTCTCTTATCTTTCCACGGAATCAAGAATCGCTCAATTTCGAGTTTGTATGAGATATTTATGATCGAAATACAAGGCAATGCTCCTGCTGTCTGTTTGCTGGATGCAGCAGCATATGTCGTGACTTGCAGAAGCTTTTTGGTCATCTTAACGTCCGATTCAGTCTTTGACTTCCAAAGATTACTTGTAGATCTTTGTCTTAGCTTTCAAACCCATACTGAATCGTTCTGTTCCGATAAGCGAGCTAAGAGTTATACCCACCAGACTGACAGGGACTTTGCTGTAACAGCTCGATCTTACAGGCGTCACATGACGTGACTTGCAGAAGATTTTTGGCCATCTTAACGTCCGATTCAGTCTTTCACTTCCAAAGATGACTTGTAGATCTTTGTCTTAGCTTTCCAACCCATACTGAATCGTTCCGTTCCGATAAGCGAGCTAAGAGTTATGGCCACCAGACTGACAGTTGCTTGCTGAAACAGCTTGCTGTTTCTTCGCGGTTCAGCTCGATCTTGCAGGCGTCTTTTCTCCTTGATAACATTCGAACTAGCCAATCTGTTGTGAAATATGACTTTTAGTATTTTGAGTTGGCTGTTCAATCTCTTTGGAAGCACGCCATTTCGATATCCGGGCTATTATATATGATCGAAACAATCCGCTATGCCAGAATTCCAGTCTTGGTCCAGCTTGATATTTTCAAGCTACTTCTTTGTAATTCATCAAGCTCTTAATTATGATCTATGAACTGCACACTTGATGAAATATGTTAGCAACACAATAAAAAATTTTGTTAACATCAAAACCAAGATTATTCGGGTTCTCAAAACCCAACAGTGTGGTTGTAATAATTGATGTGCCTAGAAATAGATACATTTAGTGCATTTGATTATCTACGATTTAGTAGATTTTGATAGCTAATTTGATACATATGTTACTTATTAGTATAACTGCTTGAATTTAGATGGAAAAGAAGAAAACAAACTAACAACAATGAATTAATAGCAAGGAAGGGCTTAGAAATCAAGAGAAGTCGAAGACGCGAAAAGTCGATAAAAGTTGAAAAAAGAGGTACCAATCGATTAGTGCGAAGGTCACGATCGATCGGTGAATTATGTACTCGAGGCAACAATTTTGAAGAGTTACCGATCGATCGGTGAAGTGCGAAGTTTGAAAAATAAAAAGCTAAGAGCTACCGATCGATCGATAAACATGGACCGATTGATTAGTAGGCCTGTCCGAAAAAAGAAAAAAAAGAAAACTTGATTTCTTTCCATTCAAGTAGGACTCTTCCCTACTTTTTCATCCCTATTTATACCCCTCGAAAATCAGACTTGAGAAGAACTTTTTCATACCTTCCATACATTAGATAATTAGTTTTAGACCTAGTTTTCATATTCTATCATAGTTTTGAAGGCGGCTACTAAGATCAACATGAAGGCGAGAGTGACAACCTCGACAAGTGACGATCCAACTAGTTTCTTTTTACTTTATTTTATGCTTTCGAGATTAATTTTTGTTGTTTTTAATCTAGTTATGAGTAGCTAAACTTTTATTCTTGGTTGAGGAAGACAAAGCCATGTAATTTATGATTTTCATGAGATTCATGTTCTTAATTGTTGATTTTTATTGAGTATCAAGAGTTTTTCTATAATTTATTGATATGATTGATACGTTTCATTATGCTATTAGCATTCTAATAGTTGTGCATGCAATCTAATACTTAGCCTATGAAGCAACTAAGATTAATGAATTTCCTCTTGTGAGTTTGTTAAATTCTTAGGGAAAACACTTGACTAGATTAAACATACACGTTTGGATTATGTTGTTTAGCTTTATCGTTCTCACTAGCTTTGAAAGCTATAGTTAATATTAGTCTAAGCTACTGTTGTTTTGATTTATTGATCGGTAAGGGTTAACTTAGAATGCGCGGGTAATTTTAAATGGACATAAGGTGAGAGGAGTTGAACTCCAATAATAAATATTCGACTGAAATTAAAACTAAATCTTTTTGTGAAAACCAACTATTAAATTCAAAAATCAAATGTAGAATCGACTGAAACCAAGACCTTATTTCATTGATAATTTGCTAGTAGTTTTAGTTCTTGATTTCACAAGCTATAATTCATCTCACAAATCTCATATTTTATTGTTTTATTTTGACTTTCATTAACACAAGAATTCACACCTCCTCGTGGGACGACCGCTACTCACGCTACTACATTATCGTTATCAATCTTTTGGATTGAGTGGGTTCATTTGGGTGTACACGATAAACGCACAACTGCACGCCAATAATTTCCACAGTGCATTTTCTTCTTTGTTCCTAGTGAATTTTTCCCAACATGTTTTAAAGTAAATTCCACAAGTTCTAATTGCTCGTAGACAGGGGTGATTCAAACATTTTGGAGGCCTTATGCAATTTATAAAAATGAGACATTTACTGAAAAAATATAAAATAAAGTGAATATTAAACTAAAAACTTACTTCTTGCCTTTTTTGATGTAAAATTATTTATTAAACTTTTGTATTCAAGTTTAGCCAATAAGTCATTTTTTATTTGTAGAACCACTGATCCATTTAATCGTTCTTGAGACATAGTTGTTCGTAAATAATTTTTTATTTACAATATTTAGTATTTTGACAAACTTCTATCTACAAATGCAAATGTAACTGTTATAATAAGTAATATTCTATATACTATAAAACAATTGAGAAAACAATTAAGTTCTTTTATTAAATTAGTATTTCAATTGAGTTTTAATTTCTACATTTGCAACTTTTGTAAGACCGTTGAACTCCGAAAATAAATATAAACCATTAATATTAGAATTACATATCTGGTTAATATAAGTTTCAATTCCAAGAATTTTTTTTTTCCAAATCACAATCAATATAAGAATTTAATCGGTCAATGTCAAATAAAAACAAAATATATATCATCACATTTTGAAAATAATTCACTACAAAGGATGCTATTTTTTTTACAGTGAGAGAGAGAAATTGTGTGATTCAGTATATTACTTATTAATATGGAATTTTAATTAAATATAAAGTTTTTTTTAGATTCTCAACTCTATAATTAATAAATCCATGGGCTATGAATTGAGGTCTAAAACAAATGTTTTGATGACTTCGTGGTTGCCCCTGCTCGTAGGCTAGGCTAGCGTGGCTGTTGCAGTAGGGGCCAATTTAGGGTATGTTTTGAGATTAATAAATCAATGGTGTATCCAAGATTCGAATCCCCCCTGGGCTGACAAGCTCCTAAACGAGTCTTTTCTTCCAACTTCTTCTCCCATATCCTCGACCAGACTGAAGCTCCTTTCGTTCCAAGATTTTGTCTGAGGAAATCCAAATTTTTATTCATAAAGGGACATAAACAATGGCTGAACATAGATAAAAAAAGAATTGTTCACCCCGGGCTGCAGCCCAATCCGCTCTTGCAATAAACCGAAATTTTTTCAGCTGATTTGACTATGCTATACATGAAGATTTAGCTACTCCCAACATATACGTAGCCGTTAAATCCTAAGACATGGTTCTTTTTCTCCATCCAACGAATATGTATCCACACCTGGTGCTTATTCCCCATCCAACAAACGAGGCTGCACCGGCATCGTGCAAAGCCTTCCCAACATTACATGTTTTCGGCCGTCTATCATTATTAATCGAAATCGATGCCCCAACTAACTTACTATGTTGTTCTTTAGTAACAATTTTTTTTTAAATATAATAATGGGACCATGTCTTTATAGTTTTTTTTTAATAATAATGGGGTGTGTGATAATGTGATTTACAAGACTCGAACATGAGCTATTTCTCAAAGTGGAAAGATCACAACAGTGACGAAACCAGGATTCTGTAGCTGGGGGGCTGTATTAAATATAAATCAAAAAAATTTTTGATTAACAAATTCGATAAAATGCGCTATCTATAATACTTCAACCCAAATGCAGATGAAAAGGTCAAAAAATAACAAATATCAAATGCACTAAAATACAATAAAAAAACTTCATTAATAATGTGTTTTACTCTACGAGACTTCTCGCCATAATCATCTATTTTCAATATCTACTGAATCAGCAAACTCTCGTTCAATATACACAATCATGCAATATGTGAGAAAATCAATGTACATCTTATTGCGGAGTGATGTCTTAAAAAACTTCATAGCTGGAAATGATCTCTTTGTGGCTCCTGTTGAAATTGGAAGCGTCAACACTAATCAAATTAATCTATCCACACAAAAAAAAAGTTCAAATCTTCTTGTTTCAAACAATATTGGAATATTTTGAAAATATGCAAGACGAACAACAGTATACTCATAATGCTCTAACTGTGGTCTCAGAGTATCTAACTCAATTCAAGTATAATCTCGATGGTAGGATTTTTGAGCAAGAGCGCAAATATCATCAACACTAAACAATCTGAATGCATCGATATGATTTAGAGCTTAGCTAAAAGTTAGAATGTGAAGAACTAAGAGAATGTGAAGAACTAATTGTACTTATTTGATCATCATTTGTTTTGTTGTAAAATGATGGGACAGTTTTGTCCGCATAGGAATTTGTTCATTTGACATTGTAATCAATGATCTACAATAACCAATGAGTAGTTTTAAAGTTTTATAACGAAATAATTCAACACTAATATAATCTTAATATACATAGATTATGCACAAAATTTTAACAAATATTGTACAAAAATAGATGAATGATTAAGTTGTTAATCACACTTCGAATTAGGGATGCTTATCAAACCCACCGGACCGGTTACGAGTCTGATTTTACCGGAATCGATCCGGTCCTATAAGAAATCATATTTTCCGAGTTCGCCGATTCCGGTTCAACCCGGTTTGAATTCTTTTTTAAAAAAAAAAAAAATTTGTTGCAAAATTTTGTCAAAGGCAGGGATTTAACACACGACCTCGTGCGTTCAAATGAAAAACGCTAACCACTAAGCTAATTGATCTCTATGCTTATAAGTTGAACTCAATTATATTTATATAAAACCAATTTTTTTTTTATCAAAATAACGGATCCGGTTCAGCCTGGAACCGTATCCGTTTGGTTTGGAACCGGTAAGATTCCGATTCCGAAACCTTAGAATCGATCCGGACCGGGGCTAACCGGTCCGATTTTGGGCCGGGTTCGAATTGATCCGGCCCGATAAGCATCCCTACTTCGCATGCCATATAACTTTAATTGAAGATTTAAAAATATAATGATAAAAAATTAACATTATAGTCCAAAATATCATCAGTAAATATTTAACAGTACAAATTAAATTATCCTTCTATAATTAAGATGTTAAAAACTAAATACAAGCCACAAACAGCCAATTACCCAATACACAAAACCAAATTTCAAAATCTTCCTCTGTTCTCCTTAAATTTCCATACGATATCACCAAAATGAAACACCGAGAAGCAGCCGAAATTTTAGCAGCAAAAAAGTTACCAACCTGTTTCTGTGAAGCACTGTGATTTCAAAACCATATTTCAAAAATCCTCCTCTGTTTTATACAATATCATCGAAATGAATCTGCCCTAAAAAATTTAGGGTGTGGTAATTGGCAAATAAAAATTGAGAAAATTACAAAGTTCTTTCAAATAAGTCTATTTTATGAAAATTAAGATTAGATCATTTATTAGGATATAATTACCCTTGTTTAATTAAACAAATTATAATACACAATAGGGCAATGATTATCCTTATTTGCCCGATCCTTTATTTCATCTTCCATGGAGCCTCCACTTTTCCACCGACATCCTCATCGTCTTCCTCCTCTTTCATTGTTGGCGGAGTCCCTCGCCGCCGTTAGTCCATACATCCACCGCTGGTTCTTCAAAACTTATTTTTAAAAACTTGTTTTCACTTTTCAATGAATTGTTTCTGCAGTTTTGTCCAGCGGCGTTAAGAATTCTTCGAGTTCATCTTTGGATGGCATAATGTCCATTGTGAAAGGCCGACGAGCACTTGATTCGAGCGGAGAAAAGTGATGTGTGCGTGAGGAATTCCGAAAGGAAGAAATTAAATATCGAGCTCAGATTTAGGATTATTCTTTTGTCGGAAAATTTTAAATTGAATCGAGGGACGTGATGGAGAAAATGATAATGATCTGTTATTGTGAATGGATATCATGATTCCCAAATTCTTGATGTTTTAACCTTTTACTCGCTATTTTTGTGGGTTCATAATTGTTGCACTCAAGCGATACATGTATATTATATTTTAAGTGTATCACTTGTGTCTAGCGGTGCATGTAAATTACATATACCGCTAGACTCATGTAATGATTGTGACTCATACGGTGCATGTAAAAAGTTACTCATACGGTGCATGTAAAAATTACCTCTGCGTTGCATGTAAAATAATATTTTAAGTACACCACATGAGTCTAGCGGTGCATGTAAATTACATACACCGTTAGACTCATGTAATGCATGTGACTCATACGATGCATGTAAAATTGACTTATACGGTGCATGTAAAAATTAATCATGTGGTGCATGTAAAATTGACTTATGCACTCATGCGGTGCATGCAAAATTGACTAATGCGCTCATGTGGTGCATGTAAAAATTAATCATGCGGTGCATGTAAAATTAATCATGCGGTGCATGTACAAATTGACTCATACGGTGCATGTAAAATTGACTCATGCGGTGCATGTAAAAATTGACTCATGCGATGCATGTAAAAATTAATCACGAGGTGTAAAATTACTCATGCGGTGCTTATAAAAATGGACTAATGCGGTGCATGTAAAATTGACTCATGTGGTACATGTAAAAATTAATCATGCGGTGCATGTAAAATTACTCATGCGGTGCATGTAAAATTGACTCATGCGGTGCATATAAAAATTGACTCATGCGGTGGATGTAAATTTTTACTCATGCGGTGCATGTAAAAATTGACTCATGCGGTGCATTTAAAATTGACTCATGCGGTTCATATAAAATTGACTCATGGGGTGCAGAGTGTTTTGATAAGTGGAGTTAGTTTGGTTATTGTATTAAAAAATGGACTTAGTTGAAAGAATTTTTTTGGGTGACTGAGCTGAAAAATCTTTTATCTAATGATACCGACCCGAAATTTTCCCACAAAAATTAATGTTAGTAATGGATTATGGATATGGGCTTTAAAATATAGTGGACTTTGAATGTCGTGAATATATATATACTCTGGGCTAAAGCCCAGTCTAACCCACCTAATATTTCATCCATGCAAGCCTCATGTGGTCTTTATAGTTTTTCAACATTGTTAAGATGAGTTTTCTGAAAGAAATAATATTAATTTGTGTTAAGATATAATAATAAAATATCTTTTTAGGAAAAAAAATATAAAGAGAAATTGAAACTCCTAAAAACACATTTTTTACTTTTGAATTTCGAATAAAATATTTTTCTTTGAAACTACGATATTAAACTTCACGAGATAGTCTTATGATTAAAGAATTGATCAGTTGAATGCTCATATTAACATAATTACATGACACTGATCCAAACATTGGTGTCTTAAAAATAGGAAAAATTACGATTGTATCAACCGTAGAATAACTGTAATACGAATTTCCTTCTAATTTGAATAATAATAGACAGAACCCTGTAAAATAACTGTATTACAAATTTTCCTCCTCTAGTTAATAATGGATGAATGGAAATTACCTTGTCTCCAACATTATTTGAATAAAAATACATAGTAAGAAGGTAAACGTTATTTTTTTTAAGCTCAGAGGCGTAAAATAATAATTATGAAAATTAGAGGTGTCGATTTTCTTCTCTTCTTATAAATGGGTATTCCGTATAATCATTCAAATCTTTCCATATATAATCAACAATCAACATGCTTAGTGGTTTGTATGGCTGAATTAGTAATCCCCACTCCTCCATCTATAAACAGATTATGCCCACTAACATACTTGGACTCATCACTTGCAAGAAACAGCGCCCCATGCGCAACATCATCCACTCTCAGCACATGTCCCTTTAAGATTCCCAGCTCCATCCATAGCCCGCTCTAGCTCTTCGTCGTCCATCTTCATAAACTTCTTCGCTAGAGGCGTCACCATTGCAGTAAGGGGACAGACAATTCACCCTTATCCCAAACTCTCCCCAATTCCACGGCCAAGTTCTTTGTAAGCCCCACCACTGCATGCTTTGAGCTTGTGTACGCGTGCGTGGCGGCCCCTCCGATCCCCGAGCACACGCTTGACATCGAGATGATGCAGCCACGTCGTGCCGGGACCATGACGCGAGCCGCGTGCTTCATACTGAGGAAAATGCCTGTTACGTTGATGCTCAGGACGCGTTCGAAGTCGGATATTTACGGTGTCGGTGATTCGGGACTTGGGGGGATCACAGATTCCGGCGCTGTTGAACATGATGTCGAGTTTTCCATACGTTGAGATGGCAGTGTCGACAGCGGTTTTAAGGTGGTCTTCGTTGGTTACGTCGCAGTGTATGTAGGTTGAGTTCGAAGGGTCGATGGATTTGATGACAGAGTGGCCTAATTCGTCTTGGACATCGGCGATGATGACTTTGGCGCCGTGTTTGGAGAAGAGCTTGGCCGTGCATTCGCCGATGCCGCTGGCTCCGCCGGTTACTAGGGCTACTTTTCCTTCTAGCCTATGTAGAATTGCATGGCAACAGATGATCAATTGGACTATAAAATCTGTGATGCTACAAAGAATTCAATTCTTGAAACAGGAAATAGATTTAGCTGTCTCAATCAAATGTAACATACACCATTTCATAACATATTAACCTTGCATTAATAATAAACAATAAACGATAAATTTCTAACTTTCCCATTTCTCATCTCAATTATTTTTTATTTCGCGTCACAGGACAATACTTCGAGCATCATATCTCGGTAAATATCGATTAGTCAATTATTCACATTTTCAATTTATCTATTTAAAGCACATCATATGTGATTAGAACTGTCAAAATGGGTCAGGACCCCACCCCAACCCGCCAAATAGGCGGGTTGGGCCAGCATTTTTAAGGCCCGCCAGCATGCGGGCCTATACGGGCTGACCCAAACGGGCCACGGGTTTTGGAGGGCCAACCCGCGGGTTGGCGGGCTGGCCCGCGGGTTGGCCCCATTTTTTTTTTTTATTAACAAAATTTGTTATTTCTTTTTTTTTAGGCTCAATTCATAGATAAAAACTCAATATCACATTGAATTATTCGATCTACTATATATTTTTCACTTTGTCTTGCTTGAAAGTTGTAACAAGTATTTGAAAATTAAGTAAAATACTGATTCACTAATCAAGTTTTTTTAGTAGCAATGTTAATATCTAGATAAAATCTAAAACAAGTTTCAGTATTCTTCTAGCATCAGTTCCAGGTTCGGCAAGTTTAGATGGAAATATTTTTTCTTTAAAAAAAAATTTTAATTTTTTTTTAACAAAAAAAATTAAAATTGAAAAAAAATTATTTTGGCGGGCCAGCCCGCCCCAACCCCCGGCACGCTTCGGGTCAGGTTGGGTTGGGGTTTTTCCAACCCGCCTCGAGGCGGGCCCAAACGGGTTGGGCCCGTTTGGACCACGGGTTGGGCGGGCCAACCCATTTGGATCGAGCTGGCCCACAGTTCTATATGTGATCATTATCCCGTAATAGTGTCAATTGCAACATCATAATCATTTTTCAATTTCAACATGCTATTAAATAGGTAAATAAAGGGACAAACAATAATATATAATGGCACTCTCACAAACAATCTTGCACATTTTTTTGGTATGCCTATGCTATGGTAGTCTAATTTCAAAATGGCCCTCTAATTATAAATTTTCAAAAATTATGTATATTTAAAAAAAAAACAAAAAAACTCATCATTAAATGATATAAAGCTGACTGACCGACAAGAGAGTGCAGAGCTCCGAATTCCTCGTCGCAGCCGCTTACTCAAGTTTCAACGCACCGTGATACAGAGTCGGGATTCAAAATTATTTAGAACTGATTGAGCTAAAAGATTGTTATAAAACTAAATTTCTGGAAATTAACACTAATCTTAACACTAATATGTTGGCTCCGCCAATGCACCACGCACTTAAGATTTAAGAAAAAAACTATGAATAAGTTCTTTACAAAACATATTTTGATTAATATATGGGCAGTTAACAATTTAGTAGACTTGAATAATAGCCAGGTTTACCTTCTTGCGATTCCAGAAAGAACCGAAGCTGTTGACATTCCTGTGAGATCAGCAGTATAAGGAATGCAGAAATTAAGCCAGTATTCGAGAGAGAGACATAGTTAGCCAAATTTATAGGCCCCGTAAATTAATATATATTTTTATTAAAATTTACTCTTTATTAATATGTGTTACATACAATTATATATTCATATTTTATTTGACAATTATATATTCATATTTTTGCCTAATATATCTTAAATTTTTACAAAAAAATAAAATAAAAATTATTAGGACCGTGTCTGGCCTGTACGATCAAGCTCACAAGTATCAAAGAAGGATAAACGATAAACTTAAAAAAATAGTTCTATAGAATATAGATTTTTCTAATACTAACACCAAGTCTTTAGGACTAATCAATAAAACTTATTTTAATAAAAAATAGTCACACGTAAAAATTCTTAACAAATTTAGTCTCGTAGAAATTAATTTTTAACAAAAAGTGGTATTGTAATTGAATATATGCTTTGAAACCACTTTTAATTAAAAAATAAAAGTTTGAGACTGGTATTTATTAGAACAACAGTTTGGAAATATTTTGATTAAAATAATTTTCATGGGACTATATTTAATTAGTTCTAAGAGTTTGAGATTATTATTATAAATAACTATATTTTTTATAAGACTTTTTTTAAATTTACCCAACTATAAATTTGCCTCTGTACCGATGAATCTGAAGGCTCAAAGTAAAATAATTAAAAACCATAACGAAATTATTGGTGGAAGTAGACGAAAGTGAAGGGGCAAGAGGACAAGCAAGTGAAACAAGTAATCCCATAATTATGTATAATAACTAAATTAGGTTTTCATTGCACAAACCCACACACCAGAAAATGAATTGCATTGTTTCTTTTGTGTCCGCTTTTATAAACATCAACACACATAGAGACATACATATACATATTTATGTTTTTTTATCTTTACAAAAACTCGGTTCATATAAATATTTTCTACACGATGGTGTAAGTGTCACTGATTTAACTAAAGTAATAGGTGTCTAGCCTTATTAATTTCACGGTGAATTGTGGACAATCCAACACCAATCATTGTTTGCAATTGCGTATTGAATGTATTTTTATGTTATTTTTATTTTTACTTAAAGTTGGAAAAAATTGATTTAAGCAAAATTTAAGTGTTTGCTATTAAAATGAAAAGTAGTTTAATTAACTTCAATTAATTACAAAATTGTCATCGTTCAGCTTAAAGCTACCAAAAGCATCTCAAGATTTGTTACTATGCTTCTGCTTTTACATGTTTTTTTTAGATAAACAATAGCAGAAACAAGGAAATCAAACACCCAAAATCTATTTTTTTTTTTGTCTGAAAAATACATAAGCAATTATGATAAGCATTTGCAAACACTCATTAAATCCTTTTCCACCTGGTAAATTGGATGCATTACTCTATGACTTGATTAATCCTTATTTAGATCATTTAGGGGATTAATCACGAAGCCACTAGGGATTTGAGTTGATGTAATGTATCTTTATGCAGTACAAATAAAAATGTGACCTCAAAAAGGGATGGGCGGATGGCAATGGGATGCTATTAGTTTGGTCAAAACAAGGATCCACACCGCTACAAAAAAAAAATTTAACTCATACCCGCCCGCAAACAAAATAAAAATTTTTTTTAGCTAGAAATCAATTTTGAAGCATAAAAATTGAGTTTCGTGATTGAATTTCATTTTTTCTCTAGTAAATATTTATAATAAACCGTGAAAAAAATGATCAACCTTTTTTAATATGAACACGTGAATTTTGATATAAAATTAAATAATGTCACATTATGATTCAGCCAAAGAAGTGAAATATATATTCAATATAAATTAAAAAAATTAATATGAATAGCGATGCGGGTTCGGCCAAGCCCGTGACCCGCCCTTCATTCCCCTCCCCGACCCACTTCAAATACCATATAGAGCGGGTCCAGACCAGTCCCGGTGGGATGCGTTTAATATTGATCCAGGTAAGATCCGGATCATTATCATGAGTTTTTTAATAAAATAACCCTAAATAAATAATTAGTTCTCAAAATAACCCAAAACATAACTAATTATACAAATAACCTTAGCCGCCAACTGAGTTGGCATATTCAATAGAAGACGCCAACTCAATTGGCGTGCCCAACTTTCTTGGTTGGCGTGTTTAAGACACGCCAACCAAGTTGGTGTGGCCAACTTCGAAAAAATTGGCCACGCCAACTTTTATTTTTATTTTTTTTCTTTTTTTTTCTTTTTTTAAATAAAAAATAAATTTAAAATAAAATAAAATAAAATATATACAAGTCCAATATTTATATGAATTTTGTTTGCGCACAACTCATAAATCAATTCAATATAATTTGCATGCACCAATTATAATTAAATGCACCAGTTATAATTTGCACGCACCCGTTATAATTTGCATGCACCAGTTATAATTTAAATGCACCAGTCATAATTGTACGCACCAGTTATAATTTAAATGCACCAGTTATTATTACATGCGTCAGTTATAATTATATATGCACCAGTTATAATTTACATGCACCAGTTATAATTTACATGCATCAGTTATAATTTATATGCATCAGTTATGATTCCGATCCAACATTTAAAATTACATGCACCATTTATAATTTACATGTACCATTATAATTTTGTACCAGTTATAATTTATATGCACCAGTTATTTTTTAAATTTTCATGGCAATCGTAAATATCCTTTTTTAAAAAAAAATTAATGGCAAATTGAGGAGAGGGAATGCAAAAAGTAGGAGAGAGAATGCAAAAAGTAGGTTTCAAAAAGTATATAAAATTGAAAAAGGAGGAGAGAGAATGCAAAAAGTATGAGAGAAAATGCATAAAGTAAGGGTATTTAAGGAATGAAAAAAGATATTTTTGAAACAATGTTTGAAAAATGGACTTATGTGAAAAGATATCCACCATGCATTTATTTGTACACTTTTTAAAAATAGAGATTTATGTCAAAAAGTTGTTTGGTAAAAGTACTTAAATGTAAATTTCCTAATAATATATCAGTCAATTTAGACTAATCATATTGAGTTGATTTATGAATTGTGTACAAATCAAATTCATACAAATATTAGACTTGTATATATTTTTATTTTATTTTATTTAAAATTTATTTTTTATTTATAAAAAAAGAAAAAAAAAAAGAAAGTTGGCCATTGGCCAATGCCAACCAAGTTGGCATGGCCAACTTGGTTAAGGTTATTTGTATAATTAGTTATATTTTGAGTTATTTTGAGATTTAATTATTTATTTAAAATTATTTTATTAAAAAAACCCATTATCATCCCTACTCAAAGCCCTCTATATTTATGTACATTAATACTCATCTCATTTATTGTGTGAAGAGATCCTCGTAAAGTGAGAATAAGAGGAGGTTAAAAAAAGAGAGTAGAAGATGAACTCCAACGATAAAATTTTGGAAGAGTAAAATAATAACTTTCTTGGCCATAATCTGTCCTTCAAATACTCCCCATAATTATTGGGATTTGATCATTGAAAAATAATGGTTGGGATTATTTTCTAGAACTACTCATGAAGACTTATCTTTATCTCTGTTAGATTGATGTTATCCTCAAAAATAGTATCTTTGAGGGTGCTTCAACCATATGATGAGAATATTCTAATCCATATTAGATGAAAATATTATCACCCTATGATATTACATATCTTTAAGAACAGAACCCTTAAGTGTTAGTAACAACCCCGTCCTTGTCTCATAAAGACTATTATCTTCAAACAGATATGCTTTACATGCGTCACGTGAAAATTGTTGGAACAAATTGGTACAAATGTTTCATTTTTTAACTCTATTTATTCCAACACGTAAATAATAGAGTAAACAATCTACTATACATTACTATTTCAGTATTTTGTTCTTGCTAATTAATGTGCAAAATGTAACCAGGGATACAGTCCCACCATGCCCATAGTTCGCAAAAACAGTAGCATAATGATCAAAAGTCGGAACGACCGCCGTTCCAGAACGATTTCACGGTCTAGAATAACGATTTCATAGCCCGAAATGACCGTTGTGAAACATTATTAATTTTTTTTCAAATTTTCGAATTTTTTTTTTTCATTAATAATTTGTATGTATCATCTAATTTTTATTTTTAATTTAAAAAAAACTATATGACAATAACCGTGACCATTCCACAAAATAATAATGGAATTGGAACAATAGCCTCCACGACGCCATCATGCGAACCATGACTATGCCGGTAGAACAAACATAAAGCTGGGGAAAAAATATGAATCAAACCTTATGGTTTTGTTTATGCAGACCTTTCAATCTCTTTGAAGCTTCGATACCAATCACGGGTCTCGTAATCGTGATTAAAGAAGTCCCTCTCAGTACTGTAAACAATTTGATCATGTCCAATATCTTGGGGTATCAGGGAAATCAACATATAAATGAGGTAACCACGCAGCGGATATCACGAGCACATAATCAACAATTGAACAAGATGAACACCAAAATTTATTGTGGTTCACCCCAAATTGGGCTACGTCTATTCAAGAACCCTCAAGTAGATTAGTTCTTTATTGATAACAAAGAAGACATGAGAATTGAGAATATAAAGTATTTCATTTAGAACACTCTAATTTTAATGATTTCTCTGCACTAGTCATATTCCTCCCAAGGATCAAACTCTTCTTAAGAAACTCTCACAGTCAATCATCATTGTACCTATACACTTATGTTTATACAAGAGAAGATTTGTGTTTTTGGGATGATTTTGGAATGAAAAATGGGTGGGTATTTATAGGTGGAAATTAGGCAAAGAAACAAAATTAGTTACATCATGGCTTACCTAATCAAACCCATTATTTTGACTAAATACAACACGTGTTTAATATTTGTCAAAAAGTTTGTGTTTGAATTCAAAAAATGGATGACTTGATTACTAGCAATTCTCATCATCAAGCTCATTTTATGAATTCGATCAAACCTGCAACTGCTCTACAGTATTCCACTTCCATTCGGCAATGTCTTGATCATCATATCAGATCCATTTTTTTCTTTGTGGATCTTCTCGAGCTTCAACAATTTCTTCTCCAATGATAACGAACATTATGTTTTGACCTTGAATGCATTGAAGGATTCTTTTCGAGATGCATTGCACTCTGACTGTCACATAACAGTTTGTATTGATCTAGCACAAAACTCAATTCCCCTAAAAAAACCTTTCATCCACCACAACTATTTACATGCCTCAGTTGTTGCAATAAACTCTGCTTCGGTGGTTGACAAAGCTACACACTTCTGCAATTTTGACTGACATTACATAGCTCCCCCTACAAATGTAACGAGTTAGCCTGGTGTTGACTTTCGAGAATCTCCGGTCATTTCTGCATCTATATAGTCAACCAGCTCAAGTCTGGATTCTCCAAAATCCAGTTTGTGTTTAGAGTGCCCCGTAGATATTTTAATATCCATTTTACAGCATCACAATATTCCTTTCTGGTTTTTGAAAGAAATCTACTCAAATACACCTATAGAGTGAGTTAAATCTGGTCGAGTATATACGATAGCATACATCAGACATCCAACTGCAAAAGCATAGGTAACACTTCACATCTCTTCTTCCTCATCCTCCGTAGAAGGACTTTGATCTGAAATCAACTTGAAGTGGTTGGCAAGAGGACATCCAACCGCGTTTGCCTGGTCCATGTTGAATATCTGAAATACCTTCTCAATATTTTTGCGACAACCAGGTCTTCTTGGCATACTTATCTCGCTGGATTTCCACTCCAAGAATTCTTTTTGTTGGCCCCAAGATTGTCATTGCAAATGTATTGCTTAGTTGCTTCTTTTGGCCTCTGATTTCAGAAGCATCTTTGTCAACAATCAACATATCATCTACATAGAGCAGAAGCACCATCAAATTATCATCATAGGTTTTATAACAAACTTGCAATGGTTTGCAGTAGTCTTCATGAATCTCTGTTGAGTTTTACAGATTTCAAACTTATTGTACCACTGTCTCGGTGCTTGTTTTGAGACCTTACAAACTCTTCTTTAGTCTGCGCTCGAGGTCCTCTTTCCCCTTATCTGCAAAACCATCTGGTTGCCCCATGTAAATTCCTTCATCTAAATCTCTATGAAAGAATGTAGTCCTGACATCCATTTGTTCTACCTCCAGATTGAGCTCTGCTGCTAACCCCAGAACAATCCGGATGGGTGTCATCTTCACCACAGATGAGAAAATCTCGTTAAAGTTGACCCATTGTTTCTGACCAAAACCTTTGATGACGATCCTAGTTTTGAATCTTGGTTGACTATAGTGTTCCTCGTTCTCCAACCTGAACACCCACTTATTCTTCAAAGCTTTCTTGCTTTTTGGCAACTTCACCAGCTCAAATGTATCATTACCATGCAAGGATTGTATTTCATCTTGCATGACCTCCATTCACTTGTCCCCGTGTTCACCAGTCATAGATTCAACAAAGTTTCTAGTTCTCCCCTGTCAGTTAGCATAATATATTCATTCGGGGAATATCTGGTTGAGGGTCGCACTACTCTTCTAGAAAATGTGGTATTGCTACCATGAGAACTTTCTGCTGGTGGTTCACTATGAACATGGACATCATTATCATGTGGAACTTTCTCATGATCGTTCTGTACTTCTTCATCTTCAACCGGTTGTGGATTTACTGTTAAAGGCCACCAATCAAGATTTTTCTCAGATCCACAATTCTCCTTCCGTATTCTCCAAGAATTCATTCTCCTGAAATACGACATCACGACTTCTTATATAAGAAGTAAACAAATAAATAAATACGCAAAGAAATAAAGCGGTAAATGACAAGGATATTTATTATAGAAGTTCGGCGATGAATCGCCTACGTCTCCTCTTCCCGGTTAGATAACCTCCAACCGAGGTTCCACTAGAATAAATGATCTTGGCCTTGAGGGCTCCAAGTTAGCCACAGCCCAACTCTTCCCGAGTTTACAAAGCTCTTCCCTGAGCACAATAATCTTCACGAGTACACAAAGCTCTTCACGAGCTACCAACACTCTTCACGAGTCTTCTTGGCCTTAAGGGCTCCAAGGATAGCCACAACACATGCACCAACTTTACTTGTTGGCGACTTTACAATTTTCCAACTTGCTTTGGTGTTGGAGGACCTTTACAAGAAACTCAATCAAACACCTTCACGGTGTACCAATACGAAGAATCAAAACTCACACAACAAGAAATGAATTACAAACTCCAATACACACAAATGTATGAAGTTTGCAATGCTAAAGTAATTTGAATTGATCAAGGCTTTCTTGTAGTTTATAGTCTTGTTTCTTGCCTTCAAAAAGCTCCAAAAGATCCATATTTATAGTGTAAGAGGCCCCCAAAGCTCCTACGAGCCGTTGCTACACATAAGGCTTGAATCACTCGGACATCGCCTCGGAAATCGCCTCGGGCGATCACCCATCGCCACCCTTTAACGGTCAAATATGGCCCAGATCGCCTGGGGCGATCTCCCCATCGCCTGGGGCGATCATCAATGATAAACAAGGCCGTAGGTAAAGTTCTGGATCGCCTCAGGGCGTTCCGTGCATCGCCCGGGGCGATTGCCCTAAAAAAAATGGCCTAGGAAGCATTCTGGATCGCCTGGGGCGAGCTTGACCATCGCCTGGGGCGATCTGATCGCCAGCGTGCACACCGTGCCATCGCTTCAGTCGATGGTGCGCAACATGGCTCGGATCGCCTCAAACTATGGCTCGGATCGCCTCATACTATCTCCCAGATTTCAACACTCTCAAACTTTGTACTTTTCGACCATCTTAAGCTCGTTTCTGGGAAAAGTGGTAAACATGAAAGTTGTAGCCCTTCCTCTTATCTAGGTGTGGACAAAAGTTCATTGCATTTCATTAATGTATGAAGACGTTATGCCCAAAATGCTACAGTCGCTCAAACCTTGCTATAATCTGCACTTGTTATGACTTCCATGACATTTTGCTCCATGATGCAATCCGAATTGGACTGAGATGTTTGAATATGAAATCTAGAATATTGAGTTGGATTTCCAACCCCATTAGATTCACATTTTTCGGAGCATCGAGCCAAGAGATATAATCAAAACATTGCACTGCGCTCCAATTGGCTTCTAAACGAATTTGCCCACCAACGGACCATTGGTTTGTGGGTCTTCATCCCATCATAAGAAATTGTTCCAACATCATTCCACACATGTTGAACACTTAAATTGGTTGTTCATAGATGTCATTCCTTCTCGTCCAAGCTCAATAGATTCCTTGATAAAAATCACCGCTTGTCCTATGAACTCGCATATGTTATTGTATAACTTGGGTTCTCTTCCATTGGTCTTCCCAACCAATTTATCAATATAACCCTGTACACTAAGTAGACATATTAGTACAACAAATGCAAGTTTTGTTGATCATCAAAACCCATAAATAATTCGGAGATAAATTAAGCATTAAACACAACCATGTGTTTAAGGCTCAACAATCTCCCCCTTTTTGATGATCACAAAACTTGATAAACTTGAATATGTAATATGAATGAAATGTGAGTAAACAAGACTCCCCCTTAACAATTGCATAGCACATACAAGATTAAACCAAGTAATGTATAAAACAAACAACTCTCCCCCTCAAACCATGCATACAAAAGCTCTCCCCCTCAAACCATGCATGTATAAAGCTTTAAGTTTATCACAAAATTCTCCCCCTTTTTGTGATAATCAAAAAGCACAAAATTCAAATAATCACAAGTATATGTTGACACATAACACTTTACACATGTTCCTCATCAAGTATGTAATAGCCATAACAAGCATAAGATAAGATCATTTAGAGAAAGACAAACATGCGTTTAAGGCAATCAACAATGAATTCTAAATTTTGTAAAGTGTTCATATGTTCTACCAAGAGTTCATGCACCTATGCCAAAAAAGATAATTCTCAAGCATCATTAGATAAGTTTGTTAAACATATAATAGCACATTTCCACATAGCAAATTCAAATTTGAATACATGGCATGTCAAGTTACTTACTATAAAAAGATAAGCATACATCATGCATTAAACAATTATGCTAAGGGGTTATGCATTTTACTCCAATGAATATTGAGCTTCATAATTTATTGGTCACAATTAATTTGTGCCAATTAAATTTTGAATTGCTCTTATAACATGTAAAAATAAATTTTACCCTCGATGACAAGAGTTCGTTCTTGTCATTGGTCCAATGCCTCTTGCTTCTTCTATGGTGGTGAACAAGATAAACTCCTCCTTTGAGTTGCTTGGCCCTTCATCCTCCTTCCCATGGTTGTTCCTACCAAATAAATTTTCAATAGGAGGATCTTTGGTACCCATTTGATTTTTGGGTCCTAGAGGATTAGCTTCATTTGGCACCTTTGGAATTCATTTCCACCTTTTGGTAGGTTGGTATTGGATTCTAGCAAATCTACATTTGTTCTTGGTATGACCCTTTTTACAACAATAGTTACAAGTAGGAGAATCATGCTTAGCATTGGCAAACAAGCTTGAAAATGTTTTTGATTTGCTTGAGAAGCCTAAACCGGCTTTATCAAAGCTACAACGTTGCAAGCCAAGCAATTCATTCATTTTTAAACTACTTTCACTAAATTTGCAAAATGATACCATTAAATAATTTAATTCATTTTTCAATGAATTATTTTCTTCATCTTTCTTAGCAATCTCAAGTTTGAGTAATTTGTTACTCATCTTGGATTTGCCAAGAGCATCTATAAGTTCATGGTAGGAATCTAATAATTCATTAAATGAAGGTACCTCATCGTCGTTTTCATCTCCTACATCTCCAAGAGCCATTAAACAAAGATTTGTGGCTTCTTCTTCATCGGAGTCGCTATCACTCCATGTGGCTATAAACGCCTTCTTCTTCCCTTTGTCCTCATTCTTCTTCCTAGGACATTTGTTAGCATAATGGCCTTTATCTTGACAATTATAACAAGTTACCTCATTTTTGGATTCTTGTTTGGTAGCATTGGAGGTCTTTGACTTGCTATGTTTGTTGAAGAACTTCTTGAACTTCTTTGTGAACAAGATCATCTCTTCATCATCATCGTCTTCTTCATCATCGGAATGGTCTTTCCTTCCAACCAAGGCAATTCCATTTCTTTTGGATCTATCATCCTCCTTTACTTCTCTCCTTGTTGCAACTTCAAGTTCATGAGTCACCAATGTGCCATGGAGCTCATCAAGGTCATAGGAGGCATTTTCTCCTTTGTTGGACTCGATGATGGCTGTCCTCTTTGCGTCCCATTCTTTAGGCAAGGCTCTTAGTGCTCTCCTCCATATTTGCTTTGGAGGGTACTTCTCTCCAAGTTGAGCAAGCTCGTTGATAATTAGGGTGAGCCTCCTAAACATAGAATCCACCTCTTCTCCGGACTCCATCTCAAATATCTCATATTTGAGTTGTAGAAGATCAATCTTGGTCTCCTTCACTTGATTTGTTCCTTCATGACAAATTTGTAATTTGTCCCTTATCTCCTTTGCCGTTGAGCACATCGAGATCTGGTTGTACTCCTTCATATCTAAAGCACAATGTAAAATTATTAATAGCTTTAACATTTTGAGAAATTAAAATCATATCCGCTCTAGTGAAATCGTCCATTTCTTTGGGAACACTAATTCCCCCAACTTCCTTTAAAGGAATATGTGGACCTTTCACTATGATCTTCCAAAGGTCATAATCCACGGATTGGATGTATAGAGAAATTCTATTTTTCCAATAGCCGTAATTATCACCCGTGAAGAGCGGAGGGCGATTTGTCAATTGACCTTGAGCAAACTCATTTGCTAGATTAGCCATAAAAATATTTTGATTTAAAAACAAAAATCAAATGGCTCTGATACCACTTTTTTGGAATCGAAGAGAGGGGTGAATGAGATTCCTTGGCTACTTTAGCGTTTTAAAATGAGTTTGCAAAACTAAAAGAGTTTGCGCTTGCGGAATGCTTAAGTCAATCGATAAATAAAATAAAATAAGAAGTAAACAAATAAATAAATACGTAAAGAAATAAATCGGTAAATGACAAGGATATTTGTTATAGAAGTTCGACGATGAATCGCCTACGTCTCCTCTTCCCGGTTAGATAACCTCCAACCGAGGTTCCACTAGAATAAATGATCTTGGCCTTGAGGGCTCCAAGTTAGCCACAACCCAACTCTTCCCGAGTTTACAAAGCTCTTCCCGAGCACAATACTCTTCACGAGTACACAAAGCTCTTCACGAGCTACCAACACTCTTCACGAGTCTTCTTGGCCTTAAGGGCTCCAAGGATAACCACAACACATGCACCAACTTTACTTGTTGGCGACTTTACAATTTTCCAACTTACTTTGGTGTTGGAGGACCTTTACAAGAAACTCAATCAAACACCTTCACGGTGTACCAATACGAAGAATCAAAACTCACACAACAAGAAATGAATTACAAACTCCAATACACACAAATGTATGAAGTTTGCAATGCTAAAGTAATTTGAATTGATCAAGGCTTTCTTGTAGTTTATAGTCTTGTTTCTTGCCTTCAAAAAGCTCCAAAAGATCCATATTTATAGTGTAGGAGGCCCCCAAAGCTCCTACTAGCCGTTGCTACACATAAGGCTTGAATCACTCGGACATCGCCTCGGAAATCGCCTCGGGCGATCACCCATCGCCACCCTTTAACGGTCAAATCTGGCCCAGATCGCCTCGGGCGATCTCCCCATCGCCTCGGGCGATCATCAATGATAAACAAGGCCGTAGGTAAAGTTTTGGATCGCCTCGGGCGTTCCGTGCATCTCCTGGGGCGATCGCCCTCAAAAAAATGGCCTAGGAAGCATTCTGGATCGCCTGGGGCGAGCTTGACCATCGCCTGGGGCGATCTGATTGCCAGCGTGCACACCGTGCCATCGCTTCAGTCGATGGTGCGCAACATGGCTCGGATCGCCTCAAACTATGGCTCGGATCGCCTCATACTATCTCCCAGATTTCAACACTCTCAAACTTTGTACTTTTCGACCATCTTAAGCTCGTTTCTGGGAAATGTGGTAAACATGAAAGTTGTAGAACTTCCTCTTATCTAGGTGTGGACAAAATTTCATTGCATTTAATTAATTTATGAAGAAGTTATGCCCAAAATTCTACAGTCGCTCAAACCTTGCTACAATCTGCACTTGTTATGACTTCCATGACATTTTGCTCCATGATGCAATCCGAATTGGACTGAGATGTTTGAATATGAAATCTAGCATATTAAGTTGGCTTTCCAACCTCTTTGGATTCACATTGTTCGGAGCATCGAGCCAAGAGATATAATCAAAACATTGCACTGCGCTCCAATTGGCTTCTAAACGAATTTGCCCACCAACGGACCATTGGTTTGTGAGTCTTCATCCCATCATAAGAAATTGTTCCAACATCATTCCACACATGTTGAACACTTAAATTGGTTGTTCATAGATGTCATTCCTTCTCGTCCAAGCTCAATAGATTCCTTGATAAAAATCACCGCTTGTCCTATGAACTCGCATATGTTATTGTATAACTTGGGTTCTCTTCCATTGGTCTTCCCAACCAATTTATCAATATAACCATGTACACTAAGTAGACATATTAGTACAACAAATGCAAGTTTTGTTGATCATCAAAACCCATAAATAATTCGGAGATAAATTAAGCATTAAACACAACCATGTGTTTAAGGCTCAACAGTATTGTATAACTTGTAACCGAGTTGATCCTCACCATAGCCTAAATTAATCACTTTCTTGTTTTGGCATCCAACTTCTGTCCTTTAATCCTTTGGTATGTGAACACAAACAACACATCCAAATATCATCAAATGATCATATGAAACTTCCTTTCCTTGTCACACATGCTCCGGAACATCATAATTGAGAGGAACACATGGTGAGCAGTTTAGCACATATGCAGCTGCAACCACGGGCTCCCCCCAAAAGTCCTTAGACAGTTTTGCATGTGATAACATACTCCTGACTCTTTCTGCCAAGGATATGTTCGTCATTCAGCTAATCCATTGAGCTGTGGTATTTTTGGCGGTGTTATTTGGTGTCGAATTCCGTTCTTTTGAATATTTCATCAATGATCCAATGTATTCTCCTCCATTATCTATTATAATACATATAAGTTTTATACATGTTTGTCGTTCAACCAAGTTTAGAAACTTGTTGAATGTTTCCGCTATTTGGTCCTTGGTTTTGAGTGTCCACATCCAAATCTTTCGGGAATGATCATCGATGAAAGTTACCCAATATCTCGTACCTTCGAGTGATATTGGCATCGGTCCACATAAACCCGAGTGCACCAGATCTAAAATTTTCTCGGTTCTGCTAGGAGGTGAACCTCTGAATGATATCTTGTTCTGTTTCCGGCCAATCAGAACTTGCTTACTCAAAAGGCATGTAAGATTCTTTTCACTTATGTGGCCAAGACGTCGATGCCACAACTCTGTTGAATCCTTTTATTCTGCTGCATAATTCATACTCTCAGAAGATTTTCCTTGTACTATGTACAACTTTGACATCTTTAATCCATTCGCTGCCACAAGTGATCCTCTGAGAATCTTGCACAATCAATTATGGAATGTGGTGCAGAAACCTTCATCATCCAATCTTTCGACTGAAATTAGACTCAGGCGCACGTCATGTACATGTCTGACGTCTTTCAATTCCAGTGTCGAGCGTTCCACGATAGTCAAGATCACATCTCTTTTTTCCGACAATTTTGGATAGTTCTTCATTGCCCATCATAACCACCCCAAAGTCCCAGGGTGTATAGGATATGAAGCCTTCACTGTGAGATGTGACATGGACTGTTGCTCCACTATCGATCATCCAGCTGGTTCCTGGAGTCGCCAAATTTACGGACTCTTGCTCTTTCTTGTGAATAACGTTGAACTCGTCAAAAGTGTTTGTTTGCTCATCACTAGGTTCATGCTTGCCTTTGCCTTTCAGCTCTCGACAATATTTCTTTATGTGTCCATTTTTTGCTACATTGATGACACTTTACATTGGCATATTTCCCCGAGGATTTGCCTCTCAGTTTCTGATATGTGATTCCCCTTTTCTTGCTTCCCCCCTTGATTCAGTAGCCAAGACATCTGATTGTAAGGTAGAAGCACCATGTGATCTCCGCCTCATCTATTCATTCAAGATGCCGCTCTTGATGAAGTCGACACTCACGACTCCTCCTGGGTCTGTGTTTGTGAATGATATCTTTAGAGTCTCCCAAGATACTGGTAATGAAGCTAGCACAATCAAGGCAATCACCTCATCATCAAGCTTTATGCCCATACTTGATAAATGTTGCACGACTCCTTGAATCTCGTTCAAGTGATTTGCTACAGGAGTTTCTTTGTACCGGACCAGAACTAGCTTACACAGGTAGAAGAAATTGTTGTTGCCACTTTTGGAGGCATATAGTGTCTCGAACTTCATCCAAAGTGCACGAGCATGGGTCTCGTTACAGATGTGATTATACACGTTGTCATCGACAAATTGTCGGATGTACCTGTTGACCTGCTCGTTCTCAAAGGTCTATTCAGCATCTGATTTCTCTACTTGTTTAGTCACGATGAACACCGGTAGGTGCATTTCGGTGACAAACATGAGATCTTTCATCTTTGTAAGGACCCCAGGCCATTAACCCGCTATTAGTGCATTATCACAAATAATGGTGCATACGTTTATCATTAGGGAATTCTTATACATGCTTCACAGCAATGTCATGACAACTACAATTTTTTTGACATTAATCATCTTCTCATTCCATTTCCCAATTCAATCCATCTAACACAAGTATACACTGTGTTGTACATGTTCTACCTCTATCAACAGAAACAGCACCCACGCTGGGTGAGCATACCAATCACACAATCTCAATAACATCAATGTCACAATTCATAATTTACAGAATATAAAACTGTAAATTTAAAAGATACTCCATGTGTAGTACCATCACTATATAGGATCTCCCATGTTGTCCATGTTCTCACAATAACCAAAATCATCAAGCTCTAAAATCAGTTAATCATTACATTGATTAACAATACACATGCTCCAACCGTCCATTCCATAGTCAATTGTAGCTAAATCATTATAAGAATGATTTACAAATCTAATATATTTCAATCAATGATTTCACCCTCCCATCGCATCGTATCACATCACTCGCTTAACAGCGACTACATTCTAACATCTCGCACGCTCAACAGCAGCGGCAGCATAACCAATGCTCGCTCAAGAGCGACAACATTATACTCATTGCTCGCTCAATAACGGCATCACCACGATTCGCAACGCGTATCAATTGATTTCAACAACAATATATTATTCATATACATGACAATAATATATCTAACTATGCTTGTACATTACACGTACCTTATAGTCCAATCGCAAGAGTCAAACCTTGCCTTTGCCCCGAGACCTGGTGAATTCTGCACTACACAGATTCCATAATTCACAATCAGTTTCGTGTAAACAAACACACACTCAAGTACATACTTAACCTCCAAAATATCATCATAACATGACGATATAATACCCAAAAGGCACGGCCAAAGCGTACGACAAAATTTCAACAACATAATTTTTTTCAAAATTCAAGGCCTGGCGATCGATCGTCAGCCTCAAAAACTCCGGGCAGTAACCTATGGCGATCGATCGCCATGGTCTCGCGATCAATCGCTAGACCCACGATCGCCGATCTCCGTGGTCGATCGGCGATCATTGTACATCGTCACCAAATTTCAGAGTCATGTCGCGATCGATCGGCGCCATCGCCGCGATCGATAGCGACCTGCGATTTTTCGAAATGTTTTTGCTTCAATGGTGCTTTTCACACCCAAACTAAAATCCAACACAATCCACACCCCATACTCCTCAAAAACTACATTATAACTCATAAAAGCACTATAAACACAAACTTGACAATTTCTTCAAAATCTCCCAATACTCAAACCCAAAGCAAAACACAACCAAATTCAACAAAACTACTATCAAAACTTAGATAATAGAGAGGGGAAGGAGATTACCCACCTATTTGCTCGAAAATCCATCAGGAATCGAGCCACCATCGATTCTTCTTCAAGGGGGAATGAGAAGAGAGATGGGGAGATGAGAGAGGCGTGGAGCAAAGGAGAGAGGAGAGGAAGGGAAATGACTGAACACCGAGTCCACTTGGTATATATACTACCAAGGCTCTAAAAATCCGAGGCTCAAATACTCGCACCAATTCTCTTTAATAATCGTACGTGTTCAATAATATCTCCCGTTCACTCAATTACATCACAAACCTCAATCCATATCTCCCCAGACCCTAAGTCCCACTATCAACATGATTCCAAGGTTCAACAAGTCAATGAGAATCAATCTCGAACCTTGAATCCAACAACCCTGATATCGGATTAAAATCCTCGGGAGTCTCAACACCATAATTATCTCATAATTACCACAATAAAAATCCATTAAGGATTATAATCACTCCGGGATTAATACAATAATTTCCAGTTATCACAATCTTGTTTCTCCAAAGTTGATAACTAGAACGATTAAGGCTAATAATCTTGCTTGTACAATGAATTAATCGTTAAAGCCCAAAACACAAAATAAATTACTTCCCTAATACTGTCTAGAAAGCCTTTTCTAATGTATAAGTTCAGACTAAGCTGCAACCACAGAGCATACGAGGACTTCCTATAGTATTTGAGAATCTGGCTCTGATACTAGTTGTTGGGGTATCAGGGAAACCAACATATAATGAGGTAACAACGCAACGGATATCACAAGAATATAATCAACAACTGAACAAGATGAACACCAATATTTATAGTGGTTCACCATAAATTGGGCTATCTCCACTCAAGAACCATCAATGAGATTACTTCTTTATTTATAACAAAGAAGACAAGAGAAATTAAGAATACAAACTATTTCACTCAGAACACTCTGATTTTGATGCTCAATTTCTCTCCACCAATCCTCTTCCTTCCAAGGATAAACTCTCCTTAAAAAACTCTCACACCCAGTCATCCTTGCACTTCTACACTTATGCTTATACAATAGAGGATTTATGTTTTTGGGATGATTTGGTATGAAGTATGGGTGTGTATTTATAGGTGTAGATAAGGCAAAGGAACAAAATTAATTACATCATGGCTTACATAATCAAGCCCATTAATTTTGACTAAATGCAACATGTATTTAATATTTGTCAAAAAGTTTGTGTTTGAATTCAAAAATGGATGGCTTGATTACTAGCACAATGAACGTGTTCTTAGCCATATCCCGATCACTCAGAAGCTGAAAATTGATATGGATTGGTATACTTGAACGATAGAAATAGGACTTTAAAATGTTTATAAGTTGTGTCATATAGTTGGTGTTTACCATTTGCCTCAAGGAAAGATCAGGTGATTCGAATGCCTTAGCACGCTGTTCCCTGGCTTGATTCCTTTTAACAATTTTGGAGTTTGTATTTGGAACAAAACGCACTGTATCAATGGAATTGCAAAGAAAGACCCAGCATATATCTAAGTTACACCAAGAACATGAAATGATACAAGTGGTTCACGAAACTGGCGTAGAACGGTCGGAACCGGAACGACAGTTGACGTGAAAGTTACATCATATGGTTAGACCGTGATGCCTAGAAATAATTCATGTGGTAATTAGTGAAGTTTATTGTTATGTGTTAATTATCGTATGTTATATACTTAGGTTCGGGTTGAACCGATAAAATACATGAAATGAATTTGATATGTTTTATTGGAAGTATGCGAAGGAGATCTCCGAAATTATACCATTCATGTACATCGTTTGGATGGCTGTTTGGTTTCATCCAAACCCTTGGGTATTTTCGGAGATATCAACAATTATTTTTTTATGGATTGATACCCTGTCTGGTTAACAGTTTCACCCAAGTGCGCTGGTAATCCTACATAGGAGAAGAAACTAAATTGTTGTTAATTTGAACCCTAGAAGTGTCTGCCTGTGACCTAAAGTTCAACCTCCCTCTTTTACCCCAAAGGTGCTGGGTTGACTTGAAAGTTTAGATTGTGATGACAGCTGACCCTCAACATTCGCTACAGCTTGTACATCCTCAAAGAATGCATCATCTGCAGCACCTTTGACAGGGGTATGTGAATCCCTTGCCTACGGTTTAGATGAGCCTCGTTCTTTAAACGCTCCTTTTAGCATCGTTAGAGATGCAGCCTGGAGGATAGGCCCCTTCAAGAATTCGAACAATCATTCTTGGGCCTGAATGCAAACTCGTATATGACTGGAAATTAGGTCCCGATCTGCCTGTTGTAGTCGTCCTGCGACTTCTGCATTGAGACAAAGAGTCCCAAAATCTCGTTCCAGGATCTCCAGGTTTTCCCTGAGATGCCTAACTCCTTTGAGGGTATCGCTAGCAATGTGTCCCTCCATCTCATGTTAAGAAATAACGACAATATCATAATCATAATATTGACATTCATCTTGTCATCTTAAAAGTCTAGCCTTTTTCTGGTTTTGATTCAATTTTATTTTCAGAAAAGACTTAACACTAGTATCATCTATTTTCATGATAAATTTCTTTGCGAGTAAAAATAGTGGCCATTTTTAAAAGCCTTTCGAACTGCAAAGAACTCCTTCTCGTTGATGTGCCACCTGACAGCTTCGCTGTTGTCAAATAGATCGCTGCAATATCTGCATGGTACTTCTCCATCTGATGTGGCCTTCATAAGTATTGCAGCCCACAAATGATCGTTGGCATCTATGTATAATACCAGTTCATCCTCGTTGTTTGGAATTGCAAGCTTTGGTAGTTGCTTGCACACTTCTTTAAGCTGTTTGACAGATTGTTTGTGATCTTCATTCCACTCGAACTTAACATCTTTTTGAGTAGTTGACTGAACACCTTCCTGTGGTTTGCTAGGTTATTGATGAACATTAACTCCCAGAAAACTCTGAAGTTGCTTTAAATCCTTGATGTCATCCGGATATCCTTGCACTTTCTCAACAATATGATTCCAGATTTGTGGATCTCAATTCCAAGGAATTCGATCTCTCTTATGGCAATTACTGACTACCTTTCGGAGAGCATTCCTTGTAACAAACATCTGAAAACATTTCAAAATGTTTAATATGTTCTTTTATGTTTATTGACGCAATGAGGATGTCTTCAATATGCACGAACATGAAGTTGAAGTAATCCTTGAAAAGATTATCCATCTTCCTTTGATATATCTGGGGAGCATTTGCCAATTCCATTGGCATGACATTCCAGATATAGTATCATTGTGGTGTGGAGAATGTTGTGAACCTTTTGCTAGCTTCCTCCATCTTAATCTGATAGAATAGAGACTTGCACTCGAACTTAGAAAACACTTTGGCATTCTTGATGCTATTTACCAAATGTTCCTTCTTGGGATATAATATCCATTTAATTCCAAGATCACATTGATACCTTTGTAGTTGATCACCAATCTTGGTTTCTCTCATTTAATATCTCCATGATTTCGGATGAGAAATCCCGGACTACTGTATGGAGAAATACCTGCTGAGATTAGTTTAATCTCAAGATGTTCCTTAAGTATCATCTGCATATCCTTTCGATCTTCCTGATTCATGGGGATCGGTTCGTACCTCACGAACTCATACTCTCTTTCAGCTTTCACATTCAAAGATGATGTAAGCTCATTTCTGTCCCACCATGCCAGAGAATCTTCATTGTAGTTTTTCTGAATCTTCATTTATACTTCCTCTAGAGTAATCTGCTCTTCGAGGGTAGCATCAGGTTGCATGGCCTCCTCATGTAATGCCTTTTTTTAGTAACAATAGGATGTTTAGATTAACTTCTTATTCATCCTCATCCACATTTTCATTCTGTTCTCTGAATGACATCACATTTTTACCATCAAAAGTCATTTTTCGCTTTTGACCAGTTCCCTATTGTCTAAATTAAAGAATTGTTTCACCAAATTTCAGCTGATCCTTCATCTTGGGGTGTCGAAGTTTTCCTTCATCACCACGCTTACTGCGAAAACTAATGGGAAATTTCATGTTAAAGGCTTCCCTTAGGCGTTGGACAATGATCTTATGATCACAAAGGGTTGTGAAAATAAGCCGCCTTGTCTCGTTCTCTTGTGTAAGCCGCTTGAATGTTTGTAGCAAATTGTTTCCTAGCAGCAGATCAGCTCATGTATCATGGAAATAAATATGCGGAGTCTTGATTTTGTGCCAGGGGGTACCGCCTACTCCTCCGATTATTATTTCCATCGCCTGGATTCCTTCATTAAGAATAAGAATCCTCTTGGAGAAGTCTCTTCCGGTAATGGCTGGTAATTTTCTCAATCAAACCTTCAAGTGGGAGAAATGTCGGCAAAGACTTCAAAGTCTTTGAAAAAATAGTGTGCAAACCATGTGCACTAAATGAGGCAATTAGTGGGGTGGATGGTCAGTGGACGTTGGGGGTTGGGAATGTGCATTTAATGCACATTTTCAACCCTATAAATAGAGTTTTTCTGTTTTCATTTCAATATATCACATTTCAGAATGTTCTCTCATATATCTACATTTGAGTGTGTATTCTATAATATTTGTGAGGTAATTTTTCTCCTATATTGAGAGTGTTGTTCTCTTTGAAAGACGACGAGAGGTTGTAACCTACAAAATATTATAGTGGAATCTTTTCATCTTACCCGTGGTTTTTACCATAATAAATTTTAGAGGTTTTCACGTAAATTCTGGTGTCCATTTTATTCTTCATTTTCGGTATTTCTATCTCATGCGGAGCTTCCACTTCAAAGTCTACCAGATTCATACGATAGAGGTTTGTCAGAGTATCCCAAATATCTTTGACATTTTTCTTTTCAGCAATACTTGACAAAACTTCATCCGCCAGAGCCAAATGCAGATTTACAACGAGGCTCTGATACCACTTGTTGGCCCCGGTGCAGTAACATGAGATAGAGATATCGAAAATGAAGAATAAAATGGGCACCAGAATTTACGTGGAAAACCCCTGAAAATTATTATGGTAAAACCATGGGCAAGATGAAAAGATTTTACTATAATATTTTGTAAGTTACAACATCTCGTTATCAAGAGAACAACACTCTCAATATAGGAGAAAAATTACCTCACAAATATTATAGAATACACACTCAAATGTAGAGATATGAAATAACACTCTGAAATGAGATATATTGAAATGAAGATAAAAGAGCTCTATTTATAGGGTTGAAAATATGTATTAAATGCACATTCCCAACCCCCAACGTCCAATGACCATCCACTTCACTAATTGTCTCATTTAGTGCACACGGTTTGCACACTATTTTTGCAAAGACTTTGAAAGTCTTTGCTGACACTTATGGCATGCCAAATCGGAGCATCATCTGCCCACGACCCTGGCACGATCAGCTTGTAACATGCCTGGGAAATCACCACCCATTATTCATCATTAATGCACGTTCAATCATCTGTGTTGACCAACCGTTACACCTAGGTCTTGCGCAACTGTTTGACAACGAGGGCCGTGGAGGCACCTGCTCTGCTCGGATCACCTCGTTCGGCTATGACTTGTAAGGTTACTCCAAGAAAATCGGGACAACTTGAATTTTACGCAAGATGACGTGTTCTCTCCTAACATCAATATGTATATATAAGGTTTGTCACTATGAGGTTTATATAAATTACACAATTATTATGGATTTATCATATTATCATTCTGTATGAGTTTTAAAATATATAAATTACATACTTATTTATATTTTTATAACGTCTAAAAAAACAAAACAAAAAACGTCATGATTAAATATCTTCAATCTTGAATATTTAGCTTAATTTCTGCAAGCTCACGTTAAGCTTCCTAAGTCAATAAAATGTTTGTCAAACGACGAATTCGAAGCTCCCGATCCGTTTAGCTTCAAACATTGGCTTGAATATTTCGTATTTCGAATTAATTTTAAAACCATTCATATATCATACCAACTCCGTCATGGTCGGTCTCAAACCAATGTAAATGATGAGAGTTACATAGCCATGCAACGTAAAATATTGACAAATTTCTTATGTGTTGATCGAATTAAATTTATAACCGTTCATTTACTATATACATGTTCTATACCCGCAAATTCAATTTCGTAAAAAAAAAAAAAGAAGGTATTTTGTCATTAATTTTGTATATATGAAACCATGTGTTTTCTAAAATCAATCAAAATATAGATTCATACATATAAAAGGAATTGAAACAGAATATTGATCTGAAATTCAAACATAAAGATATAATTTTTTTCTGTACAATATAAAATATAAAATAATTTACGCCTCGGAAAAAAAGTCATATATCTAATATATCTACATTATAATAAATTTCTAACCGTAAAAACCTGCCGTGTAAGACACTTCACACTGCCGCCGTCAACCACCGAGTCATATTTCACGTGCCTCCGGTTGAAACCTAGGAAGTCCAGGTCTCCGACCGCCGCCCAGACGAGAACCGTTTCATACCTCCTAGACCGGGGGGTTCAACAACTATTTCATCACCAACAGATCTTTCCCCCATCTTCACACTCAAACTCTTCCGTCGAGGATCAACCACCTCCGCCGCCGGCTCTTCCTCCACAACCTCCATCACCTTCCTGCTCACGGATCGCTCCGGTTTCCTACTACTCTTCCAAGACCGGAACAGGCTCATTATTTTCGAATAAAACCCGGTTTTCTCTTTTTCCACCGGTTTTTTTCCCCCTTTTCACCGAATCCAACCTCCGTCGGCAGCGCTTAGACCTCACTCTCCCCATGCAAGAGACCTTCGGAGAACCTGGTTCTGTAACAGACGCCGAGGACTTCCCCGATGACGCGAACCGCTTCGGAAACAGCCGTATATTGACCGGTTTACACGTCCTCCTTTTAGTATCAACCAAAGCGGCATTTTGGGTCTTGGGCAATCCGAGAATCGACGCTTTAGACATCAGATTTACAGATAGTTTCTGAGAATTAGTGTTAGAATTTGGGTTCGGTTTTGCGTTTTTGGTGTAGCCTTTGGCGGATTCTTTACGCTCGTAAAATGCATTGCGATCGAACCAATCGTATTCCGCGTCCTTTGACAGCCAAAAAGATTCCGATGGAACGTCCGCCGACACGTCAGCTGCGTAGTCTGCAACTTCGCCGTCAGTGGCGGTGTCTGCCAGTGTTTCGCAGGAGATTTTACGATCGTTGCCTCCTCCTGTGCAGGCAATAACTAGGGTTTCAAGGTCGACTTGAGGCATTAATGGATTAGATGAGATTTAAATTTTTTTGAAGAGAAAGCTGCTTCCCTGTAATGGTGGGAATTGGATGGAATCAGAGACTAGGATATTGATTTAACTTTTAATACAAGTTATCTATAACAATAAATATGCATGCAAGCGGGGTAATAATTATAATCAGGAGCGGTGTCATTATTATAATTTATGGAGCGATTTTCTTTTTAAAAAATTAAAATAAATGTTATTTTGTAAAAAAAAATCAACAAAACACTAAAAAATTGGGGTGTGGCTACCGTTAGGGATGGCAACGGGTCGGGCCTGGGACGGGTTTGGCCAACCCCAGGACCCACCCTGCCTCAAAAAAAGATATCCATGACCCGCCCCGCCAAGCCCCGCGACCCGGTGGGTTCAACCCGCGGACCCGTTTCATTTTTTTTGTGCTTTTTTTGCAGGGTGCTTATAATGTTGGTGGTCATGTGATCAGTGTAAATACGATTGAGCAGTCAATATTTAATTATTGAACACCTTGAATATGAATTGTAACTAAATTAAACAACAACAAAAAAAGTACATCAATCAAAACTCCAAAGTGAAAACTACATCAAATTAAAGAGTTAGCATTTACAAACTAATTACGGTAGATTTTCATATTCTTCATCATCTTCTTCCTCATCAAACAATGAAGGACAAGCTGATAAATCACCTACAGTTGAACAAGCACCTACAAGTCGAAAATGTAGAACAAATTTTTTTTTATTAATAATTCATATGTATACGGGGCGGGTCCGGGTTGGGTCCAGCCAATCCCAGGACCCGCCCCGCCCCGCCTCATAAACCCGTTGACCGGGTCCAGACCCGCCCCGTGACCCTTTTGACCGGGTTTAGACCCGTCCCGAGACCCGTTTGACCGGGTTTAGACCCGTCCAAAGTGGACGGGTTCAATACGAGTCCGGGTTTAGACCCGTCTCATTGCCATCCCTACCTACCGCACCTGCATCCTCTCCCTCCGCCCAGGGGTGATTCTATTCACCCTTGAAGCTGCCCTACCTCAAAAAAAAAAAAGTTAGTGTTAATTTTTTTTTTTTTGTAAAAAACTAGTATTTTACTCAAAAAAATACATTTTGCCTCCCAAATATTAATATTTACCCCCTGAAATTATATTTTGACCCCTTAAAAAAATTACTCTTACTTTTTTATGTTATTATTTTTTGCCCCCTCAATTTTTAGGCTAGATTCGCCCCTACCCCCACCCCTGTATATAATACTAATTGAATAGTATTGCATAATAGTTTTTTTTTTTTTTTTTGTATATAAAAAAGAGATGCCCTTTTAAGTATTAGGTAGCATTTGGTTGGAGTGTCAACATATATATATCCTATATGATTTACTTAAATCTTATATCATTGAATAATATTATGATAAAAAAGATATTCATTTTTAAATATTAGGTAGCATTTGGTTGGAGTTTCGATTTCAACAACTTTAAAGAATTGAAGTTTGAATGTTATTCTGTTTGTTATTCCTTGTAGTCAAATTATATATTATAAGTATAATTTTGTTCTTACAAATCACATACGAAACGAGATCTTGAATATCAAAATAATTGATTGATATTTTGTATTTAATTTATGGGATAATACATTAAAACATCCATGCAGTTTGTGTCCATCCTGTTCGGTCCCTAAATATTCAATAAACCGGTTTAATTCCTAAAGTTTTAAAAATATTTCCTAGTTCAGTCTTCAACGTTAGTCGGCCATGAGAAGCACACGGAGAGGGAGAAATTTGAGAATGTTTTTAAAACTTTAGGTACTAAACCTGGTCTGGTTTGTTCACAATTTAGTCCTTAAAGTTTTAAACATATTTATGATTCAGTCCCTATCTGTTTGCTTCTTACGTCTAACTTAATGTCATGACTGAATTAATTTTTTTTTAAATTTTAGGGACTAAACTGGATCACTGGAAATTTTAATGACTGAACCGGAAATAGAGCCAAACTACAATACATATATATATATATATATATATATATATATATATATATATATATATATATATATATATATATATATGTGTGTGTGTGTGTGTGTGTGTGTATTTCCCCTTTTTTGTTATTCATCCTATTTCAAACCAAGGGATGCTAACTCAAAGTTACCAACACAATCTCAATTGATTATTCGTCTAATATAATGTTGTTTCATTTAATCAATTTCATGATTGAACTATATATAAATGATTAATATAACAAAAAAGGAAATAATTGTATGTATAATTTAGATGGCCACCTCCATTTTAATTATTTTATTGCCTTAATTGTCATACATTAATTTTCTTGAGTAAAATTATGTTACATCCTTAACAAACCAATGCATGTGATAGTAGGATACTTGTCCAAATTAAATCAAGCCAACGAAATAAATGAATTATTAATGTACACAATCAATGATTGACTACTAATCGTGGATCCTTAAACAACAATAGCATTAATTGATATATATTAAAATTTGATTTTTTTGGTTTTAATCGTGTATAAAAATTAATATTTTAATTTGCCTTTTTTTGGATCAGGTGAGGCGGGAATTTTTTGCGTAGCGACTCAAAGTCTAGTCGTCCTAAACAGACACATAAACTTTACCACTCTGGCTATGGTCAGAAGCTCAATTTACCTATATCGTGTATGGAGATTAATGAATATTTGTACATTCGACAATCTTATAAATGGCAAATAATAAAGAAGTGGAGAATCATTAAGAGCTGCAGTTTATTTGGTTGCCAAAATAGCATTTTCTTGTTATTTATTTTTAGAATAATTCCTGGACATAATTACAAATAAATCGATTATTAGAAAATCTCATTAATTGAACAAACTTTAAAGTCAAAATTCTTACTTTATTGAGTATAATAGTAGCTCATGTATAGAGAGCGATCAAAACGTGACGATTAGGCCGTTATACGATTTAAAAGATTTGAGTTGCACAATTATCATCAGCTATAATTTTTGGTAAAGCGGCAAATGCTTGATCATACAATTGGAATCAGAGCCAAGATCACGTGTCTGATCACCACGATTTGCAAAGTATTGTAATTATTGGGAGGAATATTGTTGTGGGCAATAATTGTCCTTACTTAGAGAGTGATCATAGCGTGATATTTGGATTGTTGTACTGTTTTAAAGATTTGAGTCGTATGGTGACCATCAGCTATGACTTTGGTAAAGCGACATCTTATGACTTTATTAATTTAAAATAATTTAGCGAAATAAACATCAATTCGTGAATTAAAGAGCACAAGTCAGAAGAAAAGACGAGTTGCAACATGTCGTATACGATATTGCATAAATCAACTAGTATTTTAGCACAATCGGTATTTTAAATAATGGGTCATTTAAATGTAGAAGTATTTAATTTAGAGAATATTTTATTAAACCGAATTTCGTAGAATGCTTCTAGTAAAGGAAAAGTGCTTTTATGTTTAAATGTAATAGTAAAAATTGGGTTCTTTTTAATATATATATATGAAAAAGAAATCCAAAACTATATTTCACGGTTTTTAATTTAATCTTTATAAAGGACTTCCAAAAGAAGAAGAAAATCATCAAACAGGCACATATTTATGTGGTAAATTTTCTAGTTCCAAATGCCAACCTTATACAAGGTCAAGAACATTATAAATTTTTCTTGAAGTTCATGAAATATTGTGTTTTTATTTTAAGAAATGAGCTCTTAAACAAAAAAAATATTCATGAGTATAGTTTTTTTTTTCCCACGTACAAATCATTCGTGTGTTAAAAATAAAGGAATTTCTTGATTAATCTATTATAATTTAATGCTTTTTATAGAATATGTAATATTTTTTAAAATACAAGAATATAAATATCGATTTCGGTGAAAGGAACGGTTATTCAGCGGCCTGGGACAACGATTTCCCGGCCGTTGCGTAACATGTTTGAGTTTTTTCAAAATTTTCCAATTTTTTTTTATATTTGTCCATTAATAATTAGTACATATTATCTAATTATTTTTATTTTTAATTAAAAAAATGTAGCGATAATAATCGCGACCTTTCGACGAAATGTTAATGGAACTGGAGATGTGTCAGAAGAGGAACAAGAGCATATCGAAAATATCATTTCAACTTCATGGACCCCGGCTTCACCATTGGCAAGAAATTACTACCAAGATTCGGATACCTTTCTTGATTTCCTATGACGAGAAATGCCCACCACCAAGTGGCGAAAACGCAGTTATATGATGTGCAGAGAGTGCAATGGGAGTAGTAAGAATTTGGGTGAAGATGAGAAGAAGAGTTTGAAGCTTAAATAGTGTACTGAGTTGATTCTATGTCCATCATGTTGTTAACCTTGTGAAGCTAAGGACTTGTAACTTATATTAATATTCAATGATTTATCTGTTTGCTTTAGAATTGAGTAATTTTAGAGTCGCACATTTCAATTTTGTGGTTTTTTTTACCTCTAGTTAACAATATATGAGTAAACATTTTTTTAATATTAATATCCGTTTAAATATAATACAAAGCAATCACTCTTAATATAAAAAAGCCTGGCATCTGTATTTAAGATCTCCAAACCTGGAATTCTTTAATTATTAAGAAATACTTCATCTTCTAAATATACTTCTTTAAAATGATTCAACTGCAGATACCTCAGCTCAACTACTAGAATTATATATTTTCAAAAAGTACTTCTCGAAAACACCTGAAGCATAACCAGCCATAGCTAAACATTTTCTATTTATTTTTCAGTTATTCATTCACCAAGTAAGACAATTATTGTGTTCATAGTCAATGTTTTATAAAATGTTCATTTATGATTCCAAGAAAACGCAAAAACTGATATCTTAATTAGGTCGAAAAAAAAAATGTTTTTACTGGCCCATCGTTTGATAACATCTAAAAGCTGTCTCATCTGATGTTACAAACTACCAGAATACAATCTCACAATGGATTAAAATAAGGGTAGATTTTGATGCAAAGTGCTCGATTAAATGCAGATTTAATATGGATTGTACCGACTGCGCCCACGGCCACTGTCACCACCACGTCGACCGCCACTCGAACTTCCACCTCCACTGCTGCTTCTGCCGCCTCTTTGTTGTGGCGGTGGGGTGATTGGCTGTACTCCAGGTTGTTGACTGCACAAAACAGCACAACATCATGAAAGAACTGCACCAGAAAACTATAATATTGTTTGCTTAAACTGACTGATGTCTGCGATGAAGAATAATCTATTCATTTTGTTTTTTTCTTTTATTTACCTAATGCCTTTTATTTTTAAATTTATTGTAATGGACGTGTCTTTTTCTTTTTTTCTTTTTTTGAAACTGGTAATGGACACGTCTTAAACTGCTTATATATCATCACAGGCCATTTATGATGCATGTGCGTAAAACATAACATAGTGTTTATAACAGTAATAGTAACAAAACTGATGTTGTCAATAAGATGTAATTTTTTGTGTGAGATAAATTATTTATTTCACTTTCTAGTAACTTCGGTAGCAAGAAAATAATTCAAGAGTATATAAATTTGACAAATCACAAATAAATCAATCTTGCACATAAAAATCATATATTAGGAGGCATAAATTTTTTATCATAGCCCTATTAAATTGCAACTCTAAAAATATCACTTACAGGACATATCCAATCCTTCCATCAGGTAAAAGCATAGGCATCATAGCCATGCCCGGGGTAGCTCCTCTTCCGTAGATTAAGGGCTACAAAATAAGAATGCATAGTGTTTAGGTGGATGCTCGGTATCAAAATATGAATATAAAACGATGAATGAAAGTACAATGCATCACCATTAATAAGAACAATGATAAAGATGAGAATGAAATCGAGGAAACTATTCCAATTATAGATGCTCGAACTGTAATATTTTATTCCTAACTAAAATTCCAATAAATAGTAAATGGGGCATTTGGAAGCATCTCATACATCATGATTCATGACAACTAAAGTCCATGAAATCTATAAAAAGATCATATTGTCTAATCCATGACTAACAATAGATATTCAAGTGTTTCAACAGTGCCTGATTTTACATAATGTGATACGTTTATGAAAACGATGATGAGATGTTGATACTGATGTTGCTACAGGATGGAAGTAAAAACTGGAATGCAAATAAAGGAATAATATGGCATTATAGCAACCACATAACCTAAACCAGGTGTTCTAGAACTAAAATTTACGGGATTAATTGCCAGCGAAGATGATTCTAAGAGTTATATGAGTAAATGAGAGTATAGAAGACGTGTTGCCAATGTTTACAAAAGATCCGTGTTGCGAATGTTTACAGAAGACCCATGTTACCAATGTTTACAGAAGACGAGGGTAGGAAAATGGGCCTTCGTGTGCGTGAAACATGGTGGCAGTAGTGACTGTGGCACCATTATGTGTAGCAGGTACTTCCATGAGTATAAATTTGTAAAGGACATTTAAGTTGATGCAACAAATTTACAAAATATGAGACAAGTCTTTATTCTAATTATAATATCATTACTTTAAATGGGTGTTAGTTCTGAAATATGCTGGAATAACTTCCTATTTACCCATTTAAACTTTATGCAGAAAATATATAATCTTGAAGGTTGCTAGTAAGTCAGACCCCACATACTGCAACAGAGCCGAACCCCAACAGATTACAACAGATGTCCCATTCAGCAGGTCATACACCAAGCTTCAAGACCGGTGTCCCAAATAGTAGGTCACACGTCCATAATAATTAAAAGCCAGCAAGGCGCGCGCTTCAGAGCGCTTTAGCCCAAGGCTCAGGCCTCGCGCCTCGGAGCGCCTTGTCCTCCTTGTTAATACATATAATTTCTACCGGATAAACTTCTAAAAGAAAAACATGCACATTAAACCTCAAGGGACAAGGGTGGAAGATATCAACAAAGCGGACACACACACACACACACACACAGAGAGAGAGAGAGAGAGAGAGAGAGAGAGAGAGAGAGAGATGTGGCTGCTATTTCCGTAAAGCAGGTGTTAAAACACAAACACAAGTTTTAAAAAAAAAACAGCCCACAAAAAAAGATAATATAGTTACATCTTACCTGAGCAAAGTTTGCACCAGCATATCCAGCACCTAGAGCACCATAGGGGGATCCAATCAAACCATATCCTACATGAGGTGGGTAAGTTGGAAGTATGGCTGCCTTATGTGAATTTGATACCCCAGCAGCATTTTTCTGATCCGCCTGTGGCTTTGCCAGTGAGCATTCTACAGCTTGGCCTAATTAAACATAACCAAAGAAAGAATATGAACAAAGCAATAGCACCACTGTAAGAACCTTATAATCCATAACCAAAATACTAGAAAATAATAGGGATAGGGTGTTACCATCAATCTCATATTTCTCTGTATTCTTCAGAGCTTTCATGGCACTTGATCTTTCCACGAAATGAACAAAACCATATCTGTTTTTCTCCTGTCCTGGTTTTGCAGGAGGAAGAACTATTTTCGTAATTTTTCCATGATGTTCAAACAACTCCTTAAGCTGATCCTGAGTAACATTTTTGGGCAAGTTCTTCACATATACTGCTTTGACCTGGACAACATTGGCCAGTGTGTAAACAAGTCGTGAAGAACTGAAGTGGCAGCGATAACTGCCAAATGTATTGAGTGTTATCACGTGTTTCAGTCACAAATCAATTGCCAAAGAGGACGTTCGTATTGAGATTTCATGAAAGTATAAGCATGTTCACTAGATTTCAATTAACACTGCAAGTATGTCTACTTCCTAAATCTATTAAGAAAAAGCAAAAATAAACGCATTGTCATGTTCAACAACTATCCTCACAACCTCATTAGTAAAGGCTTCATTCTCCTTGAAATGCAACTAGCCCCTATGGGGAAAGGAAGCAAAACTGGATTACTGAAAATCCACACACTATAAAGTATAGACAGAGTAACTTCCTAAATTTCTCAACGACAAAAAAAAAACTGCAGAACTTGATTCTTTTCTTCGACAACTATTTTCGCAACTCATAAGTAAAGGCTTCATTCTCCTTAATGCAATTAGCCCCCATGGGGAAAGGAAGCAAAATTGTCCATTGATGACTATGATTTACATGTCAGGATTAATCAAGCAATCGTGAATACCTACGCACTTTGAACTAGTTCCTAATGATTATATGTTCAACACAATTTAACAAAACAATGATGAAAAATAAGCCTAAAACAAAAACCTGGGAAGACGACATTTCTGAACTTTTGGGATCAGCCCAACTCACAGTTGGAGCATTGTCATCAAGCTTAAAATCGGGATTTGACATCTTCTGCCTAGAATAATCAGCACAGGCATGATTATAATACTCAATGAATGCAAATCCACGATTCCGACTTGAATTTTGTGTATCCTACAAAAAGAAGATGCATGTATTACCTCAACATTTTGGCAATCAAGTAAACAGAAGAATATCTGTCACGCATTACATAAATTTAGCAGTATGATAAGCAACACAGAAGGAAATAAACCTTTAAAAGTTCGATGGAGACAATCCCAGGCCCTACTTTTTTCACAACCCTCTTCATATCTTCCTCTCCCCAGTTTCTGGGTACATTACCAATGAACAGCTTGTGTTTTGCTTGAGATGAAGAACATTTCAATTTTTTCCCCTGCAAGTTTCCACACCGGAAATGAACAATGCAATAGTACTGATTGTATATAAAAACCAACCACAAGAAACCCAAATCCAAGTAAATCAACTAAGATGTTGCATGTTACAAATATTAAAAGCACCAGGTGTTAGGATGAGTGTTATTTTGTGCGGATTTGTGAGTGAAAGGAAGATAGAACCTATCTAACCTTCAATTCAGCACTATTAAGCTCCTTAATAGCCTTGGAAGATAATTCTTTGCTTCTGAAAGTTACAAAAGCATATCCCCTGTTTTCCCTTGAGTCCTTTTCCTTCATTATCCTGACCTGTCAATGGCACGACAAGGCATGTAAAGTGTTGATCAAATTTACAACGCCTCCTAACAATTTAAAATATTTTACCTCTGTAACTTCTCCGACAGATTCACAAAAGCGCTTCAGGTCATTTTCGGAAGTATCTTGAGAAATTCCACCAATATAAACCTCCGAACCATGTGGAGGAAGTGCAAGAAGGTCAGCATGCTCTTTCTCCATATCATCATCCCCTTCATCATTTTCCATGCCTTCGTCATCGTCCTCCTCTTCCTCAACATCCTCTTCCACTTCTTCCTCTTCTTCCACTTCCTCCTCCTCTACTTCCTCTTCTACTTCCTCATACTCAACCTCTTCCTCCAATGTATCCTCCATGTCATTGTCAGTACCAAGTTCAACCTGCTCTTCAGTCTCAACCGGCTTCTCATGTTCATCAGATTTAGTAGCTGCAGCACTCGTTCTTGTCCTTGGCATCTTATACCTCTAACAATATGAGCTTCTAGTGCAGTTCTGGGAAAATGCAAAACCCGGAAGCATTTGCAAAAGAAAGAAGAAATATGTGGATAGGCTGAAATAAAAAGAATGGCCATAAGGAGTTCCAAAGTAATGATCTTGATCGAATAGGTTACATGAGGTATGGCTCCAAGGAGCTTCTATTCGAACAACTTAATACAAGGGTTGACAAACACAGCATATAAAGAAGCAGAAAAGAGAAAACTGAATTGTCATAAAGTGGACCAAGATGTTCAACTGGTGCAAAATCAATGAAGTGGTGAATCTCTTGAATTAAAGGCAATGATGGACAAGGGGAAAAATTGGGAAAGGCTAATGTTTAGTCTGCATAACTTTTTAGGACCAATGCATTGTTAGCAACCAAAAGAGGAAGGAGGAGCAATCATATGAAATGAGAACAGAAAATGACGAAAAGAAAAACACGTACACAATAAAGAATGATACAAACAAGATAACATCCCCACTAAACAAAAAGATGGGTTTGTTATATGGACAACCAATTCTTTAAAAATATTAGTTCCACTTCCTGGACACATTTCCAATCTGTCACTTTCCTGCAGCCAGTTAATGCACAGGAACTGTGAATGACTGATGGGGAAACCTCAAACACATTTAATAACTAACGTCCGAAATCAGTTCAGCTCACAGCCTTTTTTGCTTCTATAAAGTTAAAATTTCGCTACACAAACCACAAATCCACAATCAGTATATCAGAGTTGTTATGAGTACTGGTAATTAAATTAGTATAGAAGCCAGTAAGCCACCACCATACAGAAAAATACTACGACATCAAAACCTCTAAAAAAACAGAAACCCCCTTTGACCATAGATTTCATCTTCTCTAGAAATTTAAGTCATAACCTTTGGTTAACTTTGAGTAACTGCTAATGTTTTTATTCTTTTAAGTAGAAATCTCTCCGCTGAACGACACAATCATAAAATCCACAGGATGGTAATATAAACGGAAAAGTATCAACTGCAACATTGACAAGATGGCAAAAGAAGAGAATCAAAGGAGGCTCACCGCTCACTGAGTCCTCACTCAAACTTATGAATTATGATAACTCAGTCCTCTTTCCGGCTGAAGCTACAGCAATTAAAGAAAAAAGAAAACTGCAGCAAAGGAAACCCTCAAGAATTGAGAAAAGTGCTCAAACAATTTCGTCTAGATATGACCTGGGTGATCATAAGATTGAGTCATTTAGCGGGGATTTGTATAACCAAATTTGATCGACAATTTCAAAATACAATTTTAAATTAAAAAATGTTGCCCACATCGAAGGCAAGAGCCTCCTCCTTATACATGGGCTTGTCTTCCTATTCCTGGCCCAGCTGTTGCACCGACTATCTCAAACCACTAAACCACACCAACTGTACCAGCAATTTAACACGAACGAATAGGTACAAGACACACGAACGAGAACGCAAATATGTGTATACCATGCCAAATATAAAATTACCGGCAAATGATGAATATTTATCTCAATCGCTCTACTTTCAAGGCAGGCGAGAAGTTTCTTCAAATACACAAATCCTTCCCCGCACGCCCTTCTTAGATAAACAGAAACCCTAGACTTTTTAGCTCGATCGAGGTTTTGGAGATATGGGAATTTTTCCCTTTATGACAGAAATTTTTTATCAATAATATGGCGATATGACATATTTGTCCCAGGTATCGATACAAAAAACAAAGTCAAAGCTCTCTTCCCTTGCAGCGGGTAATGTAGACAATTCCTCTCGAACTAATGGATTTGAGCCTAAAAGGAAAAAAAACCCGACCCATCGAACTCGGTTACTTTCACACTGTTGCGAATATTTCACATCAATTATATATCAATGATAGATCTACCACATGATATTGTTCGTGTAAATAGCATCAAAATTTCCATCGATCTGAATACTTAGACGAATTTTCTTATCGGAGGATTCCTTGGATAAAATATTTTAAAACATATTTTACTTTTTATTTAATCATATATTTAATACCTATAGCACAATATAGTAGATTATTATGTCATTTTATATATGTTAGCATCTTAATTTTTTATTAATATTTTAAATTTAAAACTTGGTTTGTATCAGGCAGTATTATAATTGTTTTTGTAATGTTTTTTTATCAAATTTGAGCACAATTTCGGGTCGAGCTCAAATGTTAGTTTTTGAGGCTTGTATAAATTAACATTTTATTAAGCATTACCGAGTAATGTTATAAAAAAATTTAAAATGTATCTTTAACATCACAATATCAAAAAGCAAGCATTTAGCGGTGGACATTCGGGTCGGGTATTGGGGCACCCGACCCGACCCGACCCGATCGGGAATACCCGATCGTGATCAATAAATCGGGAAGAAATCAGGTTCAGGACAATACTCGATTCCCGACCCAAGTAATTCGGGTGGGAATCGGATAAATTTTTTGAACCCGAGCAGTATTCGGGTACCAAATCGGATCCAAAAATAAAAAATAAAAGCTACACTTTTTTTGATAGAAGATTTCCCGATTCCCAAGATACCCGACCCGATCCCACCCCCACAAGCATTAGATGGATCTATTTAACATCTTCAAATAAAAATGTAAAATATCAAAAAAAATACTCATCGGATCTTTTTTTTTTTTTTAAAATGTTCTTATTGGGCTTCGTGATAACATTATTAATCTACATAGGAATCTTGATTAATAATCAATAGAACAATAAAATTAAAAAACTACAAATCATAGTAATATTCTATTTTTGGAAAGTATATATCAAAATATACAAAGAAAGCCGAATAAAAAAATTGAACTTTATAAAATGTTATTTAAAACTTGCTAAAGATGATCATTTCTCTCTGAATTTTTTGGCTATGGCAAAAGCAGCACCACCCACAGCCACAATAATCCCTGAAACGATAATTGCATTGCATTCTTATTTTCTTGTGCCCTTACCCTTTTCATTGCTTTAATTTGTTCCTACATACAAATATGTTACTATCATGTATGCAAGTTCAAGAAAAAGAACATGTCATGGAGACTCTCAAATAAAAAAATAAATATTTCTGTACTTTTTAAAAAAAAATTGAATTGCCCCATCCGATTAGATGTCCGGCCAGGTTCAGTTATATTCTAGATTGGACCTATGAGGGTGAATAAAGTTAATGATGTCCGGCCAGATTCAGTGATGGATCGCCATTCAAATATGAATTTATAATTTTTTATACATTTTTTCAATCCAAACTTTAACGTGTAAAATATTTCTGATTCATTTCCAGTATAGTCTTCAGTCTACATCATCACTTCAAAGAGGGTAAAAAACAATTTTACATATAAATTTGTCAAAAAATATAAATTACTCTCGTATATCTGGATTTCTTGAGAGACAGCGACATCGGAAGAAATGGGATCAACTTGAAAATCCTTATTCAGGCCTGGACTGAATTCTTTCAATACATCAGCAGCTGGAAATCTATCGAAGTTTGCAATGAATTGTTGATAATTTCTCTGTTTCGATTCTTAAAAAGTGATGTAAATTTGCAAGAGAGGACATCAAACAATGTTTGGATTGGATGTTAAGAAGTCACACTTGTCCATAGATCCACGAAAGTATGGCAAAACAACAGCACTTTGGACTCTGTAACAAAGATTCAATGGATCTACCTTCACGGATTTATGGCAGTTGGGCTATTGAAAATGGCACTAATTCAGATCTGGAAATTCTTGCATTGATCTCTTGGAGTTTATGGATTGATTGTAACCAATTTTTATTTCACGGTAGATTGGATGAAGTGCACCAGGTCGTAAATCGAGCAAATTTGTTTTAATGGTCCGTTCAAGTCCATTCATTACCATATCTCATCACAGCAGCAAGTGCAAAGTAGGTGTGCTCGGTGGGAAGCACCACCGATTCGCGTGTTTAAGGTTAATGTGGACGCTTCAGTCCGTTCCGGATTGGATTACATTGGGATTGGAGTGGTTATCAGAGATGGTTATGGATCAGTCCTCTTGGTAGCTGCACTCTGCATACCAGGTTTGTTCTCACCTTCGCTTGCTGAACTCCTAGCTGTGAGTGAAGGGATTCAGATTGCTCGACATCATGGTTAGACAAAGGGTATAGTGGAATCAGACGCTGTGAACGTGTTCCATCCATAAACAATCCAAAGCCCTGCCATGCTGAAGCGCCAATCATCTTGTCTATTTCTCAATTCTATGATCCAGAGGCGGACTTCATTATAAATCATTGTAGAATATCTGCAAATGTCATAGCTCATGTCTTACCGTCTCGAGCAATTTCTCAAGGGCCAATTCAAGCAACTACGGAATATTGTCCGTTATTTTTGCATCCTTATGTATCTCATGATTTAGATGCTACCTGTATTTCCATCATAAATAAATAAATAAATTACTTCTAAAAATTGTAGGCCTGACAGACAATGGATGACCTTACATTGCATCACATTATTTAGGGAATGAAATGCAAGCAATTTTTTACACTATTCTTATTTTGTTAAAAAATACTAAATGAATCTTATTTTCTTTTAGCTTTTTTTTTTGTATTTCGATTCTCATAGATCATAGATTGATGCATTAACTGAAAAATCAATGTGATATGTTGATGCAATAACTAAAAGGAGATGGTGATATGCAACAATTACTCTTGTTGGCGCAACAATTGAAGATGATGCTTGATTAGGTACACGGCTGCATTGATTTGCACCATCATCATTATGTATAACTTTTAGTGACAAAATTTCTGTCAAATATGATAATTTCCATCAAATATGATAATTTCTAGTTTGACTAAAGATTCTAGATTCCTGAAATGAAATCCCAAAGGTAAAAAATACTCAATTTTGTACAAAGTGCTTCAACACCCTGTCAAATCTCGACTGTATCCATTCTATCTTGCTTGTTTCTCAGGCCTAGACTAGAATCACTTTTAAAACTTTTAACCCAAAGGTTAAAAATACCCAATTTTGTACAAAGAAATCACATTATAGAGAGCTCTAAGAATACTTAAATGTGACAATATGCAAATCAAGCAACTTACATCGACCACCTATTCCAAGCCGTGGATGATTTTAACATCGTCTGATACAGAAATCTGTTCATCTTCTAGAAAAGGAACTGTCTTCCACACAGTCAACTTTACAGGAGTGTTACTTTTTCCTACAGAAAATTAATTGCATCAATTATCTGTCTTAACGTTTTTTGCAGTCGTCACATTTTGAGTCGTACCTTCGGCCGCACAATGCTTCTCTGTGCATATCGCTGCATAATGAGAACCAGCCAACTCCAAGAGCAAAAATTGCCAATGGCTTGTAAGGTCAGAGGGGTCATCAAAGGAATCCACAGCTATTTCAGAAGCCTGAAGGGAAATGTGAGAGTGATCAAATTAATGAATAGTAAATAATTAGATAAGGCGCCAAGCTTGATGATGAAGTATCTCACTAGCAGAATCAACATTAAAACTTTGTATAATAAAGACCCATGGCAATCAAACACGTTAATCAACATCTACCAGACGAGGAAAGATTATTAAATGAAATCCAGCGTCGATAATATGCTGCAAAAACACATCCAGATCAAAATTAATAAGAGAATTTTTTCAAACAACTTAAACAAAGTTTACTACAATTTTTTTTTCCCATTCCTTACTCCTCTTAATTCGCTACCCTTTTTTTCTTCCATCCTCCATTTTTCTTAAAAATAAAAGAACTAAGGTGCCTACGATAAAAAACATGTTGCCAAACAATATCCAAAATGTTAACGCAAGTCAAAATGAAGACCAATTATTCCTAAATCTCAAGAACCCGTTGAATATTATTGATCTATTCACTTTAAAACATAAGTTATATAATTTTCTAACTCTAATTATGTACAAATCGAAAACATTATCAGGTGCTGATAAGGGCTAGAATACTAAGGAACTAGTATAAGAACCATTCCTGGTGTGTAACGAGTAATACTAAGTTGGGATTTGGACATTTTCAACATGCAAATATTTCTTGCCTGTAAAAAACTCATGTTAATAAATTATGTGCTACTCTCACAAAGAGATTTTATCCACTAGACAGAAATAGCCTGTGAAACAACAAGATGAATCAACCTTCAACACTAAGGAGATTACACAAAAAAATAGTTTTTTTGGAAAACCAGTAAGAAATTTCCTGAGATACCTCAGATTTTAAATCCTGCAGCTTACGAATGCTTTCATCAGTTACACCATTAAAGCGAATGGTGAATGTTTTGAAAGGTGCGCCAGATAACCCCCTTCCTAATGCCTTGACATATGCCTCCTGAAATCAATAAGTTTCATTGAAATATCACCAGCTGGAGAATGGCTTTTTTACATAAATTTTCTGGTGTGATTTCGTAAGGACTAGAAACATATACTTAGTTAGATGACATGAGGCTCAATCTAATGGTCAGTAAGACCTTGAGTGTCCACAACTTGATAAACTCCTGGCGCTGGACTCTCAGGTCGGTAATATCGGCTAAAAATTGAACTTCATGTTCCGAGAAATATCGCATAGCAAAAGACAAAATGCTATGTTTGATACTCCGATGCTTTTCTTCCACATCAATACCAATCTATGCTTGAAAATCAAACACAAAGGTGTTTCAGTTGACTTAGCAGCAGATCAGAAAAATAACACACGCTGTGATGAGTAATAAAATTAATGGTGCATGGATCTCGACAATAAGCACGATATGATAACCTACTTGAGAATTGATGGTCACTCCACAAGCTACCAAAGATGAGGTGTGTGAGATATTGAAATGCACCGGAGGTGGCTGACAGTCATGGCTAAAACCCCAATCAACCTGCCAATATACAGCCCAAGTGGTTGCAATGAAAGCTTTACAGCACGATGATAATATAAAAAGCGATGATAATACAATAACATAAAATAAACAGTCTAACCTCGGGCTTTCCATAAGAGTTTTTTCGGAATGTCAATGATTGGGGACTAACTTGGTTATTCATCTGATCTACAAAAAAAAAAAAAAAACGGTTTAGTTGCAAATGCCATATTTCATATCAAATAAAAGAAGAAAAGGATTCTTCCAGCAAAATTATGGTCTTTTCTATAGAGGGACCGCGGGGGAGACCCAGGATTTGGGGAGAGAGAGAGCAAAACTCTTCCATCACAAAACCACATTTTGCATTAAAAATACTTACACATTGAAATTAAAACAAGATTTTCAACAATGGGATAAAAAATTAAAACATACATCTGGCGATAGTTGTCCGAACCAAGGCGCGGGATACCAGAGCACTCTTCCTCAGCTCGTCTCCTCCCATTCGCAATACAGTCTCCTTTTCACATGGAGACAGAATGCCCCAATACTGACTCAACAATGAATCACTCCTCACTTCACAAGGTTTCACATACCACAAATGAGTCTCCCTAATCACCCAAGCAAGGCAAACAACAAGCTAATAAAGTTACTAATAATGCATTTTCCGTAAAGAACATATAAAAATTAAATAAACAGGGAATAACATCGGAGAAGGGAGCTGAATTGGAGTCAAAGGAGGAGGAGAATGAAAGAATTTTTGCTCAAAGCAATGTGAATTCATCCTGGCAATCCCTCTTCGCATCAGAAGAATGGCAAATATAGTACTGCATGTAATTCGACAAGAAACTCGAATTAAACACTTTAATCGCAGAAATTGGTTGAAAAATAAACACCATTGAGGGTGAATTGAGATTAGGGTACAAAGCTTATACCTTGATACGGTGTCGCTAAGAATGGATTGTAGGAAGGGATGGCAATGGGATGAGTCCAGACTCGGACCCGTATTGAACCCGTCCCGCCAGGGCGGGTCTGGACTCGCTTCAACCGGGTTTGGAAGTGGGGCGGGTACCGGGATTTACCGAGCCCCGGACCCGCCCCGCTATACAATTTTAATTTTTTTTGTAAAAAAATTTGATATTGATTATACATTTTACTTCTTTGGTTGAACAATAAAAAGTCATTATTTAATTTTATATCAAAATCCATATGTTCATGTTAAAGAAGTTGGACATTTTGAAGGAAATAATAGCAAATTAATAAATATTTAGTAGCTTAAAGATAGTTTTACAATTCTTATTATAAATATTTACTAGAGAAAACATAAAATTTAATCACAAAACTCAACTTTTGTGTTTCAAAATTGATTTCTAGCTAAATTTTTTTTAAAAAAAAAAAAAAACTGGAATCGGGACGGGGCGGGTAAACCCGTCGGGTTCGCGGGTCTAAGCGTGGTGGGTCCGGGTTTCATGTGTAGCGGGGCGGGTTTGGCGGGTCCTGGGATTGGCCAAACCCGTCCCATACCCGCCTTGTTGCCATTCCTAATTGTAGGCATCATTTCGGTGGCTGGCAACAGTTGCTCGGCGGGGAAATAAATATGCTCCAAAATATAAATAAAAGAATGGATATGCAATGATGTCGACATGTCGTGTCAGCACATTCCAGTGTCAGACACTTCCAAAATATCGACATTCCTCGAACACGTGTTAGACATACCACGTAACAAGTTCTTTATGTTTTTTTTTAAAAAAATAAAATTGGACACCCGCGTCGGACACTCCCCACGAAATCTGACTCCCGTGTCGGTGGCATAAAATGGACACTTTTGAGAATTAATTGTACAATTTATAAAGTTTTGGACAAAAAAATATTTGGGTATGTTACTTAAAGTTTATGTTAATTGAAGTAATATACATTTGATGTTAGTATGAGTGATGCTAGATGATTTCAGCGGCATACATTTATTTATATTTTTTTGAATTTGGTAAGACTGTTTTTGGCATTACCTTTTATTTGGACATAGTATGAGTGATATTATGATGATTTCAGTGACATGATTTGATTTATATGTTTTTTTGAATTTAGTAAAAATATTTGTGTTGCTTTTACATAGTTTTAGAATTTAAAAATGCAAATTTAAGTATGCAACAAGTAATAATTAAAAAACAAAACATGACACTATCTTTGATTAGTGCTCAAAGTTTGGGAAATTTAAGCCTTGGGAAATTTTTCCAGGTTTATATTTTTTAATCAAAATTAAATTTTAGAGCAAGTGTAAAGATTAAGATGGAATGTTTTAAGGTTCTTGGAGTTGAATATGAGAAACTCAATGGTTAGGTGTTGTGAAAGAATTTTGTTTTAAAACTAAAATAAGATAATAGAGCTTAAAGATATTGATGTTTTTGGTGTTATAAGATTTTTTTTTTATTTTACAAAAATGGACATTATACTATGAAATTAATGCAAATAAATATGTTTGGACATATTTTGGAATCTGTTATTGAATTTTGGGAGGGTATATTTTGGCTCTCATAAAACATTTGCAGAGAATTTTTTGTTTATAAACATTTAAAATAAGATTAAAAAAATAAATTTGGATTACACTATCAACTATCGGATTCTTATAAAATTTATTAAACATGTTTCAAAAATTCTAAGCTCTTAATTGTAAACTGTTTTAAAGAATGTATAAACTCAGCCAAAAACACTTTTAATTATTCGGAGATATATAACAAAAATGCTTTTGAAATACGCAATATCTATTTTGAACGTGAAACGCTTGCAAAACAGACAGTTTACCCCATGTGGTTTGAAAATAGACAGTTTACCGCATGCCCCCTCTTGCCCACTACAAAACACATCTAACCACCCTTTTCCCTCAATGCAGCAGTCAAGAAAACATTTCCATCTAGCTCCCATCTAGAGCTCCAGCCATTCTCTCAATCTCACAAATTGCTGGGCAAAAAACTTGATTCAATGAAGAAACTGGCAAAGAAAGTTAAATCCTTCCACAAAGCTAACCGGAAACATCACATTCGGAGTCTCTTCTAAGGTATAATGAAGGAGGATCCTTTCCTATCGCCAACACGAGTCCTAGCACCAAAACTTTTTCCGTGTACGTAGGCGAAGATAGACAAAGATTCATGGTGCCAACAAGGTATCTCAACCACCCTTTGTTCAAAATGTTGTCAGAGAAGGCCTACAACGAGTTCGGGTTCAGCCAGAGAAACGGCCTAGTGGCACCATGTAGTGTTGCGGCATTCCAAGAAGTGACGAGTGTAGTGAGAAGCTGCAATGGGAGGTTCGATTTTGGAGAATTGGTAGAGGAGTTCATCCAGGAACACAAAAATGGGTATTAAATTGGAGTGGAAGTTGAATTTGGAGAAAAGTTGCACACAAAATTTCAAAAATTTGAGGTCGTCGAACCCCTTTGGAACTACCCTTGGCAGTGGTACTGGAATCAGGATTTGCGTAAGCCATCCATCGTCTCCTATAAATGTACATTTAGTGGCTGGAAATAAAATATAGTACGTAATTTTAGCAAAGAATATGGAAACAATAATCAAATTTTGTTATCCATGCCACATATGGGAATGCAGAAGGGATTTAGATTTAGGAGGCAACACCTTTGAACAATCATAAAAATTACAGCACTAATATTAAGGGAAAAGGAATAAAACTTATCGCCAAAAATAGTTGTAACACTAAAATTGATATTCATAAATCAAACTAAAATTATTACTAAAAAGATACAAAATGACGGGCCAACCTTTTTTATTAGGTAAAAGTAATAGTTGATATATTTTCCAAAAAGGTGCTCTAAGTAATGCATAAATAGGCAAAGGGAACACCTCAAAAAACTATCTTTTTATACATGGAACGAAGTTCAACTGGGCCCCTAGCCTCCAAAGCCATCCTCCAAAACAATCCGTTTCATTTCATCTACAAATTCCCGCATTTGATCCCTCGAGTGCAACGGGGAAGGATATACTAAAGCACAATCCAATTTACCATCTCTAATAGTATCAAATATCGCTATGGACGGGCCAACACCATGAATTGAGCTACAGCCAATGAAGTCTTCTAATCCAATTGCCTCATCCAGTTTGCTGGAATCATCGATAACAGGGTCCTCGAAGACGGATAAAACTGCAGTTCTGAGTGATCCCGATGCTGTGAGACCAGGATTATCTATTGCTTTGCACATCAAAAAGTTGAGGTCAGCCATGTCCGTAAAATGCTTCTTGTTGTTCTTGGCATTCAAAAAAGATGTATATATTCGTTTTGCTAACTCCCACAAGTTTTCACCTCCCTTAACATCATAAGAGTTTAGAATGGCCGAGTGATAAAAGCCTGCAAGGTTTTAAACATCATGGTAAAAGAAAGTTTCACCGCATGCATCAGAAAGACAAAGGAACATAATGTAGGACCAAACGTATGTTGTTTTACTAAAACTTGTAGCTAAATCGGACCATTCTAAATGTCTGCTTTGTCAACGAAAGCATATGGTTTTTTAGAGGTGTTTCTTGATCTACTAAGCAAAGCCACATAGGGGTGAGGGGGCTCCTTACCTGCGCAAATAAAGTTTTCTTTTTTCCCTGAATTTCAACTTGATTTTAGACATTGAAAATGATAGTGAAAATCATTGCAGCCCTTAAACTATTCTAATGTCAACGTGGGCTACAAACTTTCAGCATCGGCCAACGAGGATTGACAGCTAAATGTGTTTTAAGTTCTGGAGTATTCGTGATAGCACAAACTAAAAAATATATCTCTGACATCCTAATGTGAATCAACCCCTATCTAGCTACAGGAAGTGCTCATCAGTCATCAAGAAGTTAAATAAATCTTAACAAAAAGCAAATCCTCGTATTAGGAAAGGTTGGATTAAAATAGCTAAAAATCACACTTTGTTACTCCATAAAATCTTCTTTTATCTCTATCTTGGCTCGGCTTTCTCAAGCAAATATTCTTAATGATGCATAAACAACAACTTCCATGGTGATTCGACATTAAAAGCATGTGATTTTGGTAGTGGTAATAGTGCAAAGTGGTGTAAAGAGACGAAGTCAAGCGACATGGTGAGTTCTCAAGCTAGCTATGAATTTTCTTGTTGAGCTTCAGATTAATTTTTTGCTTCGATTGCTTGCTTAAAAAACTGCTGTTGTGGTAACCGATGGATAAATTGATAACTTGAATGAAGCCCAAGAAATTCATTTTTTCCATTTTCATCCACAGCCTGCATAACGATAAAATCCAAAATACTTTCACACTCAGTTTTTAAAATTAGTGAACGAAGCTCCAACACAATTTTAGCCACAACCTCTCCCCGAGTTTAATGTAGGTCAATTCGTATTTCATACTCAATTGTGATAGTAGATTGAATGTGCACAATGGCACATGCTATTTTGCTAACTGCTGGATCAAGATGGCAAGATCAGTGATGTATCGAGAACTAGCGGGGGAGGAAAGGTCAATGAACCTACAGTGCAGGGAAGGAAAGAAATTAGGGATTTGAATTTGTTTGTTACTTTTTATTAATAAGGTTGTTAGTTCCGGATCTTATCGATGAGATTTTAAAGATGACAAAACATATCAGACCGGATCGAGTGAAATCAGACTGACCAGATCAATAGCTCAAAACAGAACAAGCTGATAAGGCATATTATATATCAGACCGGATCGATGGATTTCAGACTGACTAGATCGATCTCAATCTTTATCAAATCAGAGCAGTCAAGGATACATAAAGAATGGCTCCTCAGTCTGAATCATTAACGGCTATTTATTGTAGCATTTAATGTTGTAATTAATGCTACAAAGGACCAAAGACTGAAGATTGCCATAAAAGGTAAGAAGACAAAGAAGAGCTTACCTGACAGTCGCCGAAAGTATGAACCAGAACGGCAAGTATCCTGAAGAAGAAGACTGAAGCCTACTCAGAGTTTAAGCAGAGTCAAAGTTGCACTTTAAGGGAAATAACGTCGTTGGTACATACAACTATAAAAGGATGCAACAAAGGGAATATAACAACTCTTGCTGATCAATTGAAAAACACACAAGAAAGCAAAAACAGCCCAAGCTTACAAGCTCAGAAGCTCTCGAGCTGAAATCATTCTTAAGCAAGTTTACTTTGTAACATTTGATCATTTAGGATCACTGTGTGCATCTTGTGTTTTCTGTGTTGAAAAATAGAAGTGAGAAACTTATTGTAACTGTCAGACAAAGTGTGTCTGAGCAGATCGAGTGACTAGGAGTTTCAGATTGGTAGTGAGGTAAATCCAGTCTGAATCGAGTTTGTACAACAGGATTGTATAAATCAAAGTCTTCTAGTATAAACCTTCCTTAATTGGAAGAAGGGGAGACGTAGAAGGATTACACCACCTTCGAAATTCCAGAAACATATCCTGTGTATCTTATTTCTGCACTTGTTCTTTCATACTAGCCATCGAGCCGTTCTTACATATACAAGAACAGACCGTTCCGCACTTATACTTTCAGTGGTCTGTTCTGTACAAGAATTGATTAAGAAACAGATTTCTTTCACTAATCCGAAAGAAATCACAAAGGATTAATGATTACAGGATCTTAGCTGAATCATTTGAGAAAAATAAAGCTAAAGCCAGTAACCAAATAGATGAGCACAATAAACCAAGCTGCTCTGAGCAGGGTGAGTGCAATAGTCTAAAGATCGAGCTGAATAAGCTGAAAATCTCCTATGATCAGCTCCATGAAGAAAACAAGAGAATTAGCACACAAAATGCTAAGCTTTCTCATATATTCAAAACATGGACAAAATCCAGAACATCTTTGGAAGAATTACAAGAGGTTCAAAGAAACGTCGGTGACTTCACCGGCATAGGCTTTGACACCAAAGATGAGTCTGAGCTGTTGCTGGTAAAGAACCAAGTCAAACAAATGACATTTGTATCACCTAAGATTCAAACAGGAGTCTCTTACGTGAATCAAAATCTGAGAAAAGGAATTGGTTATGTTGACCAAGCCAAAGAAAAGACACCAGCAAGATTTGCGTCTATCAGACCAAATCCAAAGGTGCATGATCGAAGGCAAGGAAGACAATACAATTACTATAATTCAAAACCGATTCAACGAAGATATAGACTACCTAATTAGAATCAAAGGTTTTCACAGCGCACACATTATCACACACAACATCAAAACAGACCAGCACACAGCACACCTTACACACACAAGCCATTGAAGCTGATACAGGTGCGGGTTCCCAAAGGGCTAATCCGTTCTGGACCCAAATAGAATTGGGTACCAACAATAATTATATTTGATGACAGGTACCGAAGAAGCTCGCATCAGACTGGTATTTGGACAGTGGGTGTTCCCGTCACATGACTGGAAACATCGAGCTGCTGTCTGAAGTCACAGAATGTACTGGACCCAAGATCATCTTCGGAGATAACTCAAAGGGTAAGACCGTGGGCAAGGGTAAGATTGTCCATGGTAACATTATTATCAATGATGTGCTGTTAGTTGAAAATCTGTGCTATAATCTGATCAGTATAAGTCAACTCTGTGATAATGGTTATGCTGTAGAATTTCACAAACACACTTGCACTGTTAAATCATCAGACGGTATAACCGTGCTCGTAGGAATCAGGAATGGAAATACATATAAGATTAACTGGAATCATGCTCAACCTGATAATCCTACTTGCTTCATCGCTAACAATGATAATAAACATTGGCTGTGGCATAAGCGTTTGAATCATATAAACTTTAAGACCATTTTCAGCCTGTGTAAACATGATTTAGTTATCGGTCTGCCCAAGATCGATTTTGCTAAGGATAAGATCTGCGAAGCTTGCCAAATGGGCAAACAGATCAGATCATCCTTCAAAAACAAGAATGCCAAATCCTCCTCCCGCTGTTTAGAATTATTGCATATGGACTTGTTTGGTCCTATACCAATAACAAGTTTAGGGGGAATGCGGTATACTCTTGTTGTTATTGATGATTACTCACGCTTTACATGGACTATATTTTTGAGCAGTAAAGATCATACCGGTCCGAAGTTGATCAAGCTGCTGAAACGCACTCAGAACGAGAAATCATCCAGCATAGACAGGATTCGTAGTGACAAAGGCACTGAGTTTTCAAATCAGAATCTTGAATCCTTTCTAGAAGATCATGGAATCAAGCATGAGTTTTCAGTCGCTCGAACTCCTCAACAGAATGGAGTTGCAGAACGAAGAAACAGAACGCTCAAGGAAGCAGCAAGAACAATGCTTGCTGATTCTGGAATTTCGCAAAAGTTCTGGGCAGAAGCTGTAAACACTGCTTGCTACACTCAAAATCGGTCCATGATCAACAAGAAGCTGAACCTTACCCCATATGAAATATGGACTGGTAACAGACCATCTATGTCTTACTTTCATATTTTTGGCTGCAAATGCTTCGTTCATAACAATGGTAAGAATCATCTTACAGCATTTGAAGCTAAGTCAGATAATGGAATATTTTTAGGATATTCATCAACTAGCAAAGCCTATCGAATTTTTAATAATCGAACCTTAACTGTAGAAGAATCTGTTCATGTAGTTTTTGATGAATCTTTATGTGTTGAGGGCAACAAAGAATCAATTCAAAATCAGATGGAAAATATCCATCTCGAAGCTAACAGTGATGATGAGATTGTAGCTAACAGGTCAAGAGACAATCCACCAGAACCAGAAGTACCAGACAGATCGGATCTAGGCATTGAAACTTCTTCAGATCGAGCTGATCCGGATGTTCTTCACTCTAATGTTAAAGCAGATGCTGATCATGCTGCTACTACTCATCCGACCGGACTAGACAATCCAGAGTCAAGTTATCGATGGACTAAGAAGCATCCACCCAATCTAGTGATTGGTAGTCCCTCTGCACCAATCAGAACCAGAGGACAGATGATGGATGAATTCACACATGCTGCTTTCATCTCTACTCTGGAACCTAAGAAGATCGACGAAGCTCTAACTGATTTCAACTGGATTAAGGCCATGCAAGAAGAGCTAAATCAATTCGAACAAAATCAAGTTTGGAGTCTAACCCCCAGACCAAGCGATCTGCCTGTCATTGGAACCAGATGGGTTTTCAGAAATAAGCTGGACGCAGATGGAACTGTGGTTAGAAACAAAGCCAGACTGGTGGCACAAGGATTCAGACAAGAAGAAGGAATCGACTTCGATGAATCATTTGCACCAGTCGCCAGACTTGAAGCCATCCGAATCTTTCTTGCATATGCTGCCTTTAAAGACTTCAAAGTATATTAGATGGACGTTAAGAGCGCTTTTCTTAATGGAAAGCTTCAGGAAGAAGTCTACATTGAGCAACCACCTGGATTTCAGGACCATTTGCATCCCAATCATGTGTATCTACTGAATAAAGCAGTGTATGGTCTGAAACAAGCTCCAAGAGCCTGGTATGACACTCTATCTCAATTTCTGCAGAACCATGATTTTCAGATCGGCTCAGTAGATAAAACTCTCTTTAAATTTATTAAGGGGGAACATACCCTATTAGTTCAGATTTATGTTGATGACATAATCTTTGGGTCAACTAACCCCAAATTGTGCGAGAAATTTTCTAAGTTAATGCAGGGATAGTTTGAGATGAGCATGATGGGAGAACTTTCATTCTTTTTGGGTCTCCAAGTAAAACAGCTCAACAATGGTATTTTCATCAATCAGACCAAGTATACCAAAGAGCTCCTCAAGAGATTTGGAATGGAAACATGCTCAAATGCATCAACTCCTATGAGTCCAACAATCAAGTTAGACAAAGATGAAGGGGGAACATCAGTTGAAGTAACCATGTATAGAGGACTAATCGGATCGCTATTGTATCTTACAGCGAGCCGGCCTGATATTATGTTCTCAGTCTGTATGTGCGCCAGATTTCAGTCAGAACCAAAGCAATCACATTTTATTGCTGCCAAGCGTATTCTGAAATACTTAAAAGGATCTCAGAACATTGGTCTTTGGTACTCCAAAGATTCGAACTTCAGCTTGATCGGATATTCCGACGCAGACTACGCTGGGTGTAAGATTGATCGTAAAAGCACCAGTGGAACATGTCAATTTCTAGGTGAAAGATTGATCTCTTGGTTCAGTAAAAAGCATACATCGATTGCCACATCTACAGCTGAAGCAGAGTATCTCGCCGCTGGAAGCTGTTGCGCTCAAATGCTCTGGATTCAACACCAGCTCAAAGACTATGGCATCCAAGCTGTTGACTCTCCGATATTTTGCGACAACACAAGTGCAATCGCTATAATGTATAATCCAGTTTTGCACTCTCGAACAAAGCACATTGATATACGCCATCATTTTATTCGAGATCATGTTGGCAAAAAGGAAATTCGGATCGAGCACATCTCAACAGAGCAGCAAGCAGCAGACATCTTCATCAAACCGCTCCCAGAGGCTAAGTTTAATTATTTTCGTCAAATTCTTGGTTTAATTGACTTATCTTAATAGTTTAGATGTTCTCTTACTTTCGCACTTAAAGATTTCTGTTGCCACAGATTGATAATACAATGTTCAGAAAGACACAGACCGGTCCGAACTTTCAGACCAATCTATGTCAATCTGATGTTATCCCATGATCTGTTTGGTCAATACATCTTTTGTACAAAAACAGCCCGGACTGATCGCATTTTAACCGCCTTAACTATCTGTTATCCTGACCGTTTATTTTTAAATTTCTTTTCACCAGTCATCGAGATAAAGACACGTGTCTTCTCTCTCCTATTTAGCGGGCTGAACATTTCATTTTATTTCACTTTTACAAATTACCGCTATCTGTTTTCTTATTCTCTCACTCTCCTGAATCTTCGCACTCGTTTATCTTCACTCCAATGGCTACCATTACTCACAACTCTCTCTCCGTTGAGTTCAATGATATTTACAGGGCAGAAGATGCAGAGATGGTGTATATCTTCCAAGCTTTGGAATCTTCTGGTCTGAGAACCTTTCTGGAGTGCGGCACAGTTGTTTATGAATCAGAAATCCGTGAACTATTCGCCAATGCCGTCTCCAAGAAGACATCCATAACTACTTCTGTCAAGGGCAAATCATTTGAGATCTCGCCGATGACGCTGGCCAAAACCTTTGGCCTCCCCAATTCCGGACTGACGGAATTTGGACAGATTCCTCAAGCGTCACTCTCAGATCTTCAAGGGAAGATATCTATTTTTGGCCACCGCCTGCAACCATCGTTTAAGAAGAAGGAAATGCTCTTTCATTTCCAGGTGCTGTGCGAAATCGTTGGCAAACCTCTGTTGGGCAAAGCAGGAAGTTTTGACGCTGTAACCGCAGAGAAATTCAGGGCTATGGCGGCTATAATATCCGGACAGAAGATGAACTGGTCCGTGATTCTGTTTGGAGTTCTGATGGAAACGGTGATTGCATCCAAGCAGGCCGTATGCTTTGCTGTTCCTCTCAGCAAGCTACTGGAGTCCTTAGACATCGAGCTGGGAAAGCAGTCTGCTCTCAGTCCCTTCAAGATTCTAAACTCCAAAGGACTCGCACTGCTGAAGTCCAAGAGTGCTCCGCCTACTCCTGCCACTCTGGCTGCAGTCAAGATTGAGAAGGGCGAAGAACAAGCTGTTGCGCGCAAACCTCGCGTCAAGCGCAAACTGACCATCCAGACTGATTCGGAAGAAACTCAGTCTGCTCCATCGCCACCAACCAAGCCACTTCCAAAGAAGCCCAGAACCCAGATTACCAAACCAATCAAAACTCTACCCCTACCCATTTTGCCACCAACTAAAGTCACCCCTGCACCCCAATCTTCAAAACAAATTTCAACCACTTCAACCCCTGCGCACCTCAACCTTCAACCCAAACTTCAACCCCTGTACCTCAAGACACTATCCGAGTCCCCTCTACCATTCCCGTGGTGAAAGGGATTGTTATCACTGAGTTGGGCGACTATACCCAATCAGGGATCAAGTCCCCTTCCTCCACCGGCAAGGGAAAAGCCATTCTCTCCGAACCAATCTCCTCTAAACCCAAATCGGCAGCGCAGACAGCCATCGACATTGCTATGGAGGATGTTGATGAGAAGGTGAAGGCACTCATTGTGGTTTTTGATGAGTACGTCGAGTACCGGACTGTCAACCACATTGAGATGTTCTTTGGAAAGCTGAACAGACTGAAGAAGATGGAAGAGGAAGTTCTCAAAGGAACAGAGACCAATGATGTTCGGATTGCCGTGCAGCGCAAAGACCTATTTACAGCAAATCAAAGATTCAGTCTGGCCACTCTGCTCCTAGCTGCTAAGAAAGAGAACTTTGATCCGATTGCTCCAACTGCCAGAGATGATGGGGCCGTTATTGCTCAATTAGAGATGGATGTACATGCTCTTCACTTAGCTGTCTGTTTTCAACGACAGCAGCTCAGTGTATCCACTCCCACAACCAGCCCGGATCATCCCTCTGCAAGCAAGACTCTGGCAGAACCTTTCGTTGAGGTTATTCATTCTGATGCAGCAGAACAGACAGTGATAGGGTTGAATATTAAGCGTTTTTAGGCTATGATATGTATATGTTTTGGTGTTGATTCTTGGATTATTTTACGGTTTATGGTATATATTTCTATATTTCAGGAATCAATGTTGAAATGCATAAAAGTAGAATAAATGAACCAAAAATGATGAAAGAATGAATAAAGTTGAAGAAAAGAGGAAAAAAACCAGAATTTAAGACACATGTTGCTCCTTTCTCCTCCAATTACTATATGTTCGAGCCAAGTTTTGGAAATGTGGTCCACATAAAAGTTGTAGAACTTTCTCTTATCTTCGCGTGGACAGCTGATTCATCAAATTTGGAGTTCATATGAGAAAGTTATGGCCAAAATACGAAACTCGCCAGAAGCTGAAAAAAAGGCGAAGAAACATCATTGAATTAATTCAACAGGCGTAATTACGCCTACTTTGAGGCGTAACTACGCCTAGCCCACGGCTTTTGAAAATTTAAGTGGCGTAATTACGCCACTTTGGAGGCGTAATTACGCCTATCACGCGGGAAGCCAGATTGTTGACACGTCGACATGCGTAACTACGCCACTTCGGAGGCGTAATTACGCCTGATGAATTTTGGAAATTTTTGACTGCTTTCCTTATTTGATGCACGGGATTTTTTACAAGGGACGGACGAGACCTACTCAAGGGGAAAATATAATTCAGACCTAGACATCATAGCCTCCATCACCCATCATCCTCTCCAACCATCCATACACCATAACCATTGAAGAAGAGACACATCGGAAGAGACGGGACGACGGAGCAACGCAAGGAGTCAACGCCTCTCGTTATTTCCGTATTTCTAACTTTAGTTCTATATTTTCATTAGATTTTAATGTTTAGAATGTTGCAAAACATGTTTATGCATTGTTATTTGATGGAGATTGTCGGCTAGGTTTGTTATCAAGACTTAGGGGATCCTTTGTATGAACCCATGATTTTAATTGAATGTTTTTGATTGATTCTTATTATCTAAGTGCTTAGATCATTGTTCTTCATGCTTTTAAGGGTTTGGACATCTTTGAATGATATTTAAATTACAATCGAGATCGAGAGATAAAATTGTGATTCGATATAGTGATTTACGCCGTGGATTTCAGACTGATATCGAGAGATGAAGTCAAATACACGTGTGATAGCTATAGATATCTAGTAATCGAAAGCTAGAAGTTTTCACGGATCTTAATACAATATTGTGTTGTTAAATAAGTACACGATAGTGACTTACTGCAATTTGATATTAGGTTTAATATAACTCGAGAGAGTATATTGGATAAATTTGGAAAACTCGTCACCTTAGATTGTTTGAATTCAATTCTTAATTAATAGGTGAATTGTGGGGGATTACTTAGGTGAACCGAAAGTCTTGATAATTGTTTCTTCTGATTTTATTCTTATTCGTTCTTGTGTTTTTGGGTTAATCTTGAGTTCATTAGTCAATTTAGTTAATTAATCACAACCAGTTATCGTAGACTAAATATAGTTAAACTAGTGGAGTTTGGTAATTATTTCCTAGTCCTCGTGGGTTCGACAATCCGTACTTTTCATATCATTATACTAAAACTTGACACCGTGCACTTGCGGTACACAATCGCTACACTGCAAAATACTGTTTAAAATAATAGCGATCAAGTTTTTGGTGCCGTTGCCGGGGACTAGTTTTAATAATATCAAACGAGATTAGTTGACTGTAGTTTAGTCATTTGTTTTTTTTTATTATTTTCGATTTTTTTTCTCTTCTACTGTTTCTTTTTGTTTTGGTTGATTGTTTCAGGGTACTATCTCTTGGTGCATGCTAAGGAGTAGCAACCCTACACTTGAGCCCTTTGATCCCGAGATTGAACGCACTTGTCAAAGGAGGCTAAGGCAAGCAAGAGCACATATGGCTAATACCGAGGAGATTCCGGTACCACCAGTTGCAAGATCACTCATGGACTATGCCCACCCTGCATTCCATGGATCACTGTCGAGTATTACGAGACCAACCATACAGGCTAACAATTTTGAGATCAAGCCTGCTATCATACAGATGATCCAACATTCGGTCCAGTTTGGGGGAGCTGCTACAGATGATCCAAATGATCACATCTCCAACTTTTTGGAGATTTGTGATACATTCAAGCATAATGGCGTTACTGACGACGCCATCAGGTTACGTTTGTTTCCCTTTTCTTTACGTGATAAAGCTAAATCTTGGTTACAATCGTTGCCTGCAGGATCTATTACCACGTGGGATGGAATGGCGCGGTTGTTCTTGTCAAAATTCTTTCCACCATCCAAGACGGCCAAGATGCGCAATGACATCACTACTTTTGCCCAATGTGATCCAGAGACACTATATGAGGCTTGGGAGCGCTTCAAAGATCTACTGAGGAGATGCCCACATCACGGCCTCCCTATCTGGCTGCAGGTACAAACATTTTATAACGGTTTATTTTCTGATAATCGTTCTATGATTGATGCAACGTCAGGAGGAACAGTGATGAGGAAGACGCCCGAGGAAGCTTATACACTGTTGGAGGAGATGGCTGCTAATAGCTGTCAATGGCAGTCTGAGAGGAACGTGCCAAAGAAGCAAGTCGGATTGCATCAAGTGACTGAAGTCACTGCCCTAGCTGCCCAGTTGGAAGCTTTGAACAAGAAGATCGATAGTTTGAGCATGCATGCAATGCAAGTCCAAACTGTTACATGCGAGCTTTGCCATGGAGGACATCCGAGCACTGAATGCCAGGTTGGTAACCCATTCATTACTACTAATGAAGCTGTTAATTTCGTAGGGAACCGACCACCACAGACCTACCCCTACCCAAATACGTACAATACTGGGCCGAGGAACTATCCCCAACCACCACCGGGGTATGCACCAAAGCCAAGCATGGAGGAGCTGCTAACTAAGTTCATATCATCGGTTGAAACAAGGATGAACAATCATGAGGCATCGATAAAGAACTTGGAAGTCCAAATGGGACAATTAGCAAAGATCGTAGCCGAACGAGCACCAGGATCACTATCTAGTGACACTGAGACGAAACCTAGGGAGCAAGTCCATGCTATCACGTTGAGGAGTGGAAAGGAGGTCGCTGAGAAGAAGGATGTGCACGTAGAGTTAAGAGGCGAGGCGGACATCAAGCAAGAAGAGGGACAAACACGCGACAAAGGTAAGTCTACTAAGACCTCTACACCCATCACACCTGCTAAGGTAGATATCCCACCCCCATTCCCCGCTGCGTATAAGAGAGCAAAGATCGATGCTAAATTTGCTAAATTTTTAGAATTGATTAAGAATCTTCATATTGAGATGCCTTTCATAGATGCTATTCGGCACATGCCGAATTATGCTAAGTTTTTAAAGGAGATTCTATCGAAAAAGCGGAAACTGGGAGAGCATGAGATGATAAACTTAACCGAGGAGTGTTCAGCTGTCATTCAAAATGATTCACCTCCAAAGTTAAAGGATCCAGGGAGTTTCACTATACCTTGCAAAATAAATTCTAAATCTTTTAATAAATCTTTATGTGATTTGGGGTCAAGTGTTAATTTAATGCCTTTGTCTGTGTACATGAAGCTGGGCTTAGGAGAGCTAAAAGCAATCAATGTCTCATTGCAGATGGCAGACAAGTCCATCAAGTACCCTCATGGGATAGTGGAGGATGTACCGGTAAAGGTTGACAAATTCACCATTCCGGTGGATTTCATGGTGCTAGACATAAAGGAGGAGGCGGACATGCCATTGATATTCGGAAGACCGTTCCTAGCTACTGGAAGGGCATTGATAGATGTCCAAGAAGGGAAGTTGATCCTCCGAGTAGGGGGGGATCAAGTTACTTATGATATGTTCAAAGTTGTGAACACTACACGCACTGAGCACCGATGTTTTAGTGTCAATATAATTGATACACTATCTGTTGATGCGATGCAGGGTAAGAGTGAGAAGAAGGTGGAGGTCACATCGAATGGCCAACAAAGAAGAGGTAAATTTGGTGTAGGAGACTCGGTATTAATGAATAGGAAAAAGATGAGATTTTTTCCATGGGAGTCTGACGCACCATGGGCTGGACCATTCAAAGTTGTCGATGTTTTACCATTCGACACCTTCAAACTGAGAGATGACCATGGGGGACTATTCACTGTGAAAGAGAAGTGGTTACGACATTACCACATGGAGGATGGAAAATCGTCCCCCACTGGCCCTTGCGGCACTTGAGCGTAAATGGTAAAAAGTCCAGCTTGGGACTATAAATCAAGAACTCTTTCCTATCCCTTTCGCTTTGTTTTAGTTTATTTTGGTTTGTTTTTGTTTTTGTTTTTTTGATTTTGAGAGACTCCATGCGTGCTGTGACGTGTTCCAACAATATGCCCCACGAGCTGATGAGGAATTGGACAACGATCACTGACGGTCGTTGTCAACGGTACATGCTTTGTCGTACTTTCCATGCTTATTACATTGAGGACAATGCATGAATTAAGTTTGGGGGAGTGCATTACAGTGTCATGCTTCTTATTTGGAAATTGATCGTTTCTGGAGCACCAACAAAAAAATTTCTTGAAAATGAGTTCAATTAGTAAGATAAGAATAAATCATAGTAGTGGTCTCTATTCCATGATGATATTAGTCTCACTATGCATGTCAACTTGAGTTTTGATGATTGTGAGACTTGTTTGTGAATATCTTGTTTTGAGTAGCATGTCAAAGATGAGGAATATTTTGAGCACATTTGAGTCATAATCTTGTGAATTGCATTTGTAGTAGTGAAATTTTTTGTGAACTTGATGAATTGTTTTGAGCATCTTAGAGTACCTCAGACTATTTTATGATGACACTTTGAGGCGAAATTTTATAGTCATGAACTTGATTAGGAGATGATATAGGCGATCTTTGGACCGTTTGAGCATTTCAAGCTTACAATGTTTACATCAATCTCTAGTATCCTAATTTGAGCCTAACTGAAAAAGAATGGAGTATGTTTAACATACTATTAGCCCCCATTCAACATTCTTTGGCAAACTCATTATACCCACCTAATTGAGCCTAAATTGAATTTTTTATCTTCACCTAAGGGAGTATAATGATTCTCATTAGATGCACATGAATTGCTATATTTTGATGAGCTTATTGTAAAAAAGATGATGAATGAGAAAAGAAAAGAACAGAAAAAGCCTTGAAAAAAAAAAAAAAAATTATTATCGAACTAAGACCCAAAGTGGCCAAGGCTAAAAGAGAAAAAGAAGAGAAGCTCAAGTTGTGCTAACAATATGAACATTACATGCTTATACTCTCTCCTTTTTGCTATCCTATCCTTTCTTTGAAGCCAAACACCTAGGCCTAACGCTATAAGCTTAAAAAGACCTATTGATCCAAGTCTAGGGAGTGACTACATTAGTGGAGAAGTGTTTGAAAATAGAAATATGGGGTACTCAAGGATAATCTTAACTTTCATTACCTAGCATGATTTGATCTATGAAAATTGCATGAAACTTGAGAGTGACAATAGCACACACGCACGTTCTGATTCGAAGATATGTTGTTTGATCTAGGAGAAAACACAACTTGTTAAACTTTCTGATTTATTTTTGTTTGTCTGTAAGTGAGATGTCTGAGCTACATGATTGACTATGAATTGGTTTATTTGAATCTTCAATGTTGAACTTGACTGTTTGATCTTATTTCTTGCTCGAGACGATCAAGTTTAAGTTTGGGGGAGTTGATAGGGTTGAATATTAAGCGTTTTTAGGCTATGATATGTATATGTTTTGGTGTTGATTCTTGGATTATTTTACGGTTTATGGTATATATTTCTATATTTCAGGAATCAATGTTGAAATGCATAAAAGTAGAAGAAATGAACCAAAAATGATGAAAGAATGAATAAAGTTGAAGAAAAGAGGAAAAAACCAGAATTTAAGACACATGTTGCTCCTTTCTCCTCCAATTACTATATGTTCGAGCCATGTTTTGGAAATGTGGTCCATATAAAAGTTGTAGAACTTTCTCTTATCTTCGCGTGGACAGCTGATTCATCAAATTTGGAGTTCATATGAGAAAGTTATGGCCAAAATACGAAACTCGCCAGAAGCTGAAAAAAAGGCGAAGAAACATCATTGAATTAATTCAACAGGCGTAATTACGCCTACTTTGAGGCGTAACTACGCCTAGCCCACGGCTTTTGAAAATTTAAGTGGCGTAATTACGCCACTTTGGAGGCGTAATTACGCCTATCACGCGGGAAGCCAGATTGTTGACACGTCGACATGCGTAACTACGCCACTTCGGAGGCGTAATTACGCCTGATGAATTTTGGAAATTTTTGACTGCTTTCCTTATTTGATGCACGGGATTTTTTACAAGGGACGGACGAGACCTACTCAAGGGGAAAATATAATTCAGACCTAGACATCATAGCCTCCATCACCCATCATCCTCTCCAACCATCCATACACCATAACCATTGAAGAAGAGACACATCGGAAGAGACGGGACGACGGAGCAACGCAAGGAGTCAACGCCTCTCGTTATTTCCGTATTTCTAACTTTAGTTCTATATTTTCATTAGATTTTAATGTTTAGAATGTTGCAAAACATGTTTATGCATTGTTATTTGATGGAGATTGTCGGCTAGGTTTGTTATCAAGACTTAGGGGATCCTTTGTATGAACCCATGATTTTAATTGAATGTTTTTGATTGATTCTTATTATCTAAGTGCTTAGATCATTGTTCTTCATGCTTTTAAGGGTTTGGACATCTTTGAATGATATTTAAATTACAATCGAGATCGAGAGAAAAAATTGTGATTCGATATAGTGATTTACGCCGTGGATTTCAGACTGATATCGAGAGATGAAGTCAAATACACGTGTGATAGCTATAGATATCTAGTAATCGAAAGCTAGAAGTTTTCACGGATCTTAATACAATATTGTGTTGTTAAATAAGTACACGATAGTGACTTACTGCAATTTGATATTAGGTTTAATATAACTCGAGAGAGTATATTGGATAAATTTGGAAAACTCGTCACCTTAGATTGTTTGAATTCAATTCTTAATTAATAGGTGAATTGTGGGGGATTACTTAGGTGAACCGAAAGTCTTGATAATTGTTTCTTCTGATTTTATTCTTATTCGTTCTTGTGTTTTTGGGTTAATCTTGAGTTCATTAGTCAATTTAGTTAATTAATCACAACCAGTTATCGTAGACTAAATATAGTTAAACTAGTGGAGTTTGGTAATTATTTCCTAGTCCTCGTGGGTTCGACAATCCGTACTTTTCATATCATTATACTAAAACTTGACACCGTGCACTTGCGGTACACAATCGCTACACTGCAAAATACTGTTTAAAATAATAGCGATCAGACAGCCGACCCAGCAGCGGATCAGACTGCAGAGCAAATACCAGACCAGACAGCGGAGCAGCCTTTGCCTAATGCTCCGTCTGCGACAGATGATGAACCCTTGAATGTCTTGTTGGACTCTCCAACAACATCTATTCCTTTGGGGTCATCAGTCTCCCTCGTTCAAATCAGTCCAACAGCAGAACTGGCAACAGTTGGCGCTCCAGAATTCGTCGATCCGGATCTGGTGGTGTCCACCGTTGTTGCAGCTCTCCAGATTGAGGAGCCCTCCAGACCAAGCACTCCTCCAATCCACTTAGATGAAGATATGGCTTTCATTCAAACATTTTCTTCGGATCTGGTCACCTTGATCCGGTCCGAAAGTCACCAAGTTGCTGTATCTTCACTTGTCCCGTTTGCTGAAGACGATGAACAGGCCTTGTCCTCATCAGATCGCTCTCCCAGCCGATTATCTGATGCACCTCCATCTCTGGCACGGACCCTTCAGCACTTATCTGACAACTGCCTGTCTCTCTCTCAGCGTGTTCTAGAGGTTCATCAAGGCCAGCGGGTTACATCTCTGGACTTTGATTCATTTAAAGAGAAGACGACAGCCAGTATCGGCAGCCTTCAGCGAGGCATAAATGATCTGTTTTCTCAGCAAGCCACTTATAAGAACAGCCTGAGAAAGAGCAGATCGAGCTGGCCACTGAAGTCAGAGCATCTGTTGCCAATTCCCTCCGCGCTCAAGACGTTCGTCTTGACGCTATCAGCGCGCAGCTCGCACAAGTTGTTGATTTTCTTCAAGAGATTGCTGCTGACAAAAAGGGGGAAAAGAAGAAAGACTTCAAGCCCCCTCCAACTTCAAGAAGATAGCAGTCTCGTTGATTAAATTTTTAGACTGACTGTATGCGAGATTTTTTTCATCAATAAAAATCCTTCTTTATTAAGTCCTTGTTCATTTATTTTGAACTTTAATAAAGGCTTAATCGATCCAACTTAATAATGTTCATTTATTTTGAACAAAAAGAAAGTAATCGATCCGAAAGTTTTCGCTTCAGAGTTCTTATCAGACTGGTTAAAAAGACTTAGAAGCTAGGTTTTATCATCATCAAAAAGGGGGAATTTGTTAGTTCCGGATCTTATCGATGAGATTTTAAAGATGACAAAACATATCAGACCGGATCGAGTGAAATCAGACTGACCAGATCAGTAGCTCAAAACAGAACAAGCTGATAAGGCATATTATATATCAGACCGGATCGATGGATTTCAGACTGACTAGATCGATGCTTCAGATCGATCTCAATCTTTATCAGATCAGAGCAGTCAAGGATACATAAAGAATGGCTCCTCAGTCCGAATCATTAACGGCTATTTATTGTAGCATTTAATGTTGTAATTAATGCTACAAAGGACCAAAGACTGAAGATTGCCATAAAAGGTAAGAAGACAAAGAAGAGCTTACCTGACAGTCGCCGAAAGTATGAACCAGAACGGCAAGTATCCTGAAGAAGAAGACTGGAGCCTACTCAGAGTTTAAGCAGAGTCAAAGTTGCACTTTAAGGGAAATAATGTCGTTGGTACATACAACTATAAAAGGATGCAACAAAGGGAATATAACAACTCTTGCTGATCAATTGAAAAACACACAAGAAAGCAAAAACAGCCCAATCTTACAAGCTCAGAAGCTCTCGAGCTGAAATCATTCTTAAGCAAGTTTGCTTTGTAACATTTGATCATTTAGGATCACTGTGTGCATCTTGTGTTTTCTGTGTTGAAAAATAGAAGTGAGAAACTTATTGTAACTGTCAGACAAAGTGTGTCTGAGCAGATCGAGTGACTAGGAGTTTCAGATTGGTAGTGAGGTAAATCCAGTCTGAATCGGGTTTGTACAACAGGATTGTATAAATCAAAGTCTTCTAGTATAAATCTTCCTTAATTGGAAGAAGGGGAGACGTAGAAGGATTACACCACCTTCGAAATTCCAGAAACATATCATGTGTATCTTATTTCTGCACTTGTTCTTTCATACTAGCCATCGAGCCGTTCTTACATATACAAGAACAGACCGTTCCGCACTTATACTTTCAGTGGTCTGTTCTGTACAAGAATTGATTGGAAACAGATTTCTTTCACTAATCCGAAAGAAATCACAAAGGATTAATTTTTAGAAGGAGTGTTCATTCACCCCCCTCTAAACACTCCGGACCGATCCTAACAAAGGTCATGATTTTTAAACATATTTGAACTGTTTCTAGTGATCAAATTCCAAGTAAAATGGAATTAGAGTTTAAATGATATGGATCCCAACCACTTTTTTAGGCTGGCAAGTGGATTTTGTGATATTTGAAAAGGAGAAAATTGTTTTTTTCCTACTCCTGCCACGTTCTGCACCCTCCACAACGAGCTATTCCACCCTACTTAGACGATTGGTCGTATACTTTGATCGTGGACTATGTTTACATTTCTGCTATTTTGGTCCACTATATTCTCAAAATTGAATCTTAGTCCTGAATTTTTCATTTTTTGTAAATTTTCATCATTTGTTTTGCAATTTTAGTCATTTTTTCGTGCACAAGTCATCGCCATGCGGATAATAAGTACTAAAATTACAAAAAAACAAGGATGATGGACTAAAACTGACATTTGACAACATAGATGACCAAAATCGAGAGATAAACTTAAAGGGCTAAAATTGCAATTTTCCTTTTGAATAATTAATTTCAATATATAAGACTTTTCAATCATAACGAGTTGTTCAAAAGGACTACTCATCTTTCTTAATAACTACAACAGGGAATTTGGATACACAACCAGTTAACTTTAATAAAAAAAAAATTAGAGTCCACTTGGATAAAGGAGTCTAAAAATAATATTTTTCGGCCATTTGGCTTCTGGATTTTTTAGGTACTTTTTTTTTTTAAAAAAAGAAACCAATCCACATACCTTTTTTCTTTAGTAAAAAGAGGTTTTTCCAAAAATAAAAGCTATTCTCGTAAAATCTTCTATATCCAAACACACTCATAAAAGTAAAGGCCAATCAAATGCTACTCTTGTAACAAAATGTTTTCTTCTAAAAAAACAAACGTTTTCAAAAAATTGGCTTTTCTCCATCCAAAAATTTTCTTATCGGAGGATTCCTTGGATACATTTTATTTATATTTCCCATTTTTGTGAAAATATTTTAAAATATATTTTACTTTTTATGTAATTATATATTTAATACCTATAGCACAATATAGTATATTATTATGTCATTTTATATATGTTAGCATCTTAATTTTTTATTATTATTTTAAATTTAAAACTTGGTTTGTATCAGGCAGTGATATAAAAATTTGAGCACATTTTTGGATCGAGCTCAAATGTTATTTTTGAGGCTTGTATAAATTAACATTTTATCAAGCATTACCGAGTGATGTTATAAAAAATTTAAAATGTATCTTTAACATTACAATATCAAAGCAAGCATTTAGGGTGGGCGTTTGGGTCGGATATTTGGGTACCCGACCCACGAAAACACGACCCCACACGATCCGGAATACCCGATCGTGATTAATAAATCGGGAAAAAATCGGGTTCGGGACAATACCCGAGTACTTCGGGTTGGGAATCGGATAAATTTTTTGGACCCAATCGGTATTCGGGTACCCGGTCGGGTCCAAAAATAAAAAATAAAAGCTACACTTTTTTTTGTAGAAGATTTCCCGATGGATATTTTTAACATCTTCAAATAAAAATGTAAAATATTCAAAAAAAATACTCATCGGGTCTTTTTTTTTTTAAATGTTCTCATTGGGCTTCGTGATAACATTATTAATCTACAAAGGAATCTTGATTAATAATCAATAGAGCAATAAAATTAAAAAAATACAAATCATAGTAATATTCTATTTTTGGAAAGTATATATCAAAATATACAAAAAAAGCCAAATAAAAAAACTTGAACTTTATAAAATGTTATTTAAAACTTGCTAAAGATGGTCATTTCTCTCTGAATTTTTTGGCTATGGCAAAAGCAGCACCACCCACCGCCACAACATCCCTGAAACGATAATTGCAGTTTTAAAACTTTGCATTGCATCCTTATTTTCTTGTGCCCTTACCCTTTTCATTGCTTTAATTTGTTCCTACATACAAATATGTTACTATCATGATATGCAAGTTCAAGAAAAAGAACATGTCATGAAGACTCTCAAATAAAAAAATAAGTACTTCTGTATTATTTTTTTTAAAACTGAATTGCCCCATATATCCGATTAGATGTCCGGCCAGGTTCAGTGATATTCTGGATTGGACCTATGAGGTGAACAAAGTTAATGATGTCCGGCCAGATTCAGTGATGGATCGCCATTCAAATATGATTTTATAATTTTTTGTACATTTTTTCAATCCAAACTTTAACGTGTAAAATATTTATGATTCATTTCCAGTAAAGTCTTCAGTCTACATCCTCACTTCAAAAAAAACAATTTTACATATAAATTTGTCACAAAATATAAATTACTCTCGTATACCTGGATTTCTTGAGAGAGCGACATCGGAAGAAATGGGATCAACTTGAAAATCCTTATTCAGGCCTGGACTGAATTCTTTCAATACATCAGCAGCTGGAAATCTATCGAAGTTTGCAATGATTTGTTGATAATTTGTCTGTATCGATTCTTAAAAAGTGATGTAAATTTGCAAGAGAGGACATCAAATAATGTTTGGATTGGATGTCAAGAAGTCACACTTGTCCATAGATCCACGAAAGTATGGCAAAACAACAGTACTTTGGACTCAGTACAAAATTCAATGGATCTACCTTCATGGATTTATGGCAGTGGGCTATTGAAAATGGCACTAACTCAGATCTGGAAATTCTTGCATTGATCTATTGGAGTTTATGGATTGATCGTAACCAATTTTTATTTCATGGTAGATTGGATGAAGTGAACCAGGTCGTAAATCGAGCAAATTGTTTTAATGGTCCGTTCAAGTCCATTCATTACCATATCTCATCACAGCAGCAAGTGCAAAGTAGCTGTGTTCGGTGGGAAGCACCACCGATTGATGTGTTTAAGGTTAATGTGGACGCTTCAGTATATTCCGGATTGGATTACATTGGGATTGGAGTGGTTATCAGAGATGGTTATGGATCAGTCCTCTTGGTGGCTGCACTCTGCATACCAGGTTTGTTCTCACCTTCGCTTGCTGAACTCCTAGCTGTGAGTGAAGGGATTCAGATTGCTCGACATCATGGTTAGACAAAGGGTATAGTGGAATCAGACGCTGTGAACGTGTTCCATCCATAAACAATCCAAAGCCCTGCCATGCTGAAGCGCCAATCATCTTGTCTATTTCTCAATTCTATGATCCAGAGGCGGACTTCATTATAAATCATTGTAGAATATCTGCAAATGTCATAGCTCATGTCTTACCGTCTCGAGCAATTTCTCAAGGGCCTATTCAAGCAACTACGGAATATTGTCCGTTATTTTTGCATCCTTATGTATCTCATGATTTAGATGCTACCTGTATTTCCATCATAAATAAATAAATAAATTACTTCTAAAAATTGTAGGCCTGACAGACAATGGATGACCTTACATTGCATCACATTATTTAGGGAATGAAATGCAAGCAATTTTTTACACTATTCTTATTTTGTTAAAAAATACTAAATGAATCTTATTTTCTTTTAGCTTTTTTTTTGTATTTCGATTCTCATAGATCATAGATTGATGCATTAACTGAAAAATCTATGTGATATGTTGATGCAATAACTAAAAGGAGATGGTGATATGCAACAATTACTCTTGTTGGCGCAACAATCGAAGATGATGCTTGATTAGGTACACGGCTGGATTGATTTGCACCATCATCATTATGTATAACTTTTAGTGTAAAGACAAACTTTCTGTCAAATATCATAATTTCCATCAAATATGATAATTTCTAGTTTGACTAAAGATTCTAGATTCCTGAAATGAAAATCCCAAAGGTTAAAAATACCCAATTTTGTACAAAGTGCTTCAACACCCTGTCAAATCTCGACTGTATCCATTCTATCTTGCTTGTTCCTTAGGCCTAGACTAGAATCACTATAAAACTTTTAACCCAAAGGTTAAAAATACCCAATTTTGTACAAAGAAATCACATTATAGAGAGCTCTAAGAATACTTAAATGTGACAATATGCAAATCAAGCAACTTACATCTACCACCTATTCCAAGCCGTGGATGATTTTAACATCGTCTGATACAGAAATCTGTTCATCTTCTAGAAAAGGAACTGTCTTCCACACAGTCAACTTTACAGGAGTGTTTCTTTTTCCTACAGAAAATTAATTGCATCAATTATCTGTCTCAACGTTTTTTGCAGTCGTCACATTTTGAGTCGTACCTTCGGCCGCACAATGCTTCTCTGTGCATATCGCTGCATAATGAGATCCAGCCAACTCCAAGAGCAAAAATTGCCAATGGCTTGTAAGATCAGAGGGGTCATCAAAGGAATCCACAGCTATTTCAGAAGCCTGAAGGGAAATGTGAGAGTGATCAAATTAATGAGTAGTAAATAATTAGATAAGGCGCCAAGCTTGATGATGAAGTATCTCACTGGAAGAATCAACAATAAAACTTTGTACAATAAAGACCCATGGCAATCAAACACGTTAATCAATCTACTAGACGAGGAAAAATTATTAAATGAAATACAGCGTCGATAATATGCTGCAAAAACATATCCAGATCAAAAAATTAATAAGAGAATTTTTTCAAACAACTTAAAACAAAGTTTACTACAATTTTTTTTCTTCCAATTCCTTACTCCTCTTAATTCGCTACCCTTTTTTTCTTCCATCCTCCATTTTTCTTAAAATAAAAGAACTAAGGTGCCTACGATAAATAACATGTTGCCAAACAATATCCAAAATGTAAACGCAAGTCAAAATGAAGACCAATTATTCCTAAATCTCAAGAACCCGTTGAATATTATTGATCTATTCACTTTAAAACATAAGTTATATAATTTTCTAACTCTAATTATGTACAAATCGAAAACATTATCAGGTGCTGATAAGGGCTAGAATACTAAGGAACTAGTATAAGAACCATTCCTGGTGTGTAACGAGTTGGAGATTTTCAACATGAAAATAACAGTTGCAGAAAGATATTTCTTGCCTGTAAAAAAGTCATGTTAATAAATTATGTGCTACTCTCACAAAGAGATTTTATCCACTAGAGAGAAATAGCCTGTGAAACAACAAGATGAATCAACATTCAACACCAAGGAGATTACACAAAAAAATATTGTTTTTTTTGGAAAACCAGTAAGAAATTTCCTGAGATACCTCAGATTTTAAATCCTGCAGTTTACGAATGCTTTCATCAGTTACACCATTAAAGCGAATGGTGAATGTTTTGAAAGGTGCGCCAGAAAACCCCCTTCCTAATGCCTTGACATATGCCTCCTGAAATCAATAAGTTTCATTGAAATATCACCAACTGGAGAATGGCTTTTTTACATAAATTTTCTGGTGTGATTTCGTAAGGACTAGAAACATATACTTAGTTAGATGACATGAGGCTCAATCTAATGGTCAGTAAGACCTTGAGTGTCCACAACTTGATAAACTTCTGGCGCTGGACTCTCGGGTCGGTAATAGCGGCTAAAAATTGAACTTCATGTTCCGAGAAATATCGCATAGCAAAAGACAAAATGCTATGTTTGATACTCCGATGCTTTTCTTCCACATCAATACCAATCTATGCTTGAAAATCAAACACAAAGGTGTTTCAGTTGACTTAGCAGCAGATCAGAAATAACACATGCTGTGATGAATAATAAAATTAATGGTGCATGGATCTCGACAACAAGCATGATATGATAACCTACTTGAGAATTGATGGTCACTCCACAAGCTACCAAAGATGAGGTGTGTGAGATATTGAAATGCACCGGAGGTGGCTGATAGTCATGGCTAAAACCCCAATCAACCTGCCAATATACAGCCCAAGTGGTTGTAATGAAAGCTTTACAGCACGATGATACTATAAAAAGCGATGATAATACAATAACATAAAATAAGCAGTCTAACCTCGGGCTTTCCATAAGAGTTTTTTCGGAATTTCAATGATTGGGGACTAACTTGGTTATTCATCTTATCTAAAAAATAAAATAAAAACAGTTTAATTGCAAATGCCATATTTCATATCAAATAAAAGAAAAGGATTCTTCCAGCAAAATTATGGTCTTTTCTATAGAGAGACCGCGGGGGAGACCTTGGGGAGAGGGAGAGCAAAACTCTTCCATCACAAAACCACATTTTGCATTAAAAATACTTACACATTGAAATTAAACAAGATTTTCAACAATGGGATAAAAAAATTAAAACATACATCTGGCGATAGTTGTCCGAACCAAGGCGCGGGATACCAGAGCACTCTTCCTCAGCTCGTCTCCTCCCATTCGCAATACAGTCTCCTTTTCACATGGAGACAGAATGCCCCAATACTGACTCAACAATGAATCACTCCTCACTTCGCAAGGTTTCACATACCACAAATGAGTCTCCCTAATTACCCAAGCAAGGCAAACAACAAGCTAATAAAGTTAGTAATAATGCATTTTCCGTAAAGAACATATAAAAATTAAATAAACAGGGAATTACATCGGAGAAGGGAGCTGAATTGGAGTCAAAGGAGGAGAAAAATGAAAGAATTTTTGCTCAAAGCAATGGGAATTCATCCTGGCAATCCCTCTTCGCATCAGAAAAATGGCAAATATAGTACTGCATGTAATTCGACAAGAAACTCGAATTAAACACTTAAATCGCAGAAATTGGTTGAAAAATAAACACCATTGAGGGTGAATTGAGATTAGGGTACAAAGCTTATACCTTGATACGGTGTCGCTACGAATGGATTGTAGGCATCATTTCGGTGGCTGGCAACAGTTGCTCGTCGGGTAAATAAATATGCTCCAAAAAATAAATAAAAGAATGGATATGCAATTGATGTCGTGTAAGCCTGCATTGAAGCTCCAAAAACACTTTAGATATCGACACTCCTCGAACACGTGTCGAATATGTCACATGACAAGTAAATAAAATCGGACACCCGTGTCGGACACTCCCTTCGAAATCTAACACCCGTGTCGGTGACATAAAATGGATACTTTTGGGAGTTAATTGTACAATTTAAAAAGTTTTGGACAAAAAATTATTTGGGTATGTTACTTAAAGTTTATGTTAATTGAAGTAATATTCATTTGATGTCAGTATGGGTGATGCTAGATGATTTCAGCGGCATACATTTATTTATAGTTTTTTTGAATTTGCTAAGACTATTTTTGGCATTATCTTTTATTTGGACGTGTTTGTTAAACTTTATGTTAATTGAAATGATATATATTTGGTGTTAGTATGAGTGATACTATGATGATTTCAGTTATATGATTTGATTTATATGTTTTTTTGAATTTAGTAAAAATATTTGTGTTGCTTTTACATAGTTTTAGAATTTAAAAAATGAAAATTTTAGTATGAGACAAGTATTAATTAAAAACAAAACATGACACTATCTTTTATTAGTGCTAAAAGTTTGGGACTAGTATTGCAAATATTCATATTCTATTACACCATTTTTAAAATTTACCCTAATTTATTTTAAGCCTTGGGAAATTTGGTTTATATTTTTTAATCAAAATTAAATTTTAGAGCAAGTGTAAAGATTAAGATGGAATGTTTTAAGGCTTTCTTGGAGTTGAATATGAGAAACTCAATGGTTAGGTGTTGTGAAACAAGACATGTAAGATTTGTCTTAAAACTAAAAGAAGATAATAGAGCTTAAAGATATTGATGTGTTTGGTGTTATAAGATTTTTTATTATTTTACAAAAATGGACATTATACTGTAAAAGTAATGCAAATAAATATGTTTGGACATATTTTGGAATCTGTTATTGAATTTTGGGAGGGTATATTTTGGCTCTCATAAAACATTTGCAGAGAAATTTTTGTTTTTAAACATTTAAAATAAGATTAAAAAAATAAATTTGGATTACACTATCAACTATCTGATTCTTATATCTTATAAAATTTATTAAACATGTTTCAAAGATTCTAAGCTCTTAAATTGTTTGTAAACTGTTTTACAGAATGTATAAAATCAGCCAAAACACTTTTAATTATTCGGAGATATATAACAAAAATGCTTTTGAATTACACATATCTAATTTCAACGTGAAATGTTTGCAAAACAAACAGTTTATCCATGTGGTTTGAAAATAGACAGTTTACCGCATGTGATTTTCAGAATATGCAGTTTACCCCATATGGTTTCAGAACAGGTGGTTTACTCCACTGTGGTTTGTGAATATGTGCAAAACACATCTTCCATGCAAAGAGACATATGTGGTAAACTGTCTATTTTCAAACCGTATTGGTGTAAACTGTCTATTTTGCATACTTTTCACGTTGAAATCACAAGCCGATACCACAATGGGTAAATTTCCACGGACTGGACAATAAACTTTCAAAATCATTAGTTCCCTAGACCTATTTTAAAAGTCAGAAGCCTCCCCTCTTGCCCACTACAAAAAAACATCTAACCACCCTTTCCCTCAATGCAATCAAGAAAACATTTCCATCTAGCTCCCATTTAGAGCTCCAGCCATTCTCTCAATCGCACAAATTGCTGGGCAAAAAACCTGATTCAATGAAGAAACTGGCAAAGAAAGTTAAATCCTTCCGCAAAGCAAACCGGAAACATCACATTCGGAGTCTCTTCTAAGGTATAATGAAGGAGGATCCTTTCCTATCGCCAACACGAGTCCTAGCACCAGAACTTTTTCCGTGTATGTAGGCGAAGATAGACAAAGATTCATGGTGCCAACAAGGTATCCAACCACCCTTTGTTCAAAATGTTGTCAGAGAAGGCCTACAACGAGTTCGGGTTCAGCCAGAGAAACGGCCTAGTGGCACCATGTAGTGTTGCGGTGTTAGTTCCGGACCTTATCGATGAGATTTTAAAGATGACAAAACAGTTCAGACCAGATCGATAGAAATCAGATTGACCAGATCAATCGGTCTCAGCAGAGCAAGATGGCAAAGCATTTCAGACCGGATCGATGGAAACTAGGCATACCAGATCGATCGGACATATCAGAGCAAACTGATAAAGAATAGTACATATCAGACCGGATCGATGGATTCCAGAATGACTAGATCGATGCATTCCAGAATGACTAGATCGATGCTTCAGATCGATCTCAACCTTTATCAGATCAGAGCAGTCAAGGATACATAAAGGATGGCTTCTCAGTCCGAATCATCAACGGATATTTATTGCAGCATTTAATGCTGCAATTAATGCTACAAAGAACCAAAGACTGAAGATTGCCATAATAGGTAAGAAGACAAAGAAGAGCTTACCTGACAGTCGCCGAAAGCATATACCAGAACGGCAAGTATCCTGAAGAAGAAGACTGTAGCTTTCTCAGAGTCTAAAAAGAGTCATAGCTGCACATTAAGGGAAACAATGCCGTTGCCACCTTCAACTATAAAAGGATGCAACAAACAGATGCAAAGGGCTCTGGACTCTACAACTCACGCTGATCAATTGAAAAATATACAAGAAAGCTAAACAGCACACGCTCACAAAGTACAGAAGCTTTCGAGCTGAAGTTATTCATTTAAGCGCAATTACTTTGTAACATTTGATCATTGTAGGATCACTGTGCGCATTGTGTAGTGAAAAATAGAAGTGAGCAACATATTGTAACTGTCAGACAGAGTGTGTCTGAGCAGGTTGAGTGACTAGGAGTTTCAGACTGGTAGTGAGGTAAATCCAGCCTGAATCGGGTTTGTACAACAGGATTGTATAAATCAAAGTCTTCTAGTATAAACCTTCCTTAATTGGAAGAAGGGGAGACGTAGAAGGATTACACCACCTTCGAACTTCCAGAAACATATCCTGTGTCTTATCATTCTGCACTTAGCCATCGAGCTGTTCTTACTTATACAAGAGCAGACCGTTTCCGCACTTACTTATTCGTGGTCTGTTCTGTTCAAAGAGTTGATTAAGAAACAGATTTCTTTCACTAATCAGAAAGAAATCACAAGGGATTAATTTTGAAGGAGTGTTCATTCACCCCCCCCCCCTCTAAACACTCCGGACCGATCCTAACAAGTGGTATCAGAGCAGGTCATCTTAATCAGCACAAAGAATATTAAGCCGATGGCATCATTCAACAAAATCCCCATGTTCTCAAAAGAAGATTATGATGACTGGAGAATCAGAATGCAAGCTCACCTGGCAGCTCAGGATGACGACATGTGGTTCGTCATCACCGATGGACCAATGAAAATCCTAAAAATAAATACAGCAGTCGCCACTACCAGTGGAGAACCACAAATGGTAGAAAAAGACAGATCCCTCTGGACGAATGAGGATAGAAAGAAAGCAAACCTCGACAATGTGGCCAAAGACATCTTGTTCAAAACTTTGGACAAGAACATGTTCAGCAAAATCAAAATGTGCTCTACTGCCAAAGAAATTTGGGAGAAGATAGCACAGCTATGTGAAGGCAACGACCAGACCAAAGAAAACAAGTTAAATGTGGCTCTTCAAAGATTTGAGAGCATAAAGATGAAAAGTGGTGAAACTCTAAATGAGTTTGATGAAAGAGTCACCAGCATCATAAATGAACTGAATGGTCTGGGGAAGGAATATTCTAACAGAGAGATCGCTCTGAAAGTAATGAGAGCTCTGCCAAAGGAATGGGATGTAAAGACCATTGCCATGAGGGAATCAAAAGACCTTAACAAGGTTGAACTTCATGATCTGTTTGCAGACCTCAAGGCCTATGAGTTTGAGCTAATAAGCAGAGGTGAAGCAGAGCCATTCATCTCTCAACCCAACAAGGCCCTGGCAGCCATCCCAGACCAGATCGCTTCAACATCAGACCGATCTGCTGAACAGATGAGTAACGATGCTATGTCATTATTTATAAAGAAATTCGGTAAATTTATGTCTAAAAATAAGAGGAACTTCAAACCCTCTCATCATTATGAATCAAGAAAAGATGATACTGTTAACGATCAAGCTTGCTACAATTGTGGTAAGACCGGACACTTTATTGCAGATTGCACCAGACCGAAGAAAGAAGAAAGGAAAGAGAAGCATCGTGATGATAGAAAGAAGAAGCACCACAAAGACCGCAAGAATCATGGAAAATCCCAAAAAGTCTTAGTTGCTGAGGAAGGAAACATCAAATGGGCTCAGACTGATTCCGATTCAGACAGCTCTGAATATTCTTCCAGCGAAAGCGAAGAAGAGGTTCAATGTCTGATGGCAGATGAAGAAATGAGTCAGACAGATGAGGTATTTGAATTTGAATCAAATGATTTTACACGAGAAGAGCTCATGTCCGCACTGCAAGACATGGCAAATGATTATAGGATCTTAGCTGAATCATTTGAGAAGAATAAAGCCAAAATCAGTACTCAAATGGATGAGCACAACAAACCAAGCTGCTCTGAGCAGGGTGAGTGCAAAAATCTCCAGATCGAGCTGAATAAGCTGAAAATCTCTTATGATCAGCTCCATGAAGAAAATAAGAGAATTAGCACACAAAATGCTAAGCTCTCACATATATTCAAAACATGGACAAAATCCAGAACATCATTGGAAGAATTACAAGAAGCTCAAAGAAATGTTGGTGATTTCACCGGCATAGGCTTTGACACCAAAGAATGCACCAAAGATGAGTCTGAGCTGTTGCTGGTAAAGAATCAAGTCAAACAAATGACATTTGTTAAATCCAGCACAGTATATGAAACTGAAGCACCTAAGATTCAAACAGGAGTCTCTTACGTAAATCAAAATTTGAGAAAAGGGATTGGTTATGTCAACCAAGCCAACGATAAGGCATCAGCAAGATTTGTGTCTGTGAGACCAAATTCAAAAATGCAAGATCGAAGGCAAGGAAGACAATACAATTACTATAACTCAAAACCGATTCAACGAAGATATAGACTACCTTATGAAAATCAAAGGTTTTCACAGCGCACACATTATCACACACAACATCGAAACAGACCAGCACATAGCACACCCTACACACACAAGCCACTAAAGCTGATACAAGTGTGGGTTCCCAAAGGGCTAATCCGTTCTGGACCCAAATAGGATTGGGTACCAACAATAAATATGTGTGATGACAGGTACAGAAGAATCTCGCATCAGATTGGTACTTGGACAGCGGGTGCTCTCGTCGCATGACTGGAAACATCAAGCTGCTGTCTGAAGTCACAGAATGCACTGGACCCAAAATCATCTTCGGAGATAACTCAAAGGGTAAGACCGTGGGCAAGGGTAAGATTGTCCATGGTAACATTATCATCAATGATGTGCTGTTAGTTGAAAATCTGTGCTATAATCTGATTAGTATCAGTCAACTCTGTGATAATGGTTATGCTGTAGAATTTCATAAACACACTTGCACTGTTAAATCATCAGACGGTATAACCATGCTCGTAGGAACCAGGAATGGAAACACATATAAGATTAACTGGAATCATGCTCAACCTGATAATCCCACTTGCTTCATCGCTAACAATGATAATAAACACTGGCTATGGCATAAGCGCTTGAATCATATCAACTTTAAGACCATTGCTAGCCTGTGTAAACATGATTTAGTTATCGGTCTGCCCAAGATCGACTTTGCTAAGGATAAGATCTGCGAAGCTTGCCAAATGGGCAAACAGATCAGATCATCCTTCAAAAACAAGAATGCCAAATCCTCCTCCCGCTGTTTAGAATTACTGCATATGGACTTGTTTGGTCCTATACCAATAACAAGTTTAGGGGGAATGCGGTATACTCTTGTTGTTATTGATGATTATTCACGCTTTACATGGACTATATTTCTGAGCAGTAAAGATCAGACCGGTCCGAAGTTGATCAAGCTGCTGAAACGCACTCAGAACGAGAAATCATCCAGCATAGACAGGATTCGAAGTGACAAAGGCACTGAGTTTTCAAATCAGAATCTTGAATCCTTTCTAGAAGATCATGGAATCAAGCATGAGTTTTCAGCCGCCAGAACTCCTCAACAGAATGGAGTTGCAGAACGAAGAAACAGAACGCTCAAGGAAGCAGCAAGAACAATGCTTGCTGATTCTGGAATCTCTCAAAAGTTCTGGGCAGAAGCTGTAAATACTGCTTGCTACACTCAAAACCGATCTATGATTAACAAGAAGCTGAATCTCACTCCATATGAAATATGGACTGGTAACAGACCATCTGTTTCTCACTTTCATGTATTCGGCTGTAAATGCTTCGTTCACAACAATGGTAAGAGTCATCTTACAGCATTTGAAGCTAAGTCAGATAATGGTATATTCTTAGGATATTCATCAATTAGCAAAGCTTATCGAGTGTTTAATAATCGAACTTTAACTGTAGAAGAATCTGTTCATATCGTTTTTGATGAATCATCATGTGTTGAGGGCAACAAAGATTCAATTCAAAATCAGATGGAAAATATCCATCTCGAAGCTAACAGTGATGATGAGATTGTAGCTAACAGGTCAAGAGACAATCCACCAGAACCAGAAGTGCCAGACAGACCGGATCAGGCCATTGAAGCTTCTTCAGATCGAGCTGATCCAGATGCTCCTGACTCAAATATTAAAGTAGATGCAGATCATGCTGCTATTATTCCAACCGAACCAGACAATCCAGAGTCAAGCTATCGATGGACTAAGAAGCATCCACCTAATCTAGTGATTGGTCGTCCTTCTGCACCGATTAGAACCAGAGGACAGATGATGGATGAGTTCACTCATGCTGCTTTCATCTCAACTCTGGAACCCAAGAAGATCGATGAAGCTCTGACTGACTTCAACTGGATTAAAGCAATGCAAGAAGAGCTTAATCAATTCGAACAAAATCAAGTTGGAGTCTAACTCCCAGACCAAGCGATCTGCCTGTTATTGGAACCAGATGGGTTTTCAGAAATAAGCTAGACGCCGATGGAACTGTGGTTAGAAACAAAGCCAGACTGGTGGCACAGGGATTCAGACAAGAAGAAGGAATCAACTTCGATGAATCATTTGCACCAGTCGCCAGACTTGAAGCAATCCGAATCTTTCTTGCATATGCTGCCTTTAAAGACTTCAAAGTATATCAGATGGACGTCAAGAGCGCCTTTCTTAATGGAAAGCTTCAGGAAGAAGTCTACATTGAGCAACCACCTGTATTTCAGAACCATTCGTATCCTAATCATGTATACCTACTGAATAAAGCAGTGTATGGTCTGAAACAAGCTCCAAGAGCCTGGTATGACACTTTATCTCAATTTCTGCTGAACCATGATTTCCAGATCGGTTCAGTAGATAAAACTCTCTTTAAATTCATTAAGGGGGAACATACCCTATTAGTTCAGATTTATGTTGATGACATAATCTTTGGGTCAACTAACCCCAAATTGTGCGAGAAATTTTCTAAGTTAATGCAGGGACAGTTCGAGATGAGCATGATGGGAGAATTGTCATTCTTTCTGGGTCTTCAAGTAAAACAGCTCAACAATGGCATTTTCATCAATCAGACCAAGTATACCAAAGAGCTCCTCAAGAGATTTGGAATGGAAACATGCTCAACTGCATCAACTCCAATGAGTCCAACAATCAAGTTAGACAAGGACGAAGGGGGAACGGCAGTTGAAGTAACCATGTATAGAGGACTCATCGGATCGCTATTGTATCTTACAGCGAGCCGGCCCGATATTATGTTTTCAGTCTGTATGTGCGCCAGATTTCAGACAGAACCAAAGCAATCTCATTTCATTGCTGCCAAGCGTATTCTGAAATACTTAAAAGGATCTCAGAACGTTGGTCTTTGGTACTCCAAAGATTCAAACTTCAGCTTAATCGGATATTCAGACGCAGACTACGCTGGGTGTAAGATCGATCGTAAAAGCACCAGTGGAACATGTCAATTTCTAGGTGAAAGATTGATCTCTTGGTTCAGTAAGAAGCAGACATCTATTGCCACATCCACAGCTGAGGCAGAATACCTAGCCGCTGGAAGCTGTTGCGCTCAAATGCTCTGGATTCAACACCAGCTCAAAGACTACGGCATTCAAGCTGTTGACTCTCCGATATTTTGCGACAACACAAGTGCAATCGCTATAACGTATAATCCAGTTTTGCACTCTCGAACAAAGCACATTGATATTCGACATCATTTTATTCGAGATCATGTTGGCAAAAAGGAAATTCGGATCGAACACATATCAACAGAGCAGCAAGCAGCAGACATCTTCACCAAACCACTTCCTGAGGCTAAGTTTAATTATTTCCGTCAAATTCTTGGTTTAATTGATTTATCTTAATTAGTTTAGATGTTTTTATTCTATTCGCTCTTAAAGATTTTTGTCACTACAGATCGATAATACAATGTTCAGAAAGACACAGACCGGTCAGAACTTTCAGACCGATCCTTGTCAGTCTGATTTTATCCTATGATCTGTTTGGACAATTATTTGTTTTTAAAAACAAAACAGCCCGGACTGATTAACCTTTTAACTAGTTGTACTTTAACCGCCTTATCTTTCTTCATCCTGACCGTTTATTTTGAATAATTTATTTCTCAGTCTTAGAGATAAAGACACGTGTCTTCTCTCTCCTATTTAGCGGGCTGAACATTTCATACTTTTTCACTTTTTACAGTTTACCGCTTTCTACCTTCTTACTCTCCTACTCTCTTCCTCTTCGCACCTTCTTTAAACTTCTTTCATATGGCTACCATTACTCATAACTCATTCTCCGTTGAGTTTGATGATATCTACAGGGAAGAAGATGCTGCGATGGTGTCCATTTTTAGAGCCCTGGAATCATCTGGTTTACGAAATTTTTTGGAGTGCGGATCCGTTGTTTATGAACCAGAAATCCGCGAGCTGTTCGCCAACGCCGTCTCCCGGAAGTCATCCATCTCTACAACTGTCCAGGGAAAATCTTTCGAGATCTCGCCAACAACAATGGCCAAGACCTTTGGCCTCCCCAGTTCCGGCCTGACAGAGTTCGGACAGACTCCTCCAGCATCTCTCTTAGATCTTCAGGGGAAGATTTCCATTTCTGGCCACCGATTGCAACCCTCATTTAAGAAGAAGGAAATGCTCTTCCACTTCCAGGTGCTGTGCGAAGTGGTAGCCAAGCCACTTTTGGGTAAAGCAGGAAGCTTCGATGCTGTCACCGCCGAGAAGTTCAGGGCTATGGCAGCTATTGTATCTGGACAGAAGATAAACTGGTCCATGATTCTGTTTGGAGTACTGCTGAAAACGGTGATTGCATCCAAGCACGCCGTATGCTTTGCTGTTCCTCTCAGCAAGCTCTTGGAGTCCTTAGGCCTCGAGCTGAGCAAGCCGTCTGCTCTCCGCCCTTTTAAGGTCCTTAACTCCAAAGGGCTTGCACTGCTGAAATCCAAGAGTGCTCCGCCTACTCCTACAACTCTGGTCTCAATCAAGATTGAGAAGGACGAGGAACAAGCTGATGTGCGCAAACCTCGAGTCAAGCGGAAGCTGACCATTCAGACTGACTCAGAAGAAACTCAGTCTGCTCACTCATCCCCAACCAAGCCACTTCCCAAAAAACCCCGAACCCAGATTACCAAACCAACCAGACATCTACCTCCACCCATACTGCCACCCACTAAAGCAACCCCTGCACCTCAACCCCCCGCTCAGCCTTCACAAGCCTCAACCCCTGCACCCAAAGTCACCCTTAGAATTCCCTCTGCCAATCCCGTGGTCAAAGGGATAGTTATCACTGAGTTGGGTGACTATACCCAATCAGGGATTAAGTCCCCTTCCTCCACCGGCAAGGGAAAAGCCATTCTCACAGAACCCATCTCTTCTAAACCCAAATCTGCTGCACAGACTGCCATCGACATCGCTATGGAGGATGTTGATGAGAAGCTAGCTGAACTCCTTGTCGTCTTTGATGAATATGTCCAGTACCGGACTGTCAACCACATTGATCTGTTCTACGGAAAGTTGCACAGACTGAAGAAGATGGAAGACGAGGTTCTGAGAGGCACTGAAACTGATGATGTTCGACTTGCGGTGCAGCGCAGAGAGTTATTCACGGCAAAACACAGATTCAGACTGGCCAATCTGCTTCTCACTGCCAAAAAGAAGAACTTCGATCCGCTTGCTCCTACTGCCAGAGATGATGGGGCTGTGATTGCTCAACTTGAGATGGATATTCATGCTCTATCCCTAGCTGTCCGCTTTCAACGACAGAAGCTAGGTATCTCCACTCCAGCCACAAGCCCGGATCATCCTTCTGTCAGCAAGACTCTGGCAGAACCTTTTATCGAGGTTATCCCTTCTGCTGAAGCAAAACAGACAGAAGATCAGCCTGCAGAACTCGTACCAGAACAGACAGCGGAGCAGCCATTGCCTAATGCTCCGTCTGCAACAGATGATGAATCAATGAATGTTCTGTTGGATTCTCCGACAACATCTATTCCATTGAAGTCATCAGCCTCCCTTGCTCAAAACAGTCCAGCTGAAGCATGTGCAACAACTGAAGTACCAGACCTTCTCGATCCGGATTTGGTGGTATCTACAGTGGTTGCAGCTCTCCAAGATGAGGAACCTTCCAGTCCCCACTCTCCTCCGGGACCATCGATGAAGATTTGGCATTCATTCATAGTTTTTCCTCGGATCTGGTCACTCTGATCCGATCCGAAATTCATCAAGCTGCCATTTCTTCCATCGTGCCGATTGCTGAAGCAGATGCTCCTGCTATGTCATCATCAGATCACTCTCCCAGCCAGCTATCTGATGCACCTCCATCCCTGGCACGGACTCTCCAGCACTTTTCTGATAACTGTCTGTCATTAACTCAACGAATTCTCGAGGTTCATCAAAGTCGCGCAGCTAGCCCAAGTTGTTGAATTCCTTCAAGAGCTTGCTGCTGACAAAAAGGGGGAAAAGAAGACAGACTTCAAGCCGCCTCCAAGCTCAAGAAGATAGCAGTCTTAGTCATTTAACTTGTCAGACTGTCTGTATTTAGGATTTCTTGATGATCAATAAAATCCTTCTTTTGATTAAGTCCTTGTTCATTTATTTTGAACTTTAATAAAGGCTTAATAATAAAAGATTGAATCGATCAAACTTAATGATGTTCATTTATTTTGAACAAAGAAGTAATCGATCCAAAAGCATTCGCTTCAGAGCTCTTATCAAGACTGGTTAAAAAGACTTAGAAGCTAGGTTTTGTCATCATCAAAAAGGGGGAATTTGTTAGTTCCGGACCTTATCGATGAGATTTTAAAGATGACAAAACAGTTCAGACCGGATCGATAGAAATCAGATTGACCAGATCAATCGGTCTCAGCAGAGCAAGATGGCAAAGCATTTCAGACCGGATCGATGGAAACTAGGCATACCAGATCGATCGGACATATCAGAGCAAACTGATAAAGAATAGTACATATCAGACCGGATCGATGGATTCCAGAATGACTAGATCGATGCTTCAGATCGATCTCAACCTTTATCAGATCAGAGCAGTCAAGGATACATAAAGGATGGCTTCTCAGTCCGAATCATCAACGGATATTTATTGCAGCATTTAATGCTGCAATTAATGCTACAAAGAACCAAAGACTGAAGATTGCCATAATAGGTAAGAAGACAAAGAAGAGCTTACCTGACAGTCGCCGAAAGCATATACCAGAACGGCAAGTATCCTGAAGAAGAAGACTGTAGCTTTCTCAGAGTCTAAAAAGAGTCATAGCTGCACATTAAGGGAAACAATGCCGTTGCCACCTTCAACTATAAAAGGATGCAACAAACAGATGCAAAGGGCTCTGGACTCTACAACTCACGCTGATCAATTGAAAAATATACAAGAAAGCTAAACAGCACACGCTCACAAAGTACAGAAGCTTTCGAGCTGAAGTTATTCATTTAAGCGCAATTACTTTGTAACATTTGATCATTGTAGGATCACTGTGCGCATTGTGTAGTGAAAAATAGAAGTGAGCAACATATTGTAACTGTCAGACAGAGTGTGTCTGAGCAGGTTGAGTGACTAGGAGTTTCAGACTGGTAGTGAGGTAAATCCAGCCTGAATCGGGTTTGTACAACAGGATTGTATAAATCAAAGTCTTCTAGTATAAACCTTCCTTAATTGGAAGAAGGGGAGACGTAGAAGGATTACACCACCTTCGAACTTCCAGAAACATATCCTGTGTCTTATCATTCTGCACTTAGCCATCGAGCTGTTCTTACTTATACAAGAGCAGACCGTTTCCGCACTTACTTATTCGTGGTCTGTTCTGTTCAAAGAGTTGATTAAGAAACAGATTTCTTTCACTAATCAGAAAGAAATCACAAGGGATTAATTTTGTAAGGAGTGTTCATTCACCCCCCCCCCCCTCTAAACACTCCGGACCGATCCTAACATGCGGCATTCCAAGAAATGACGAGTGTAGTGAGAAGCTGCAATGGGAGGTTCGATTTTGGAGAATTGGTAGAGGAGTTCATCCAGGAACACAAAAATGGGGTATTAAATTGGAGTGGAAGTTGAATTTGGAGAAAAGTTGCACACAAAATTTCAAAAATTTGAGGTCGTCGAACCCCTTTGGAACTACCCTTGGCAGTGGTACTGGATTTGAGTAAGCCATCTATCGTCTCCTATAAATGTACATTTTGTTAGGGTTCAACAATTGCCTCTGCTTTGTGATCGGTCGAACACGTGGCGCTTGTGCCAGTGTATGGTTGAAAAGATTGATGTCGCGCCATTACCCTTAACTATAGTTATTGGTAAAGCGGTAAGCGCTCGATCCTACAATTGGTATCAGAGCCAAGGTCGCGTGTTCGATTCCCATGAGTTGCAGAGAGTGCAATTATTGGGGGAGGGATTGTTGGGGTTCAACAATTGCCTCTGCTTTGTGATCGGTCGAACACGTGGCGCTTGTGCCAGTGTATGGTTGAAAAGATTGATGTCGCGCCATTACCCTTAACTATAGTTATTGGTAAAGCGGTAAGCGCTCGATCCTACACATTTAATGGCTGGAAATAAAATACAGTGTGTAATCTTAGCAGAGAATATGGAAACAATCGTGTTCTTTAATAGATTCATAATCAAATTTTGTTATCCATGCCACATATGGGAATGCAGAAGGGATTTAGATTTAGGAGGCAACACCTTTGAACAATCATAAAAATTACAGCACTAATACTAAGGGAAAAGGAATAAAACTTATCGCCAAAAATAGTTGTAACACTAAAATTGATATTCATAAATAAAAACTAAAATTATTACTAAAAAGATACAAAATGACGGGCCAACCTTTTTTATTAGGTAAAAGTAATAGTTGATATATTTTCCAAAAAGGTGCTCTAAGTAATGCATAAATAGGCAAAGGGAACACCTCAAAACTATCTTTTTATACATGGAACGAAGTTCAACTCGGCCCCTAGCCTCCAAAGCCATCCTCCAAAACAATCCGTTTCATTTCATCTACAAATTCCCGCATTTGATCCCTCGAGTGCAACGGGGAAGGATATACTAAAGCACAATCCAATTTACCATCTCTAATAGTATCAAATATCGCTATGGACGGGCCAACACCATGAATTGAGCTACAGCCAATGAAGTCTTCTAATCCAATTGCCTCATCCAGTTTGCTGGAATCATCGATAACAGGGTCCTCGAAGACGGATAAAACTGCAGTTCTGAGTGATCCCGATGCTGTGAGACCAGGATTATCTATTGCTTTGCACATCAAAAAGTTGAGGTCAGCCATGTCCGTAAAATGCTTCTTGTTGTTCTTGGCATTCAAAAAAGATGTATATATTCGTTTTGCTAACTCCCACAAGTTTTCACCTCCCTTAACATCATAAGAGTTTAGAATGGCCGAGTGATAAAAGCCTGCAAGGTTTTAAACATCATGGTAAAAGAAAGTTTCACCGCATGCATCAGAAAGACAAAGGAACATAATGTAGGACCAAACGTATGTTGTTTTACTAAAACTTGTAGCTAAATCGGGCCATTCTAAATGTCTGCTTTGTCAACGAAAGCATATGGTTTTGAAGAGGTGTTTCTTGATCTACTAAGCAAAGCCACATAGGGGTGAGGGGGCTCCTTACCTGCGCAAATAAAGTTTTCTTTTTTCCCTGAATTTCAACTTGATTTTAGACATTGAAAATGATAGTGAAAATCATTGCAGCCCTTAAGCTATTCTAATGTCAACGTGGGCTACAAACTTTCAGCATCGGCCAACGAGGATTGACAGCTAAATGTGTTTAAGTTCTGGAGTATTCGTGATAGCACAAACGAAAAAATATATCTCTGACATCCTAATGTGAATCAACCCCTATCTAGCTACAGGAAGTGCTCATCAGTCATCAAGAAGTTAAATAAATCTTAACAAAAAGCAAATCCTCGTATTAGGAAAGGTTGGATTAAAAGAGCTAAAAATCACACTTTGTTACTCCATAAAATCTTCTTTTATCTCTATCTTGGCTCGGCTTTCTCAAGCAAATATTCTTAATGATGCATAAACAACTTCCATGGTGATTCGACATTAAAAGCATGTGATTTTGGTAGTGGTAATAGTGCAAAGTGGTGTAAAGAGACGAAGTCAAGCGACATGGTGAGTTCTCAAGCTAGCTATGAATTTTCTTGTTAGCTTCAGATTAATTTTTTGCTTCGATTGCTTGCTTAAAAAACTGCTGTTGTGGTAACCGATGGATAAATTGATAACTTGAATGAAGCCCAAGAAATTCATTTTTTCCATTTTCATCCACAGCCTGCATAACGATAAAATCCAAAATACTTTCACACTCAGTTTTTAAAATTAGTGAACGAAGCTCCAACACAATTTTAGCCACAACCTCTCCCCGAGTTTAATGTAGGTCAATTCGTATTTCATACTCAATTGTGATAGTAGATTGAATGTGCACAATGGCACATGCTATTATGCTAACTGCTGGATCAAGATGGCAAGATCAGTGATGTATCGAGAACTAGCGGGGGAGGAAAGGTCAATGAACCTACAGTGCAGGGAAGGAAAGAAATTAGGGATTTGAATTTGTTTGTTACTTTTTATTAATAAGGTCATGATTTTTAAACATATTTGAACTGTTTCTGGTGATCAAATTCCAAGTAAAATGGAATTAGAGTTTAAATGATATGGATCCCAACCACTTTTTTAGGCTGGCAAGTGGATTTTGTGATATTTGAAAAGGAGAAAATTGTTTTTTTCCTACTCCTGCCACGTTCTGCACCCTCCACACAATGAGCTATTCCACCCTACTTAGACGATTGGTCGTATACTTTGATCGTGGACTATGTTTACGTTTCTGCTATTTTGGTCCACTATATTCTCAAAATTGAATCTTAGTCCTGAATTTTTCATTTTTTGTAAATTTTCATCATTTGTTCTGCAATTTTAGTCATTTTTTCGTGCACAAGTCATCGCCATGCGGATAATAAGTACTAAAATTACAAAAAAACAAGGATGATGGACTAAAACTGACATTTGACAACATAGATGACCAAAATCGAGAGATAAACTTAAAGGGCCAAAATTGCAATTTTCCTTTTGAATAATTAATTTCAATATATAAGACTTTTCAATCATAACGAGTTGTTCAAAAGGACTACTCATCTTTCTTAATAACTACACAACCAGTTAACTTTAATAAAAAAAAAATTAGAGTCCACTTGGATAAAGGAGTCTAAAATAATATTTTTCGGCCATTTGGCTTCTGGATTTTTTAGGTACTTTTTTTTTTAAAAAAAGAAACCAATCCAAATACCTTTTTTCTTTAGTAAAAAGAGGTTTTTCCAAAAATAAAAGCTATTCTCGTAAATCTTCTATATCCAAACACACTCATAAAAGTAAAGGCCAATCAAATGCTACTCTTGTAACAAAATGTTTTCTTCTAAAAAAACAAACGTTTTCAAAAAATTGGCTTTTCTCCATCCAAAAATTTGGTTGGGATTTTACTTTATCAAATTCAAAAGCTTTTTAAAAAGTTACAAGCCAGATGTTTGGTTTAAGAAGCTCTTTTGCTTCTCCGTGGCTTCTACTTCAACTTCTTAAAAAGCTCTTTTGCTTCCTATGGCTTAAGAAGCATTGCTTAATAAAACACTTTCTTAAGCCAAACGTTTTTACATCCAAACTCGTCCGAAGCAATCTTATGTTTATGTAGGTTAGTGAAAAAAACATTTTTTTTTTATGTTTTTTCAAAGCGAAGCTAAAATAGCAGCCTTAAAAGTCACACTTCTTGACTAGGCTTTTTAAACAATTTTATGATAAAAAACACCAACCGAACAAACTCCACCAGCAGTTTGTCACAAAAATGAAATGGTTGATTGCTATATCACATTTCTAAGACCTCACTAATCAGTTACAGTTCTAATGTAGTTGTTTAAGACATAAAGCAGTGAATTTTTGTGTTTGATATAGGACAAAGTCGAACTAAGGTTATGTTTTCCATTCCGAATTTTCATAATCACTGTATCAGTTCAGTATCTAACAGGTTTCTAATCTAAACCAGATATCATGAATAGTTGGCCACCATTAATCACAATATTACTTACCAATACGATTGCTGCTAAGAACTGGTTCAAGAATCGTGCGGCAGTCAACGAGCGTCGTAACTGCATATTTTTCCCATTGATAATCAGGAACTTCTTTTAAGGAATTACAAGCAATTAATCCAGCTGCTGATAAAAGCCCGCATAATTTAATTTCTCTATCCTGACATTTCTGCAAAGAATTGCAAAGAAATAGTAATTATGCAAGAAAAACTGGAAGAAATGTCCCATACAGCTTCTGTTAACTCGACATTCATTTGAACAAATACATGAGCTAGCCATAGATTAAGAGATTAACACAAAAATGAGCCCAGCTGATTGCAATCAGCAAGGAAGCATTCTGGCAAGCATTAGAGTCAATGATGACATAAATGACAAAAACTATAGAACACTTCTTTCTACTATGCGTAAATCTTTGGGAAGATCTATTGAACCCAAGAAATAAAAAGCAAACATCCTTGTCTTCTTCTCTATCAACGTATCACTGCAACTTTGTTCCGGTGGAATACTATTTGTTTGACTACAAAGTGACAATACAACAATCTGTTTCTTCCAATCTTGACTTAAGTCACACAATCATGTTTCAGTATTCGAATGATTAAAATTTACAAAAAAATAGACAGCTAATACACATGAAGCTAACCATTGGATTACAGGTTGCGTATAACCTTCGAGTCAAGCTTCATCAATATTTAATAAGTAGTCAGATTTTCATCGGATAATTGAAAGCCTGATAAATACAAAACATAGCACCCTCTCCCTTAAACTCAGTTCTATTCTTGGATATAACCAAGAACATTTCCAAGGTCTTAAGTTGTGTGCAATGTTGTGGAAAATATTGACAGTATTCCACCGGAACAAAAGAAATTTCATGTTTCGTTCGTTTCACCCACAATCAAGGCCTAGTAATTGTGCTTAGATCCGAGCTATGTCGGTTTTTCTGCTACCTCAACAAGCATATCGATTCACCACTCATGTGATTGAATTTCAATATGAATTCCAATTGACAGGAAGTCGCAGATCATGGAAGCTTAAAACAGGACACGTTCCCCTTCTAGTGAGAAGTTTGTCTATTTACAGTCACAAAAAGATGTTCATCAGAAAATTCAAATCTAAGTATCAACTTCTAATCTTGCAAATCAGCAGATACTCAAACCACGAAACTACAGCTGTCGACTTAAATTCCAGCACTGATCAATAATTCACATCACATGGAATAGTATACATCAGAACATGAACGACAGCTAGATTACCAAATTTAAAGGACCAAATGATGAAACTAAAGATGAAATAAAACCATAAGTTAAAATCAAATCTTGAACACTTACGGATATTATTCGAATAGTTTCTTGGTCATTGAACTCCAACCTAACAACACATGATCCTCTAGGTGAGACAGTATCCTTAAAACTCAAGTTAGAAAATTTAAAGGAATTCAAAGAGTAACCCAACATATCAATCCCACGAGCCCAAAAAGGCTTATTCCCCTGCCCACTAGGAATGTAATCCTCAATTCCCAAACTAACCACACAATCTCCAACAAATTCCTTTTCTACATCTCCCACCCCAGCCATCAATCCCAACAACTCCCTACGCAATGCCGCAATCGACGCCCTGTCACAAGCTGACGTATGCAGCCTGAGAGCCAAGGCCCACGTCTCATCCTGCAAAGTATACACGCTTGCAAAGAAAAGATCCGTGTCTGATGAAGGGTCTGGATTCTGCCACGAGTTCTTGTTCAACTCATGCTCAAGAATCGAGTGGAAGGGTGAAATGGAGGGACCCGAGTCGAGGGTCTGGAGAATCTTGGACGTTGATTCGAAATCAAACTGCTGGATTTGGAGTTGGGGCGTGGCGGGAGTGAGGTAGGAGAAAGAGATGGAAGCGGGATTGAAGTGGAGTTTGGAGTTGAGGATGGGGTGGGAAATTTGGAGTTTGTGGAGGGTACTCTGGAGAAGTTGGAGGTCTGGGGGTTTGAATAGGAGGAGGGCAAGAGCAGTTATGCCGGTTCCGCCGGGCACGGCTTTGCACCAGCTGAGCTCGGTGGCGCCGACTGGTCGGGAATTGGGATCCGCCGCAGTAGCTGGCTTTGAAGAACTCATGTTCTGTTTAGTTGCGTGCGTTGCCTAATTGCAAAATTGTTGCGTAGTACGAGAATTTCTTAAACATAGGGCCCACCGCATTTTTTTATGCTGACCCGGTGAAGTGTAGTATAGTGTCGTGGACAATTCATCTTCGTGTTGGAATATTCCATCTGAAATATTTTACATATAGAATGCGCTTGATTGTTGTGATATGATAAATGATGGATAGATTAAAAAGTGGATAATATTTTGATAAATAAACTAATGAATAAATTATATTGTCTTTGGTTCGTATGATTAGTAAAATATGATAAGTAATATTATGTTTGATATAGTTGATAATATGTGGTAAAGATAAATTTTATTTGTAAAATGACAAAACTACCATTGAATAGGTTTTGCACTTATTTCTATTATTTTATTTTAATTAAATTTTAGTTAATCAAATTAAATTTATTTATTTAATTTAATTATTAATAAAATATTATAATGAATTAAATAGTATGTATAAAATTTTCAAAAATATTATAATAAATAATATAAAATTAATTTGAACTTTTAAGTTAATCTCAAATTATAATGAATAAATGTTAATCAAATGAAATTTATTTCAAACCAATTCAATCTGAAAATATACCCGAGCATCATCCAAATATGAAAAATATAAAAACCTGCTATAACATTTTCTAAACAAGTCTCACTACATCATTAACAAATGCAAAAATCGGTGATTGACGATTATGAGTACATTGGATAATGACTCATTACATTATTACGAAATGATCAATTAATTAGTCCCTGTAAAATGGCATGACTTTGCCATCCAAGGTATTTACTATCTAATTTATCGTAATTAACAAAACAAATATATATATGAACACCCTATCAACAAAACATTATGAACAGAGTAAATACTACTAAGAACACAACAAAACAATAAGGTCCAAATACTCTTTCATTTCATATAATTTACACATCCATAGTTGCAAACAACTACTTCAGTAGGTAAGTCAAAACATATCTAAAAAACATTGCAGATTTGTCCAACCAACAATATATTAACAACAATGTGAGTCCGCAAAAAGGTCACCAAATATTTACAATATGCCATTTTTACCAACAGCCTTTCCATTGACAATGGGCGATAACTTCTCCTTTCTTCCTTGGGATCAAGTTCAGCAGGGCCATGTCAGTTTCTAAAGGTGGGGATTCTCTTTCAGCTCTTTCTCTAGTTTTGTACTTCCTCAGCACGCTCACAATCACTGGTTGAAACATTTGGCCCTTAAAATTACAAAAGAGATATAGTCCAGCCCAAGGAGCATCTACCAATCTAAAAAAATGAGCACACCATGATTACAAAGAAAGTGCAGTATCTCTATAGACCAAATATCTCAATTCACAAAAGATTATGCCGCATTTATCATCCATCTCTCGGTGGATATTTATAATACTGCTCAATGCGGCTAAACATAAAATTAGATGCCATGGCATGAGACTCCAATGTAAAAACTATAACATGACAAAAAATTTAAGACCTTGAGGCCAAGTTTTGTTCACAACTTTTAGATAACACCATTTGAAAGGGTAAGGGTAAGGAAAACTATTCGATAAAACTATATCAATGAAAACATACAGAAATAAGGGAAATTACCTCAATAGTAAGGGGACATCCCCTCTCCAGGAGGAACTCTAGGTCCTGAAGATGTTTCTGCTGGTTGATTATGCTGGTTTTGATATCCACCGGAAGACAAGTTGTAACGTGCACTTTGCAGATAATGGTCTATGTTAGTAGCAAACTCTTATAATTACGCAACTTTATGTATACAAAACATAACATTTGTCTTTTCAACAGCTCATAAAATCTGTACGTTTATGGAAAATAATTTAACTTCGGGAAATTGATAACCATTGCTAGAAGATGGTTACTACAACATTCACTTTTTTATCCCTCTACCTATTGGTGCAAAGTCTTCCATTTGCAACAAAAAAACAAATTGATAACCATTGCTAGAAGATGGTTACTACACACGGTTCAATAAATTTTTATATTCTATTTTCACTCCACAAGTTTAGTGTTTAAAAATTGAAGTAATAACCATGGAAGCAGTTGATGTGAAACATAGAAAGTGTTGGATTAATAAAAGTTGTATTATTGGGTTAATAATTAAGAGCCCAATAATTATGTTTTATTTTGTTAATGAGAACAAAATTATGGTAAGTCAATTATGAATAGTCAATTAGGCTAAAGAGATCCCACATTGAGTAATTGAGACACTTATAGTTTGTTTATAATGAGATACAAATCAATAGAGTGTAGTTAAGTAGTAAAGATGGGTGCCCCTCGTGCGTCCATCCGCTCCGCTCCGCTCCGCTCCGCTCCGCTCGTCTCGTCTCGACTCGACTCGACTCACTGCGCCCGCCGCGCCGCGTCGCGTCGCGCCACGCGTGTCACTGCCGCGAAGGCAGTCCTATCTTTTTACTACACGGATTTCTGAAATGATTTTTCATCTACCTGACATTTCATATTCTGCTGAGTATTAAGTTTGAGACTTTTCACCTACATGCATAATTGATGTCAGATTTAAGTGTGAGACTTAAATCCATATTAATCTGATGTTAAGTGTTGAGACTTTTCATCCACCCCATTAAACTTTACACTTAATTCTGAGACCTTTGGAGTGGTCTGCTGCTCAGCTATATAAGCTGCTTCAGCCATATGTTTTCATCATTCCGAAATCATTCTTCACTCATACATTGCATATTGTTCGAGAGTACTGCTTGCTACTAGTGATCGAAGTAGTCTGCTTGGAGTTTTGCTTCAATCCGAACAGAGGTGATTGGACGTTGTACCTTGGAACTCACTTGTCCATGAGGCCAGAAGCTAAGGCGGGCAAATTTGATTTTACAGGCACACGGCTTGCTGTGGCCTCGTCCAAAATTGTTCCAGTTTCCTGTTGTGCAAATTTCGAATAGTATTTATATACTACTTCTGTAAGTTTACAGTATATTTTATTTTTCAGTTATAATTGTAATCTGATTATAATAAGTTATCAAATAACTTGTGGGAATAACAATCGTAAACTCAAATCTTTTTTGTTTGTTCCTGTTTTGGAACATAATCGGATTTCGAAAAATAAAATTGCTGAATTTTCAAACAATCGCTATTTATTCACGATAAAAGGTTTTTTAAAAAACCAGTTTGATATTGTTTGTATTGTATCGTTTGTATTCTATTTTTTTAGCTTATGGCTGACCAGATTCCAAACCGAGTTGCTGAGAATACTGAGATTCCAGTGGTGAAAGCTAGCGGCGCTGAGGTCGTTATGCCAGTTCTGAGAAACCCAATGTCGTTCTCTCAATTTGAGAAACCGGAAAAGTTCAAGGGTTCCAACTTTAAACGTTGGCAACAGAAGATGATGTTCTTCTTGACCACTTTGAACTTGACCAGGTTATTCAAAGAGGAGAAACCAGTGGAGGACAATGAGGATCCTCAATCTGCTGTGATTGTTGAGTCATGGATAAGTGCCGACTACCTTTGTCGTAACTACATACTGAATTCTCTTGACGATGCACTTTTTAATGTGTATTCCCCCAAGGAGACTGCTAAGAATATTTGGAATCGTTAGAGACAAAGTATAAAGTTGACGACGCAGGCGCAAAGAAATTTGTAGCCGGGCGATTCCATGACTATCGAATGATAGATGGCAAGAGCGTTGTTGAGCAATGCGAAGAGCTGCAGCTGATATATCATGAACTTGCTACCGAATGTATGGGGCTAAATGATGCTCTCCAAGTGGCGATGATGATTGAAAAATTACCGTCATCTTGGAAGGACTTCAAAAGCTACCTAAAGCACAAGCGAAAGATGATGAGTCTCGAGGATCTTATCATGAGGCTGCGGCATCGAGCAAGACAACCGAAAAGTTGACAAGAAATCATTTGGAATGATTTCCAAGGCCAACGTGGTTGAAGTTGGGGACAACTCCCATGGGAATAAGCGCAAGCGTACTTTTGAACCCAAGGGAGATACTCAGACAAAGAGGTTCACCGGTGACTGTTATGTGTGTGGTAAGCCTAGCCAGAAGGCGAAGGATTGCACTCAATGTCAAAACAATGACGGTAAAAGGAAGATAGTCCCTTACAAAGGCAAAGGCAAGAGGCCTGCACATGCCCACATTGCTGAGGACAACCTGAGCTCCGACATGGATGACATGCATCTGAGTGCTGTGGTATCGGAGGTGAATCTTGTTGGAGGGAACTCCAAGGAATGGTGGGTGGACACTGGGGCTACTCGCCATATATGCGCCAACAAATGGATGTTTAAGACCTATCAACTAGTCAATGATGAGCACTGCTACATGGGAAATTCAGCAGTCTCAAAAGTTGAAGGCAAATGGACGGTTGTGCTAAAGATGACTTCCGGCAAAGAGTTGACTCTTACCGAGGTGCTCCACGTGCCAGAGATCCGAAAGAATCTCATCTCCGGAGCAGTGCTGAACAAGAAAGGCTTTTGGATTGTGTTTGAGTCCGACAAAGTCATTTTGTCCAAGGGTGGTATGTTTGTGGGCAAAGACTACTTGGCCAATAACCTCTTCAAGATGAGTGTAATGACTTTAGCTCCTAAGGCTAAGTCTAGTGTAGATGTTGAGGTTGATGTTAATGCAGCAAATGAGGCTAGCTCAAGCAAAAATAATGTAATGACTGTTGCCAATGTGGCTAATAAAACTTTAAAGTTTGATTATTCTTGCGAGTCTTTATATTTGTGGCATGGTAGATTAGGACATGTGAATTATAAGTCCTTACAAAGGCTAATGTCTCTTAATCTATTGCCTAAATTTAACATCAATCATAAACACAAGTGTGAGACTTGTGTAGAGGCCAAATTAACCAAGTCTTCATTCCACTCAATTGAGCGAAGCACCGAACCGTTAAACTTGATTCATACGGATGTATGCGATTTAAAGTATGTACAATCTAGAGGCGGTAAAAATTATTTCATAACATTTATCGATGATTGTACAAGATATTGTTATGTCTACTTAATGAGAAGTAAAGACGAAGCAATTGATATGTTCATTCACTATAAGAATGAAGTTGAGAATCAACTTGATAAAAAGATTAAATTTCTTCGAAGTGATCGAGGCGGTGAATATGAGTCACCATTTGCACAAATATGTGCTGAGAGTGGCATTATTCATCAAACCATTGCGCCTTATTCTCCCGAGCAAAATGGTATTGCTGAAAGGAAGAATAGAACGCTTAAGGAAATGATGAATACAATGCTTATAAGTTCCGACTTACCTAGAAATTTGTGGGGAGAAGCTCTGCTTTCCGCCAACTATGTGCTAAACAGAGTACCACATAAAAAGTTGGATAAAATGCCTTATGAATTGTGGAAAGGTCGTGCACCTAGCTACAAGTTTTTAAGGGTTTGGGGTTGTCTAGCAAAGGTATCAATTCCTCATCCTAAACGGACTAGGATAGAACCTAAGACAGTGAATTGTGTATTTATCGGATATGCGCAAGATAGTAGTGCCTATCGTTTTCTGTTCCCAAATCAGATAATGCAGAAATGCATAGGGATGCTTCGTTCTTTGAGGAAATCTTTCCCCGCAAAACTCTGACAACGCCTGAAACCAATGTTGAGAGAAATGTGGAGGATAGAGAATCTCAAGAGAATGTAGAATCGCCTAGACGAAGCAAAAGAGCAAGAAAAGAGAAGTTTTTTGGCTCAAATTTTCTAACATATCTGTTGGAAAAGGATCCGGCTACTTTCAAGGAAGCAATGTCTTCACAAGACTCTGATCTTTAGAAAGAAGCGGTGAACAGTGAGATAGAATCTATCTTACATAATCATACTTGGGAACTAGTGGATCTTCCTGCAGGTTGTAAACCACTAGGCCACAAGTGGATCTTCAAAAGGAAGATGAAAGCTGATGGTACTGTAGATAAGTACAAGGCTAAACTTGTAGTCAAAGGCTACAGACAAACTGAAGGTGTTGATTATTCGACACATACGCTCCTGTATCCAGGAAAACGTCTATAAGGTTAATAATTGCATTTGCTGCGTTATATAACCTAGAGATCCATCAAATGGATGTAAAAACAGCCTTTCTAAATGGAGAGTTAGAAGATGAGGTTTACATGGACCAACATGAAGGGTTTGTAGTTTCGGGGAAAGAACAAAGGTATGTAGACTTGTGAAATCCTTGTATGGATTAAAACAGGCACCTAAACAATGGCACGAAAAATTTGACAGTGTCATGCTTTCAAATGGGTTTAAAACAAACCAATGTGATAAATGTGTCTACGTGAAAGGAGACCATACAAACTATGTGATAGTATGTTTCTACGTAGATGACATGATAATTGTTGGTAATAACAATAACATCAATATTACCAAGAAAATGTTGTTACGAAATTTTGAGATGAAAGACCTAGGTCTTGCGATGTGATTCTTGGGATGAAGATTACAAAACATGCAGATGGATATTCTCTCTCCCAAAGTCATTATGTTGAGAAGATACTTGACAAGTTTGATAAGGGAAATAATACCATCGCGAGAACACCTATAAAGGTGGTGTCAAATCTTTGCAAGAGTCGCGGAGAAGGTGTGCAACAACTTGAGTACTCTAGGGTCATAGGTAGTCTCATGTATCTCATGGACTGCACTAGACCTGATATAGCTAACTCAGTCAACAGATTGAGTAGATATACGAGTAATCTCAGTTATGAGTACTGGAAGGCAGTAGTTCGAGTTCTTAGATATCTAAGATACACTACTAACTACGGACTACATTATACAAGATATCCAGCAGTAATTGAAGGGTACTCAGATGCGAATTGGATATCGGACTCCAAGAATATAAAGTCCACGAGTGGATATATCTTTATAATTGGAGGTGCAGCTGTTTCATGGAAATCATGCAAACAGACGTGCATTGCTAGATCAACTATGAAATCTGAGTTCATAGCTTTAGATCTTGCAGCAGAAGAAGCTGATTGGCTTCGGAGTTTCTTGGAGGATATTCCAATGTGGTCAAAACATGTGCCACCCATTAGCGTTTACTGTGATAGTCAGTCAGCTATGGGAAGAGCACAAAATAACGTGTATAATGGGAAATCTAGATACATACGTCGGAGACATAAATACGTGAGAAATCTACTAAAAACTGGTGTTATTTCTCTAGATTATGTGAAGTCTAAAGAAAACATTGCGGACCCATTTACAAAAGGTCTAACAAGAGACCGAGTAGAGATTTCATCGAGGGGAATGGGATTGAAGCCCATGAAATTGATTTCCAACCATGATGGCAACCCAACCTGAATTGTAAAGTCCAATTTGCAGGTTCAATGGGAAAACCGAATTGTGGGGGGGGGGGGGGGGGGGAGGGGATCGAACAAAGCACTCGGGAAATTGAGTTCCTTATCTATTCTTGTGATGAAAGAGTGATAGACCTGTACTTTGGGAAGGCTGAGCCCATGCTCTTAATGATTCTTCTATCTCAAGATGATAAAGTGGGGTATTACAGGATACTCTTTAGGAGAATCGCCTATATCGAATGTAAAGGGGCCGCTTCTATGAGATGACCTGAGGGCTAAATCTCTAGAGCATTCGATGAAACATCCAAGGCAGTCCAGGGCCAAAATGGACAACAACGAAAGAACCAATAATAGTGTGGAGATGAAGCTGTGTGAGTATTGTTGTCTAGTTATACATAAAACGTCGAACAGTTCAAGGCATCACGTCCACTGGTTGACAAGTATATCCGATGATACGTTACTAAGGAAGGTTCAAGGTTAATCACGTGGATTCTCAAAGTACTCTCAAATTTTCATCTAGGTGCATTGTGTAATTTTTTCGCCATATTGCATTCATGTGGGGGATTGTTGGATTAATAAAAGTTGCATTATTGGGTTAATAATTAAGAGCCCAATAATTATGTTTTATTTTGTTAATGAGAACAAAATTATGGTAAGTTAATTATGAATAGTCAATTAGGCTAAAGAAATCTCACATTGAGTAATTGAGACACTTATGGTTTGTTTATAATGAGATACAAATCAATAGAGTGTAGTTAAGTAGTAAAGATGGGTGCCCCTCGTGCGTCGTCCGTCCGTCCGCTCGCTCCGCTCGGCTTGGCTCGGCTCGTCTCGTCTCGACTCGACTCGACTCGCCGCGCCGCGTCGTGCGTGTCGCTGCAGCGAAGACAGTCCTATCTTTTTACTACACTGATTTCTGAAATGACTTTTCAACTACCTGACTTTTCATATTCTGCTGAGTATTAAGTTTGAGACTTTTCACCTACCTGCAGAATTTATGTCAGATTTAAGTGTGAGACTTAAATCCATATTAATCTGATGTTCAGTGTTGAGACTTTTCATCTACCCCATTAAACTTTACACTTAATTCTGAGACCTTTGGAGTGGTCTACTGCTCAGCTATATAAGCTGCTTCAGCCATATGTTTTCATCATTCCGAAATCATTCTTCACTCATACATTGCATATTGTTTGAGAGTACTGCTCGTTACAAGTGTTCGAAGGAGTCTGCTCGGAGTTTTGCTTCAATCCGAACAGAGGTGATTGGGCGTTGTACCTTGGAACTCACTTGTCCAGGAGGCCAGAAGCTAAGGCGGGCAAATTTGAGTTTACGGGCACACGGCTTGCTGTGGCCTCGTCCAGAATTGTTCCAGTTTCCTGTTGTGCAAATTTCGAATAGTATTTATATACTACTGCTGTAAGTTTACAGTATATTTTATTTTTCAATTATAATTGTAATCTGATTATAATAAGTTATCAAATAACTTGTTGGAATAACAGAAAGAACCAACAAAAAAAGATTATAAATTCGATATACTATACTAACAATGGAGGGTAAATGTGAAGTTTGATTTCTAACTTAGACAATATGGGGAAAATACTATAATTGTAGCTTCATTTTGATGAAAACAAAAGGCATCTGAGTTCATGGGGAAGCTTGCAAACTTCTTCCAATCCATAGGTTTTCTATTTCCTGCATTAGAATCAACTTTCATAAAGCAACATATATTTGCCAGAATAGGCACTCTTGTGCTACCTCACTCTGGCTCCTAGTCACCGGTTGATTGGTATGAAGAAGATTTCGATGATTTCCTTTCAATGCCTAGTCTCACTTCGATAAATCCCTCGCCGTCTCCATCGTCGGCGCACTCCACTGTGACCATTGAAATAAAATTACATCAAAATGCAAAATAATGAAATTCATTTATAAACCCATCTAAAATTGAAATTATGTAAAAGTGCAGAAACACTCTAAACATGCTTCATTTTCCACTAAAAATGACCCGGCATACACAACTTATCCTTACGCAAAACATGAAGAATTTGCACACCGATTAACTCTGCGAACACCACAAAATATATAGGGAGATGTAGCTTCTTATTGAGATTTACCTTAAGCAACAACCGATTATCCCGGGGTGTGGTTCTCGGAACAAGAAATCATGCTTTCTTTCTCACTAGCCTTCAACTGCAGAAAAAAATTTCCTACAAGAAAATCATGCGGCTGAATATGAAGAAGGAGGAGGAGAAATAGGGTTAATCTTATAAGGGCAAGAACATAATTTCAACATGTTATCAATTTTACCGTACAAAAGTGGATGCACAATCACAGAATGCACATGGGATTTGTTTTCAAACTTGTACAGTGTTTTTTTTGCACTTTTCCCTGGCTTTCGAGATTAAATTATATTCTTAAACAATGAGACAAACATGAGTTTAGTAAGCAATCCTTCCTTAATCCATCAAACCAAACACTCCCAAAGAGGATGGATTATCCTTATAATCAGCATCAAATAAACTCACCCACCATATGGTTATATTAGGCTCATTAAAATTTTACATTACTTTCTTATTTCACAAATATATAGATTAAATTTCATTTCACATGCTCACACAAAAAACTCTCTTATGTTGCCAGTTTGGATTATGTTCGAACGTAACATTTGCAGAAGCCAGAAGGATATTATCCTTTTACAAGCATAGAATGTGTCAAGCTTAACCAACTTGTTAATCTTAGGCGGACTACCTTTTGTGGTAGTTAGCCGATTATCTGCATAACCGAATATGTCTGGTTAAGCTCCTTATTTTCCTCATATCAATAACCTTGAAAATTGTTTCTAACAAATTTTTTTACCAAACACTAAATTTAAGAAGAAGATGCGTGTTGGAATATCGTGACATATGCACATGACGGGCAGGGGACAACTGTTCCCTAAAAATATTATTACTTTAAAAAAAATTAAAAAAATTATTTTGCCCTCCAAAAAATTTTTTACCCTCCGCTTTTTTATATTACTATATTGCATCTATGTAAACAAAAGTTATAAATTCGTATGGAAAGAAGTCAATAGAATTCAATAACAATGGCTTTGTAGGATGAACATCTTTCTAATCGTCGTCATGGAAACGATATTGCCCCGTTATGGTGCTTACGGTTAGCGGTAATCGCTTCCTAAGATAAAACGACTATGATTTGTGATAGCAAGATTTCAAATCACAATTCCTTAAACCACAAAAGTTTATATGAATAATATGAATATGCATAAAATTTGCTTTCAAACTTGAATTTGATCTTGCAAAAAGTGCGTTTAATTCAATCATGCGATGTTCTTTTTATAGTACACCAGAAGATACCATCAAAAGATACATTTTGGAAGTGTTTTTCCATGAAAAATCGCATCTATAAGCGAAATGGTGCACAGCTCTTCAGAAAAAACAAGATTTTGCGTGTTGGACAGAAGCACGGGCGCTAGGGTACTTGCACAAGCTTTGGAGCACCATTCATCAGGCACCCCAGCGCATGCCCTACTGTCTGGGCAAGCCGAGTCAACAAGCAGCGGCGCTGCCTACACTACGGGGTTTTGCATGTGTGGCGCCCTAGATGTCACCACGTAAACAGACAAACGATGACATCATTTGTATAAAATTTTTGGCATAATCTGCTCAGTATTCAAATATTCAAAACTCAATCATTTAATCGTTTTGATTAAAACTAAACATTGGCTAAATAAAACTAACACCAAAAAATGAAAATTGGTGAGAGACTGTAGCCCTTGCCTCGCTGATTTCGAATATATAATTTATTTCACCAAAACACTATCGGGTCGAACGTAGCAATTTTTTTGTAACATTTGAAACCCTCGTTCCTCTTGCCTCTCGTATCTGATTTTTACACATGCAATTTGGTAGCTAACTATATAATATAAAATTAGGGGGCACGTGTCACTTCACGCGGAAAGCTAATTCGCTCAGTTCTGACATCGTATGTGAAAATTATGAGCAAAACATTATCATGTGTTACAATGAACAATTTATTCTGGATACATGATTTATTTTTAATTACAATCTGACCACATGCTTACGTCATAATTCTCAATTATAATTTTTGTGACTTTTTCAGGCATCACAATTCTACCCACCTTTAACGAATTTTGACCCCGAAATTCAACCCAGCAAAAGATGTAAATAAAACATAAATATGCACACCATCAAAATAAGTCAGGGTAGAGCTCCCTCATATGTCACTCCGTATCCCAAGTGGCTTCCTCGACACCCGTCTCTGCCATTGAACTTTCACTATTTGTATCACTTTACTACGAAGTTTTCATTCTGCTCGATCCAGTGTACAAATACGGCGTCGACATAAGATAAATCAGGATCCGGTTGTACACTTCGGCTGTAATACATGTGAAGGATCTGGCTCATACTTCCGCAACATAGATACATGAAATATATTATGAATACCAGATAAAGATGGAGGTAGAGCCAATCGATAATTTTCCCCGCATACCAAATAGCATTGTTCCACGGAAAGGTGACACTTTCAGAAACACATGATCACCAACCTGAAATTCCAAGGGTCGTCGTCATTTGTTTGCATGCGCGGCATGTCTGTCCTGAGCTACTTTCATTCGTTGTTGGATTACTTTTACTTTATCTTCCATTTCCTGGATAATCTCAGGTCCACCAACAGCTGCCCCGATCAGTATCATCCCAACATAATGGAACCTCCAATGTCGCACATACAATACCTCAAATGGGGCCATCTGAATACTCGTCTGGTAACTGTTATTGTGAAAACTCCACTAATGGTATAGATTCAGGCCAAGTAGTTTCAAAATGCATAACATATGCACGCAATATATCCTCCAAAGTATGTATGGTGCGCTCAGTCTGACAACCAGTCTGTGAATGATATGTTATACCCAGTCTCACCTCCATCCCCATTGCAGTCTGTAATCCTTCCCAGAAATGTGAAGTAAAACTCGGATTTTGATCACATATAATAGATATAGGAATACATGCAATTTCACTACATCCTTGACGTACAGTTGTGCCATCTTCACATAAGTGTAATGCATATTATATGGTAAAATGAGCAACTTTTGTTAATCGGTCGATACCAACCCAAATAGCATCATACCCCGGAGCGGTTCTTGGCGAATTGGTAACAAAATCCATCAAAATATGTTCCCATTTCCAAGTTGGTACCTCTAGACTTCTCAACTCACCTCCCGGTCTTCTTCTTTCAGCTTTTATTTGCTGGCAGGCAATTCAGACATTTCAGCACACAACCAGTCACATATCGTTTCATCATTTTTCCACCAAAAATGTGGACTTAAATCCCTATATATCTTTTTGCCACCAGGAAGAATAGAATATCTGCTACAATGAGCATGTAGTAGCAATCCTTGGTGCAGTCCAGGTGTGTCACGAACTACCCATCGATAATGTAATCACAAACTATCACCATCTGCTATCCTGAAACGCTGTAAAACTAGTCTTTTTCCACCGCTGAATCTCCTCATCTGTTCTTTGTGCTTCACGAATACAACCAAAAATATTAGGTTCAACTAAAAGAGTCGATACCTGAACTGGAGATGAAGATACATCAAAAGCATAGCACAAATGACAATAAGACATCATCAAGGCTGACAAGTGGCCTATATCCTCAGCAGTGCAGCTCACTTTACGACTCAAAGCATCGGCAATGAGATTGGCTCGGCCAGGATGATATTCAATCCCACAATCGCAATCCTTCAGCAAATCTAACAATCTCCTTCGCCTCATGTTTAACTCGGTTTGGGTAAACAAGAATTTTAAACTCTTGTGATCAGTAAATATGGTAAACGAGATACCATATAAATAATGTCGTCATATCTTTAATGCAAAGATAATGGCTGCCAATTCCAAGTCATGCATTGAATACCTCATCTCATGGGGTTTCAGTTGTCTTGGGGCATACGCCATTACATGTCGATCCTGCATCAATACACAACCTAAACCATGTAACGATGCATCAACATATTGTGAGACCTCGTTACCTTAATCCTTAATTAAACATACAATTAAGTAAATGTCATTCTTTACTGCATAGGATTAAGATAAGATTACTACTGATCAAGTTATCCACTACATCACTCTATTACATTACTTTCATACATAACATAATTTACATCATATACATGTCAAAATCGTCTAGTATGTTCAATATCGATCAGTTTATTTCTTAGCAGCGAACTGTAAACTCACAATCCCGGTCTCCCCCACCTATGAACCCCTACAGAACAACCACACAACATGAGTATATAGATGATTCATAATCCAAGATCAATAAAATGCATAAATATTGTATAAACAACTTCATGTATTTCATGCATTGAAATACTCATTCTTGGTTGTTCATGTACATACATCAAATCACAATATAAACTAATATGTCATGACATGTCCGATGAATCTCATTCATCACCCTATTATAACGTAGCATATATGATATTGCCTTTTCGCTCAATGTCAGTGGAAGCTCCTCACATCTTCATATTAGCAGCATATAGCTTATCTCCAGCTCACGCATTATAACAGCCTTATCTCATGCCTCAACAACATCATTCCTCACATCATCAATCATATGCCTCAACAACATCATTCACATCAATCTCATATCTCAACAACATATATCCATCACCACATATATACATCATAAATGTATCATAGACGTACGTCAACACATACATGGTATTCGTCTCAAAATATAGAAAGCAAGAGTTATTGCTTAACCTCCTCTTTGACATGTCCCCTGAGGTGGTGCTACATGAATATCAACAATTCAATATTATAATAGGCCTCATCATAAAATTCCAAGAAATTATACCAATTTTCAAAATAATACATCTCGCGATCGATCGGTCATCACAAGCGATCGATCGCCGCACAACATAAAATATGAACAAACTTTCTATCCTTCAACTATAAATCTCTTGTTCTTATGGAATCGATCGCCTCATTCATGATCGATCAACCGCAATCGATCGCGATCAAGAGATTGATAACTTCGTATCATGAAATATTTGCCAAATTTTCTGCCTCTATGCAATCGATCTCTTCTTTGCTAAAGATTGATTGGTCATATGCAAGCGATCGATCTCTAAACGCACCGTCTCACTTGTTCTTAGCCTCACGATATCAATCGCCACATGGTTCACGATCGATCGTGATGCTCTGCAATTTTCAGAACATGGCGATATTCATATCTATCTTCATGGTTGCAACTCTACACTTCATATTACAACACCAAAACTTCATAACTACAATTCTACATCATCATATGTACTTTTTATTTTGTCTTTAATTCAATCCATAACAAATAAAAAACATAGTAACTTGATTGAACATGTTCTAAGGATCAAATAGCTTAGAAACAAACTCATATACATGATACAAGATAAAGCAAGGACTTGGGAGAGAATTTTATGTAGAGATTACTAGGTGTGTGAAGGTGTAGTATGAATTTCAATCTGATTTTCACTATATATACTTAGTTACTAACATACCACATGCCATTTTCAAGTCTTTCCATATGTACTCTTTTCTTTACCATGCCATGTATAAAATAAACCATATATATATTCTTTCATACTAGGTTCAACCCGAACCGAGTCCATATCATATTGTAATAAAAGCATTATTACCAATAATTCAACTAACATACATAGATTAGTTCTAGGCGTTACGTATATAAGTCAGATCTTTTATTTTCTTTTGGAATTGTCAATATTGGAGTAGTTGTCAATCGGTTTTCAATTTCTGAGAACTTCGCTCACATGCTTCAGACCACTGAAATCGCACCCCTTTCTGAGTCAATCGTGTCAATGGTGTAGCAATCTTTGAAAATTCTTCGATAAATTGACGATAGTAGCATGCTAAACCTAGAAAACTGTGAATCTCAGAGGTAAGCGCAAACAACTGTACCACCGCCTCTACCACCTTTGGATCAACGATATTCCATCTTTGATATCACGTGCCCAAGAAATACCACCTTATCCATCCATAACTCACATTTACTGTGTTCGGCATACAATTGCTTATCTCAAAGAATTTATAATACGACACGTAGATGACTTACATGCTCCTCCTCACTCCTGAAATATATCAGAACATCATCAATAAACATAATTATAAACTGATCAAAATAAGGCCGAAATACCCGGTTAGTCCAACTCGTAAAAATAACTGGAGTGTTCGTCAATCTAAACGGCATGACAAAAACTCATAATGCTCGTATCTGGTTCGAAATGTTGTCTTTTGTATATCTTCATCCCTAACCCGTATCTGATGATATCCAGATCTTGAATCTATCTTTTAATAGATTGAGGACCCTTGCAACTGATCAAATAAATCATCAATACATGGGAGTGAATATTTATTCTTTATTGTTACCTTATTCAGCTGCCTGTAATCGATACACAATCGCATCGAGCCATATTTCTTTCTAACAAATAGGACCGGAGCACCCCAACAAATAGGACCGGAGCACCCCAAGGCAATACACTAGGACATTTGTATCCCTTTTCAATAAGATCTTATAATTGAGTTTTCAGCTCACTCAATTCCGATGTGTCATCTTGTATGGTGTACGAGAAATAGGGGATGTACCTGGCAACAACTCGATTCCAAACTCCACCTCACGTACCGGTGGAAATCCTGGAATCTCATCAGGAAATACATCAGTAAACTCAGCAACCACAAGTATATCCTTTATTCTCACTTCCTTCTTCTTTTCAGTAACAACAACTGCATAAATAAGCTAGCCATCGTTTCGTCGCTCCAACAACCTTGACATTCTGCCAGCAGATACTAACGGAATCTGCGGACACGAATCCTGCCCATAGAATGTCCATCGTTCTACCTGATCATACTCAAAGTGCACTGTCCGCTGATAACAATCCATAGTGGCCCGATATTTCCACAGAATATCAATACCTACAATACCATCAAAATCAAGTATATCAAGAATAATCAAATCAGCCCATATTTCATTGCCCACATTTGAGAATACAATTTGGTACCATTGATGTAATTACCATGTCTTTCCCAGTGGGTGTCGAGATAAATAGAGGTGTAGGCAAGGGAGACGATGATACATCATGACACATCTCAATGAAATAAATGAAGTGGAAGCACCCTTATCAATAAGAATAAAAGCATGATGAGAACACAAATAACGCTTACCTACTATCACATCATCTCGTGCTTCCTCTGCTTGTTCTCTCGTCAATGCATATGCATGACCCTGAGGTGGTCCAGACCCCTATCCTCGTGTCTGCCCTCCAGGAGGTCGAAGTGCAAACCGTTGCTGTTGAACCTTCCTCTCCGAAGAACTACCTCTGCCAGATCGAAAACTCTGCTAATTACCATGGCTTGGACACAGTCTTGCCATATGGCCAAAGCCCTCACACTCATAACAATTAATACCAGTCTGAGTACAATCTTGGACTATATGAGGTCCTCCACATCGATAACATCTCAGTTCTTGGGACCCATTGCCTCGTCCCTGACCAGATTGGGAATCACCCTACTACCTCATGTACGACGTGAATCAAAACGTTATTTCCCATATGATGATGCAGATGATGACGAAGAACCTTTCTGGAATTAAAATGTCTCCCCCGGCACAAATATTATTTGGTCGGCTTCTGTGATTGTGCTGAAGTGCCATAAGCTTGTACTGTAATTTATGCTAATTATGCTCTCTCCAATGCATCCTCGAACGAGACAGGTTTGTTAGACAACACACGATCATATAATTCCACCCTCAATCCCTGAATAAAATGTCACATTTTGGCATGAGGACTGATAGTTACATGTGGCATATATTTCAGTAAGGAAGAATACTGAAATGCATACTCTGATACAGACAAGTTTCCCTGCTTTAAATTTTCAAATTCTTTCTCTTTTCTCTGTCTAGCAGCCATAGAGAAATACATGTCTAGAAAACGTGTGCGAAATGCATCAAAATCCAGTGTATATCCCGAAGCTATCAATGCAGTCTCAGTCATCATCCACCACAAATATTTTTTTTAGAAAGTTGGAATTCTGCCAAACGGAGCCAAGCACGGAGCTGTAACAAGAATCTGTTCTATTCGTTCCAACCATTCTTCTGCTTGCTCACCAGTTTCTATAACTGCTGCGCCAAACTCAACTGACCCGGTAATAATAGATGTTCAATTTGTGGTTGAGCCATAGGAAGGGGTGGTGGCAAAGGATTCACTTGCCCTGTTGTACTACTGACATTGGTCTTGTCCCCAATTTCTTCTCTCTATTGTCCTGGTTCCCTGGTTGCCATACTGAAATTCAATTGTTAACCATAACATTCAATAATTATAATACAGTATTAAATCAATCACATTCGCATCAACACATACACACAACCAATGTTCAATCAATCACATCAATATAACACCAAGGCATACCAATGCATAGACATGCACAAGTAATTATAACCATCCAACTCCCATGACCCAATCCCAAACTCCTAACCATCTCAGACAACTAACCACTGCTCTGATATCAACAAATGTGGCGCCTCAACATCACCACGTAAATAGACAAACGATGACATTCTTTGTGTAAAATTTTTGGCATAATCTCCCCGTAATTGAACATCACAACATCACCACAGACAACATATGTATATACAAATATACAAACCTGTAACTACAAATTACGTCTACACATGCACCAACACAAGAGAATAATATTCAATATATACATACAAGTCATATACAGATATATAGACCATCTCATAAACGAGTCGCAACCATTTTAAAACATAACATTATTTAATAACAGCTGACTCTTATGAATCAACACAACTCATAGTCCTCCCTCCAACTCTAACGTCTAGGCATGCCACCTGTTTCAACAGAAACAACCCAAAAAAATGGGTGAGTACACTCCAACAATAATAACACCATACTCATAAACATATATTACCAACGGTATAAAATACTGAAAACCCTGAAATCAATAACCGCAGTATGAAAATTCACTGACTGTTTTTGTACCTCAATCTCCCAACATCAAATCGAAATCCATCAATCATCAAATCAACCATGTCCGATCCGATATAAAATCGATATAGTTGCAACACCAAGCTATTATACCACATCATCGCATCATCATCGTGACCCATCATATATAATCGACATAGTAGCGACATCAAGCATATTATACGTCATCATCGCATCATCATCGCGACCTATCATATATAATAGATTTAGTGGCGACACAAGCCTACAATACCCCATCGTCGCATCATCATTGTGACCCATCGTATATAATCGATATAGTGACAACACCAAGCCTACTATACCCCATCGTCGCTCCCTACTACAACGACTCAATCATCAACATGTCACTCATTCCAGCGACCCTCAACTTCATCGTTCATTTACAATCATCGATACATCATAATCAACATCAATATGAATATCAACACATGCTCGTGCATCAACACGTACTTGATAGTCGATAATCAAAATTAGGATATTCCTGACGTCCCAAGGTGAAGTATCTATATTAATTTTTATAATTCAAGATCAGCTCATTACAATAACATCAGCATATTGCTAGAACCTCTAATCACATTTTAAATAGCCTTGATTCATAATTAAATCATCTAAATTATGAAACGACATCAGTTACGGTTTCACCTGAAATTATAAGTTCCAGTAAATTCAACATGCAACAATTAAGTCATTTAGAATTGATTCCCCAAAACCACAATCTGCTAAGAATTCAAATATTCAACACTCAATCATTTAACTATTTTGTTAAAACTAAACATACCTGTGTACTTAGAATTCAACAACTGTCAATAATGCACCATATTTAACTACCACTATATAAATTGGCTAAATAAAAACTAACACCAAAATATGAAATATTAGTGTCAGACTGTAACCCTTACCTCGCTGATTCCGAATATATAATTTATTTCACCAAAATGCAACCTGGATTTTACACATGAAATTTCTATCGAATATAATATTAATTTAAGGGGTTGCACGTGTCACCTCCAGAATGTGACATGTGTCACTTCCTTGATCTCGATTTTACCCATTTTTTTTGTAAAATTTGAAACCCTTGTTCCTCTTGCCTCTCATAGTCTGTTCTCAAAATCTGATTTTTACACATGAAATTTGGTAGCTAACTATCTAATATAATATTAATTTAAGGGGTGGCACGTGTCATCTCCAGAATGTGACATATGTCACTTCCTTGACATCGATTTTACCCATTTTCGAGTCACTTTTTGGAAATATGTTCAACATAAAAGTTGTACAACTTTCTATTATCTTTCCGTGGACAGCTAATACGCTCAATTCTGACATGTTATGTGAAAGTTATGACAAAACACTATCATATGTTACAATAAACAATTTATTCTTGACACGATTTATTTTTAAGTACAATAAGACCACATGATTATGTCATAATTCTCAATTATAATTTTTGTGACTTTTTCAGGCATCACAGCCAGGGCAATGATTTCTTGTCCGTTTTTGCCCATTTTTTCATACATTCGTATTTTTTGATTTTCCATGCTTAATTTCAATTCATTAAGCACATTTTTTCAACAATCCCCACATGAATAAAAATTAATGCATGAATGCAATGAGCGCCTTTAACAAATCGTTATAGCATCGGGAGAGGTAGCCTGCGACTTTGAACCTTCCGTAGTAGTATTCAATCATCTTTCTTGACTTAATAACAAACCTATATTCTTGAACTATTTAGTCGTAGGTGTAATCCGAGACAATGAACCAACATCATAACAACTATAACCTTCATTTTGGTTTTACGGTTGTATCTGTTTTGTCCATGGACCACGCTTGGTTTCATAAGTGCTTTCCATTTTTGAAGCGGTCACACTTCGCACTTACGTAGGTGATATTTTAAAGAGTGTTCCACTATACTCCAACACTTTCTTATATGTCTTAGGAATCATTAAATGTCTTTTTGTCTATCCTCGTACCCTTTTTACAGGCTTCACCCCTTATCATAGGAATGGGTTGGAGATTGATCTCCAATGTGTTTATACAATCTCATAATTTAGTTACCCTTTTGAACCTAGATCTTGGGATCTCCAGTCAACAATGTTGAGTATCAACTATGAGATATTGATTATATGGTTTTAATCGCATTCCCCTTGATAAAATATATACTTGATCTTTAGGCAAACCTTGTAGGCTGATCCGCAATATTCTCATTTGACTTCACGATAATGCCCTTAGAGGTCAACTGTTTAATGGTCTTATATCTTTGACGTATATTTCTAGACTTACAATTATACATACTACTCTATGCCCTTTTTTTGTGGGGTCCTCGTTACTTAATCCATTATGTATTTACTTAAGTATACATATGTGAGTCAGAATTAAGTAATTCATACACTGTTTAAGAGTTTCTTACTAATAGGTTGTTACAGATGTACCAAAACCACCCGTACAAAAACCACAAATAGCTTATTATTCATATATACATTACATGTATAATTAAACAACCTAATCCAGTACAACTCCTATGCAGTGGTTCACCTCGCAGCGGAATAAGACTCACGATTCCCACGTCTATGAAATCATACAGAAACATTCACAAAACGTGAGTATAGATAAACAACTATCTCAGTGCGATATCAAAACACAATATCAATATCAATGATAAAGCACTATAAATCATCTAATGTGAATGTTCTGTATCATGCATCAACAAATGCACCATGTCATGACATGTCTCAACAATCACCATATTATCACGAGCCCCATATGATATGCCTATTCAGCTCAATATGTCACTGGAACCACATCACATCTTCATATTAGCAGCACATATCATAGTACCATACTCATCTGTGATAATAGCCAGAGCATATACCCAAACCAGGCGTATATCTCTCAAGCCAAAGCATATGTAGTATATCTATCGTGGCAACTATCCCAGCCAAAGCATATACCACACCAGGCATATCTATCAAGGCACTGATCTTACCAAAGCATATACACATATCTATCAAGGCATCCATCTCAATCATATGAAATCCATGTATGCACATGCATATGATACTACCAATCATATGACACAAAGATAATATAAATCATATGATACCAAAACCATAACATCATCATCACATCATATCTATACTCCGTACGTCAACACGTACCTGTAAAGCGACACAAACCAGATAAATCAGTCGTCAATGGTTAATTGCCTCTTTGCCATGTCCCCTGTGATGATGCTACAACAATGACAATAATATATCATGTTATGCTAGGCATCATTATCACAAGTTACAAAAATATAACATATGAAGTCTACCGATCGATCGGTCTTTCTAGCGATCGATCGGTCCAAACAAATAACCCTAGCGATCGGTCGGTCAAAAGCTAGCGATCGATCGCTTAAATGTTTGAATTTCTCAAAAATGCTACGGCATTTCACCGATCGATCGGTCGCTTTCAGCGATCGATCGGTACATGAACCGCCTTACTTTCCCCTGTTTTACCGATCGATCGGTACACGTCTAGCGATCGATCGGTCGATGACAAAATTTTGAAACCATGGCGATTTTGATGCTTATCTTCATGGTTCTCTCATACACTTTAATTCATACCCTAACAACTTGATCACTAGATAAACTAGCATCATATAACCATATTTCCATCATTTATACTTCAAATGATTCCATGAAAACTCATAGCAATTCATATGAAAGAATTAACTTCACATGCTTCAAGTTTGACATATTAAGCATATATGTCCATGAACTATGATACCAAAGCATAGAAATCTACTTTCCTTACCACATACTTCATGGTAACATGCTTCCAAGCTAGAATCAAGAAAAGACACCAAGAGACACTAGAGAGTATGTGTAGAGATTTGTAGGTGAGTTTAGGTGTTGTATGTTTGTCAAATCTGATTCTATCTTCATATAACCTCCTCACCTCAAATTCAAATGCACATTACATGCAACTCATATTCTCCCCAAATTCATGTTAAATTCAAGACATATGAAGATTCAACTATGTGATGCATTTTAAGTCTCTTTTCCATTATAACATAATAATGTTAAGTCCCTCTATCACATGTTCATGTTCTTTCATATCTGTTTCATTCAAACATAACATTTGTCGTGCTCGGTTTAACCCGAAATCCGAGTCCACCTCGTACTGTAATTAATCATAATTCCACCATAAACATATAACACATGTATACGTCATATCGAGGCATTGCATTTCTCCCCTACTCATTGAATTTCATCCTCGAAATTGCATATTCATCATATGAATCTCATATATCATCTAAATCTCATACAGAAAGCCATAAGCTTTGCACAAACATGCATTATAAATGCAACATTATTTGCCAGAACAAATAATCAAAAGTAAATCTGCTACATACTCAACATGCTCACCTAGCAGATACTTACCGGACCAGCAGTATAAGAAACCAAAAGAAAACATACCAGACATTGCACTTTGGCTTTTACTGCTTACTCATGTTCTCGCATAACAGTTTGGTACCATTCGCTTTTGTCCACGTAGCCATATGCTCACAACACTCTACACCAGCCGGGCATAGATAGGATGTATGTATCGTTGTATACCATCAACAGACAAACATTTCACTAATATCAGTGACCACTCAAGAAATCATATCCGAATGTTGGCACATATACATATCCTGTTATACACAACAGTATCCATCAAATTGACTTGATCTCATACAACTCTTTTTACCGGTGGTTTATCTTAACCAACTCACTGCCCACTCCCAGTCCTGCTGGATGCATACAAATGATCCCCAATGAAGCATATGTTCTTCTAATGTCTAATACATCCGTCCCTCCTTGGACAACTAGGCACCACATTGTCATACAGTCAATGGTTCAAATCATGGTATTACGCCTTTTCCATACACATTCACATTATGCCACACTTTAGAAACACAGCAACACACATACCCGCGTTGTGAATTGGATAACGGTTGAGAATGTTTCCATTCGTCTGTACTCCTGTGTAAGCCTACGCAGAAAATCGAGATCAGCAAGATACTCTAAACCAAGTACCTCGGTCCTTATCACATTCAGATTCTTCACATCCAAATGTGTACAGAGCTATCTCTGCTCTAACATTTCACAAAGTTGTATTATAGTATGTAATTACACAATGTGATAGATACAACATATCCATCTATCATTTGCATACTAATCTCCCATGCCAGACTTCTCAGTCTAGCTTAAACACAGGACACGATACCAGTCCAGAACAAACACTGGACACGAACTTGACCAAACCACAAGAAACAATCTACATCACACTCAGATGTCATCAATGCATACTGTACACCAAAGCTATGTACAATACATATATCCATATGAGTATATGGTTATCTCACCCAAAGACTATGTTCTCATAGTATCTATTCACACCATTTGCGTGGTTCAATATTCCCTGTCCTGACCCCTGTACCGGAAATGTCCTTCTTTGTACCAACTATTTCTCCCAAGACTACCATCTTGAGTATGACAAGCGTTTACAACGATTCATTACTTTCTACTTTCTATTCACTGCTCCCTGTAATGATCAACACAAAATATCATGTAGCGGTGAAAACCAACACGTTCACTTGCTACATGGATTACGCCAACAAGGTACCTGATAATCCATTTCGTTCTGCTTCACGAACCTATCCATACGGATTATCATATCACCCGGATAAATCATACAATCAAAGATATCACCCGACTATATCACATGAGTGAATATATCACTCAGATATATCACATGATCGCATATAGTACATAATCGAAACCAACAGTTGTTTACCTCGCCAATTCATTGAATCTTTCTTTATTGGCATGCATTCCTGATCAACACGACTGCTCCCAGCAAATCGTTATCACCTCTGGTTCATAAAGGAATAGCCAATCCAACAATACATGGAAGGTAACAAATTTCAACTCAACTGTAATCACACAATCCACACACTATTGTTGACATGACTGACAATCAAATTACCATACCACTCATGGTCATTCTGGCACTATGACTTTACAATCGGACCCAAAAGAATTACCATATCATATAGCCTTGCCAATGATACCTTCACAATACTGTAACCGTATTATGTTACTAGTACACCTTCCGTGTATCATCAAAGGATATCATATCAGAATACTCAAGTACAACCATATAGCAAAAATACCATTCACCATCTGGTATATGTCAAATCAGTCTCATAGTGGTCATACCACTATAACATGACACAGCCTTCAATACCCTACACAAACTTAAAAGAGAATTCATTTCATGGACAAAACAAGTCCCATCACACTATCGCATACGTGTGAGCTTCTGCAGCATAACCATCTGCTATTCATCAACCATTCCCTGGTTTCATTATTCATCAACCATCACATGGTTTAACATACCAACCATTCATTCACCATTACATGGTTTAGTACACCAACCATACTGTTTCCTCCTCATGAAACATATGCGCAGACTGTCCATCAATAGATATCAACCCAACATCTATCGAGCACAAAATGCAAACAAATCAACTATGCAAACCAATCGCATAACGAGATCGGCAAATCACAATCACGATCCCATCAATCATACATCTCTCGTTCAAGACTATATGAATTTCATGTCAAATGCATAGTACAATCACAACACAACGAGTCGTAGTGTACAAGCAATCGACGGAAACTCAAACTTCCTTATCAATCTGGATAACTTGGACATGCAACATCAGACTTGTGAACCATACATCATCGCCACCAAGCTATGCTATCATACAATAGCTCACACTCAATGCTTACCGGATACTCACATTGCCAACCAATCTCTGTTGGTCTTACATGTACAGATCACTACTGTCATGTAATAATCCAAAATATGACAAGATGTCATACACAGTTCCACTAAAGAACCAATTTACGGATGTCTCTCATGACGTCCTTTTCTATATCCAGAAGTCATACAAGTATCTAATGCTCTCAGCCATAACACAGATACTCATACTCTGTTCAAAGCAGACCAACCAATTTCAACTTCATAAATACAGTTCACAAACATAGAACTAGATGTTCATATGCAACATCCCCTACACAACTGTATGCACTTGAGGTATCTCGTGTCAATCAAAGACACCCATGGCTGCCACACATACCACATATCATACGGACAACCTTAGAACTCGGACGGAGTTCACATCAAAACAATGATATCCATGCCCATCACTATATACTAGCCAGATATCCTACATGGCCACATCGCACCATGTATGTCTCTGTCTAGCCATCACAAAGATCACATGTGCAGATGACACAACAATCTTTGCCGATGATCATTGCATCACTGCAATTTCCGCCGGTACTCATTTTCTTTCAATCTGAAAGACTTCCATGCCCAAATCCATATGATACAACAAGAACGAACACAAGCAGCTAAGACACAGAAAGGATCAAACAGTCTGTGAACCAGTCACCAAAACACAAGTGACGTAAACGACATAGACTGATAACAATCAAACAGTAGAACTCACGCGGTTGTACCGCTCCATCAATACGTCTTAGCGTCACTATCCTTGAACTCTCCCAATTTCATGTTCCTTGTCACCCATTGTCAACTCCATGACAACAAACATAGAGTTCAACACACACATACACACCTCAGAACCATACACAGATGATACCCTAACAAGATAATTTTCACTACAGTGATCTCACAAATCACCAATTACCGCTGTGGAATACAATAATAAAGAATACGATTATTGTACATGAATCGCATTCGCTACATGTATCATTTGAGTACCACAAGTAACCCATGTATGCCTCATCTCCCAATGTAAACACACTGCGTTAGCCATACTATCCACAGAGCAAGAGCAGAGTATTACATTCCCATTCAGGCCATACATGTCGAACTGACAATGCCACCACAGATTGCAATATCAAGAATTGCCCCTGAACTCGATACAATGATCAATAACCTGTATCTTCACTTTCATTCACACATCATGTGTCAACGGCCAGTCCATCATACAATCTCATGCAGACTGACTTTGCACATGGAGCTGATACCAAGCTTTGTTTTTCACGCTCCAACCACTGTACAACTTACTCCTCTGATTCAGTATCGACCTACATACCATTACCACGGAATCAGTGGAATAGCTCCCGCAAAACATATCATGTTTCCCCTGCCAAATAATAGTACAGAAACCCGGTATACCAATCATGAGTACACCCACAACATCACTTATGCCACGCATAAGGATTCATACCAAGTCATACTATCATCCCGCAAAACAAGGGTTAACAATAACAGATACAAATACAAAGCATGTTCCCAGACACTATATTATCAGTATCACATGCCTGTAAGTGATTAGGTAACTCCCTAACTCATTTCCTCTACCCTTGTTCATCCCGTTCTCGAACCACTGCTCTGATACCACTAATGTGGGGTCCTCGTTACTTAATCCATTATGTATTTACTTAAGTATACATATGTGAATCAGAATTAAGTAATTCATACGCTGTTTAAGAGTTTCTTACTAATAGGTTGTTACAGATGTACCAAAACCACCCGTACAAAAACCACAAATAGCTTATTATTCATATATACATTACATGTATAATTAAACAACCTAATCCAGTACAACTCCTATGCAGTGGTTCACCTCGCAGCGGAATAAGACTCACGATTCCCACGTCTATGAAATCCTACAGAAACATTCACAAAACGTGAGTATAGATAAACAACTATCTCAGTGCGATATCAAAACACAATATCAATATCAATGATAAAGCACTATAAATCATCTAATGTGAATGTTCTGTATCATGCATCAACAAATGCACCATGTCATGACATGTCTCAACAATCACCCTATTATCACGAGCCCCATATGATATGCCTATTCAGCTCAATATGTCAGTGGAACCACATCACATCTTCATATTAGCAGCACATATCATAGTACCATACTCATCTGTGATAATAGCCAGAGCATATACCTATACCAGGCGTATATCCCTCAAGCCAAAGCATATGTAGTATATCTATCGTGGCAACGATCCCAGCCAAAGCATATACCACACCAGGCATATCTATCAAGGCACTGATCTTACCAAAGCATATACACATATCTATCAAGGCATCCATCCCAATCATATGAAATCCATGTATGCACATGCATATGATACTACCAATCATATGACACAAAGATAATATAAATCATATGATACCAAAACCATAACATCATCATCACATCATATCTATACTCCGTATGTCAACACGTACCTGTAAAGCGACACAAACCAGATAAATCAGTCGTCAATGGTTAATTGCATCTTTGCCCTGTCCCCTGTGATGATGCTACAACAATGCCAATAATATATCATGTTATGCTAGGCATCATTATCACAAGTTAAAAAAATATAACATATGAAGTCTACCGATCGATCGGTCTTTCTAGCGATCGATCGGTCCAAACAAATAACCCTAGCGATCGGTCGATCAAAAGCTAGCGATCGATCGCTTAAATATTTGAATTTCTCAAAAATGCTACGACATTTCACCGATCGATCGGTCGCTTTCAGCGATCGATCGGTACATGAACCACCTTACTTTCCCCTGTTTTACCGATCGATCGGTACACGTCTAGCGATCGATCGGTCGATGACAAAATTTTGAAACCATGGCGATTTTGATGCTTATCTTCATGGTTCTTCTCATACACTTTAATTCATACCCTAACAACTTGATCACTAGATAAACTAGCATCATATAACCATATTTCCATCATTTATACTTCAAATCATTCATTAAAACTCATAGCAATTCATATGAAAGAATTAACTTCACATGCTTCAAGTTTGACATATTAAGCATATATGTCCATGAACTATGATACCAAAGCATAGAAATCTACTTTCCTTACCACATACTTCATGGTAACATGCTTCCAAGCTAGAATCAAGAAAAGACACCAAGAGACACTAGAGAGTATGTGTAGAGATTTGTAGGTGAGTTTAGGTGTTGTATGTTTGTCAAATCTGATCATATCTTCATATAACCTCCTCACCTCAAATTCAAATGCACATTACATGCAACTCATATTCTCCCCAAATTCATGTTAAATGCAAGACATATGAAGATTCAACTATGTGATGCATTTTAAGTCTCTTTTCCATTATAACATAATAGTGTTAAGTCTCTCTATCACATGTTCATGTTCTTTCATATCTGTTTCATTCAAACATAACATTTGTCGTGCTCGGTTTAACCCGAAATCCGAGTCCACCTCGTACTGTAATTAATCATAATTCCACCATAAACATATAACACATGTATATGTCATATCGAGGCATGACATTTATAGAGGATTGACTATCGCAATGTATTTTAATTGTAGGCACAAGTTTTCCCAACAAGGAATTTCTTCCAAGAAACTTCAAAGCTATTTGGCTTTTTCTCCCGCTTTATTCAATGCTATGAATTCTGATTTCATATTGGATCTAGCAATACAAAGTTTGCTTGAAAGATTTCCAAGATACAGCAGCCCCTCCAATGGTAAACACCACTTGTGAACTTTAAAGTTTTTGTGTACAATATCTAATTAGCATCGTTGTATCCTTCTAATAAAGCAAGATATCTTATATAGTGCAATCTATAACTTAATATGTGCCTAAAATATTTAAGTACCATTGTCAATGCCTTCTAATTATCATTGCTTGGATTGCTAGTGAATCTACTTAGTTTACCAACCATGTATGCATGTCAGGACACGTGCAATTCATGAGATACATTAGACTGACAAGTATCCTCGAGTATTCCAATTACCTGACAGGGTTACCATTATTTTTAACTAAGTGTAGATTCAGATCGTATGATGTTTTCACCGATGATGTGTCACTTTTGTGAGGAATTTCTCTAGCAATTTCTCAACATAATGAGACTGCATCAACACTCGTTCTTTGGATGTCTTGAAAACTTTAATTTCAAGTATAACATTTGCTTCACCCATATCCTTCATTTCAAAATATATGTCAACATTTTCTTTGTTGCGTTGATGATTTCTAAATTACTTTCAACTACGAGCATATCATCAACATAAAGCATGCGATCACATATGATTTATGTGTGTTTTTCATATATACACATTTATCACACTCGTTAATTTTGAAACCATTTGACAACATAGTTTTGTCTAATATTTCATGCCATTGTTTGGCGCATGCTAAGCCCATATAATGATTTAGCGAGTCGACACATCTTTTCCTATTGTCCGGAAACAACAAACCCTTCAGGTTGTTTCATATATATTTCATCATCAAGTTCCCTCATTGAGGAATGCCGTTTTAACATCCATTTGATGTACCTCTAAATTGTTTAGAGTGGCGACAAATATCATCACTCTTAAGGATGTTATCATGGTGACTGGCGAATACGTCAAAGTAACCAAGACCTTCCTTTTGTCCATAACATTCGCCACAAGCCTTGCCTTGTACTTATCAATTGAACCATCGATTTTATATATATTTTTTTCAAAATCCATTTGCAATCTAATGGTTTGCTTCCAGCAGGAAGATCAACCAACTAACACGTATGGTTTTGCATTATGGATTCGATCTAGCCATTAATACTCTCTTTCCACATATGAGCATCGGGGTTAGATAATGCGTCACTAAACGGCATTGTTTCATTTTATAACACATATGTCATGAAGTCAGAACCATAAGTCTTTGCCACTTTGGTCCTCTTGCTATGTCTTGGCTCTTCTATTTCATTTGAGTCACAATTAGCTACTCCAATTGTCCATTTCATAGGACCTATTTCCTTGCTTGCTGTGTAAGGAAATATTTGTTCAAAAACTACCACATTTTTTGATTCAATGTTCGTACCTTCATGCACATTGTTATTTTGGATTTTTATATCAAAAATCGATATGCACTACTATTGTTAGCATACACAATCTACTTGCTTTGTTTTTGGTACTTCTACATTAGCCAAGCCCCCCCACCAACACTTTTAGTACTTGTATGTCCTTAACTCATAAGGATTTTTATCATTACCTAAGTATGGTACTTGGACTATGGTTGACCAATATAATTGTTGCCCCCACTATTTTGGATAATCTTGAATTTATCAAGATTTCATTGGCGTTCAAGTTTCAAATTCTAAGCGTTATAAATTTATAAATCAATTTTCAAGATTTCATTCTTTGCAAACTTTTAATTTAAGCGTGCTTTGCTTACACAATTTGAATTTCGATAATACTCTCGACTAAGATTCACTATTTGCATTTTAAGCGTCCAAACCTATAAACTCAAATTTGAGATTTTATGTCTTGCAAGTACGAGTTTTAAGCATATCATGCCTAGGAAATTCAAATAGAATCAACTTCATGAGAGAACAATGCACCCCATAAAATTAATTGTGGCATTTCATTCACCATTTGTATTTAAGCGTACAAATCTTAGAAAAATTGAATTCAAGATTAATATCCTGCAAATTCAAGTTTTAAGCGTAAAATGCTTAAACATCACAAACAGAATCAACTCATAATATTTCATAACAAAACTCATTTGCTAAATTTGTTTTCAACCTCATTCTCATTGTGTTTAAACAATTCCATGACATCGTCTTTACTTCGTAGCAAATAACCACAACAATATCTTCTGAAATAATATATAAAGTGACACATTACTTTTTCCACACCTCTAGGTTGCACAAACTTTCACTCACAAACATCAATGTGAATTGAGTCTAGATGTGTCTCTTTCTTTCAATCGAATGAATGACAGTTTTGTTAACTTATCTCACACAAGTCTCACACTTATGCTTTAAATTAACATTCACTTAAAGTAATAAATTTAACATTACAAATTTACACAGTGAATTATAATTTACATGATCAATCGATCACCATAAATTATAAACTCAATCAAAAAGAAATAACATAAATTTCATTGCTTCAACGATCTATAAATAACCGCCATTACATTTATTTTGAAAAATGTTATAACATTTTTCTCACAAACACTAAGCTTGTTTTAAACAATCCTTATCGAATTCAAAATTAATCAAGCCATAAGCATAAGATCGATAAACCGTCTGAGAACCCGTCATCTTCGATTATATTGACTTGATCTTTTGCCTTCCATGTATCGTCTATTTTGTTGCGACAATCATTGGCCATATGATTGAGCTTTCCACATTTATAACATTTTCCTTTGAACTTTTTAGTCTTCCCACCCTTGGAGGCTTTATTGTCAAACTTTCATTTTATTTCGGTATTTTGTTCAACCAAGTTAGCCCTTGCTTGCATATGGTGTCTACTCGCCTTCCTCTCGGACGTCTTGTTTTCATCATTGATTCACAACCGAACCACAAGGTCTTCAAGACTCATCTATTTCTGCTTATGTTTGAGATAATTGTTAAAGTCCTTCTACATTAGATGCAACTTTTCAATCATTATGGCCACTTGGAATGAATCAATTAGACGCATTCCCTCCGCATGGATATCATGCAATATCACTTGTAGATCTTGCACTTGCTCCATCACTGGCTTGGTATCAACAATTTTGAAATCCAGGAACTGTCCGACAAAGAATTTCTTCATATCAGCATCTGATAAGCATCGTTTTTACACTTATTTTGCTATGATTTTCTACTGATTTTTGTATTGGTTCCTGGACGCTTTTACTTTTTTTGATATATATTTGTTGATTTTAGGAATCTAAATAGAAGTGCATGAAAGTGGAGGATTTGAGCTAATTAATATGAAAAGGCCCAAACCGAGCGAACATGTTGAAAGAAGGACAAAATCTCAGGACTTACGAAATTACAACACGCCGATCAATCTTCAGGAAGTGGGCGGTCGATCGCTATGTGACAAACTTTGGGCAACGAAGTTGTAGAGTTTGACGATCGATCGAGAGATATACAGCGATCGATCGTCGACAACATTTGGGCAACAATCTTTTAATTCTCGCGATCAGCCGTGGGGAATGTGACAGTAGATCGCCGAAAGATGTGACTTTTATAATGTGATGCCCGAGAATTAATGGTGTTAATCCCGGAGGGGTAATAATCCTTAATGGATTTTAATTATGGCAATTATGAATTAATTACGGTGTTGGAACACCCGAGGATGTTAAATCGGGTATTTTGGGATCGTTGGATCCAAGGTAGAGATTGTATTCTCACCGTGGTGAAAAACCTTGGAATTTGGTTTTTGGTGGGATCTAGGGTCCGGAGTACTTTGTACTGGGGCTGGTAATGGAAATTGAGTTGGAGAGATAATTATTGAAAACATATGATTTTTAATGAGTCATGATGTATTTGTGGAGGAATTGGTATTTTGGAGTTTTGGTACTATAAATACCAAGTAGACTCAGTATTACGTCATTGCACGGATTTCCTCTCTCTCCCTCTCTCTCTCTGCGCCCAACCCTTCCCCCATTTCCCCTCTTTTCTCCCTTGGAGGAGAAATCACGGGTAGCTCGGCTCGGGAGCCGGATTTCTTGAAGAAAAGTTGATAATCTTCTTCCCCTCGCCTTTACCTTCGATTTGATTGTAGTATTATTGATTTTGGATAAGGTTTGGGTTGGATTTAGATTTGGGGATTTTTGGTAAAAATCCAAAGTTAAGTTTTTGGTGTTTTGATTGGGTTTAAATGGAGTATTGGAGGTGTTGGAAATGTTTGGGGTGTTGGTTTTGAGTTTGGGTGTGAAAAACACCATTGAAGCTCGAGTTTTTCGGAAAATCGCAGGTCGCGATCGATCGCGGATTGCATGCCGATTGATCGCGACGACAGCTGAATTTTTGAGGAAGACGCACAGTGCGGCGATCGATCGCTGAGTCTCAGCGATCGATCGCGAGGTGTCTGGCGATCGATCACGGAGACTCGTGGTCGATCTCGAGATTTCCAAGAAATCGCCGATCGATCGCGGCTCGTATAAGAGGGTTTTTTCAAAAATGTTGAAAAATGTCGGGATTTTAGAATCGAGTTTTAATTAGCCGATTTTCGGGGCAATGTCTACATTCCAATGGGAATGCTATACTTTTAAAATGTAGTGGTTGGAGCCAAATTTTAAAGAAAATATGGAATACTAGGTTTAGTATTTGGTTAACCTTTGAACTTATAAAATGGAATATTTTGGGTATTATGCATACTTAGCCGGAGTCTTTTAAAATGGTTAATCGTCATGGATTGACGATAGGTCTAGAGGTTGTGAACGTGCTTGGGCACGTGGTTGCATGCTTATGTTTGATTTTGAGTTATTTATGTGTTAGCACATAATTCTTCGGGTCGTGGGACTCAGGCAAGGTTGGACTCGAACTACAGAATTATAAGGTACGTATAACGTACGAGCATAGCCTTTTTATATTATCGCAACTGTGAAATGCATGGTTATTTGTTTTTGCAATAAATGGATAGATGTATTGGAAATTATATGCTGCAGCTTTGAGCGAGCAATGATTGAAATAATGCCGCCGTTGAGCGAACGTCGGTTATGACGCCGCCGCTGTTGAGCGTGCGTGGGATTAAAATACAGCTATTGTGGAGCGAGCAATGAAATAGAACTATGGAATCATTAGTGAGATATATGGAATGTTTGTAATCATTGTTTAATGATTCGATTTTATTGATTATGGTATCAGTATATGTGGAACAGATTAGTTAATCAATGTAATGATTAACTGGCATTTGGGAATTTGATGGTTTCGGTTATTTTGAGAACAGGAACAGCAGGGGGATCCCGTATGAGGATGATGCCATCCAGGGAGTGTCTTTTAATATTCATAGCATTTACTTGTGCAAATTATGAATTGTAATATTGTGCTTATTGGATTTGGGGTATTGGTATGCTCACCCCGTGTGGGGGCTGTCTCTGTTGGGGCAAGTGATTAGGTAGATGGCTTTGGAGTTGAGCTCGAGCTATGGATTGGAGGTGCTTCCAGGATCGAAGTACCAGTGACGGTATTGAGCACCGTGTTTTAGACATTTGATACGCACATACTTATTTGATGCTAGCATGTGAGACTATTATGTGTATATGGTATGTATAAAAAGGCAAGGTCCTTTCTCTCTTCATTTATGAGTTGCATGCAATTATTTATTGAATTGCTAAATGAACTGAGAACATGTTAGTGTATTATAATGGTGCATGATATGCATGTGGACTTAGTTGGGGGAAATTAGACATTATATGGAATAATGTAAAGAATTTTATAATTGGCATGATTTGCTATGATGACAAGTGGTATTTCCCCTACATGTATGATTACATGCACTAAATGCTTGGGTTAATACACTAATAACGGGTTAAGGGTATGTGGGTCCTTACATTAGTGGTATCAGAGCCAGGTTTGCTCTTTGGGCTGTTGAGGGCCTAGGAACATGCTGATAGGAATGTGTAGCACATATTTATGCATGATGGCAGTTAGTGTTGTGGGACACAGCTATTTGCTTATGTGTTTTTGTGATATGGAATGTGGTATTGCTAACCATGGTGGTTGCAGGATCATATGGAATACGATGAGATGAGATTGACGGAAACGGTTGGCACTTGATATAAAAGTGTTAAAGAATTTGATTGTGTAGGAAAAACCCGGAAATGAGAAACATGATACGCTGTCTAAGGACAAGAATGGTGGATAACAGACAGTGGAATATTCGGGTATGATTTCCATATGATTATGAGATTTCAAATGATATTGAGCATACAAATGTATTGTAATTAGGGTCCTGCTACGGGTATCACCAGCGATGGATCATAGTATTTGCCGCTCATATGTCGAAGCGATGGTTAATGCCGCTGTCATATCATAGCGAGGGATATTATTGAGTCGCCGATATAACATAGTAGGATTTGTGGACTGTTGTGCTAACCTCGATGCAGGTGTATGGAAATATCGGTGAGATTATGTGGAATGGGCATCACCTCTTGAGTCCAAAGGACATTGTGCACATGTACAGGGTCACCTCTTGCGCCTACGGGCATGTGGCACGTGCATGGGAGTACCTCTTGGGCCTGTGGAACAAAGTGATACATTTATGATTATCCCGCTGTCGTGTCGAAGCGATGGTAAATACCGCTGTCACGTCGAAGCGATGATACCACCGTCATGTCGAAGCGATGATGCCGCTATCGTGTCGAAGCGATGATACATGCCGCTGTCACGTCGAAGCGATGATGTCGCTGTCATGACGTAGCGACGAGATCGGGAACAAAGTGTTGCATGTAATGTGAGCCACATCTTGGGTCAGACAGGAATAAAGTGCTACATGCATGTGAGTACCTCTTGAGTCCACGATTGTTCCGTTGATTATATTGGGATGGTTCTTGCCGACGATTGTATAACGATGGTTTATGCCGCTGATTCTATGGCGATGGTTCTTGCCACCGATTGTATAGCGATGGTTTATACCGCTGATTATATGGCGATGGTTCTTGTCGCCAATTGTATAGTGATGGTTTATTCCGCTGATTATATGGCAATGGTTTATGCCGCCGGGTATTCATATAGCGATGGTTCATTCCGCTATTCTATTTGGCGATGGTTTATGCCGCCGGGTATTCATATAGCGATGGTTCATTCCGCTATTCTATTGGCGATGGTTTATGCCGCCGGGTATCTATATAGCGATGGTTCATTCCGCTATTCTATTGACGAGGGTTCATGCCGCCGAGAATCTATATAGCGATGGTTTATTCCGCTACTATTATGGCGATGGTTCATGCCGCCGGATATATATGGCGATGGTTCATGCCGTCGGATGTATGCAGCGATGTTTCATTCCGCTGATTCTATAACGATTTTTTATGCCGCTGACTCTATGGCGAGGGATCATGCCGCTGATTTTATAGCAATGGGTTATGCCGCTATCTAAGTAGCACGAGATTGTGCCACCCACGAGCTATGGGTGTTGATTATGTACCGCTATTGAATGACGGAGACAGGTATGCCGCTATCTTATTAGCGATGAGTTATGGTATATTGCTGTTTTGTTAGCATTATTGTGGATGTCATGCGTTGATATACATATCACGTGTTTGACGATGAAATTATGTGTTAGGATCGGTCCGGAGTGTTTAGAGGTGGGGGTGAATGAACACTCCTTCTAAAATTTAATCCATTGTGATTTCTTTCGGATTAGTGAAAGAAATCTGTTTCTTAATCAACTCCTTTATAGAACAGACCACTGAATGTATAAGTGCGGAACGGTCTGTTTATATTTGTAAGAGCGGCTCGATGGCTTGAATGAAAGAACAAGTGCAGAAAGATAAGAACACAGAATATGTTTCTGGAAGTTCGAAGGTGGTGTAATCCTTCTACGTCTCCCCTTGTTCCAATTAAGGAAGGTTTATACTAGAAGACTTTGATTTATACAATCCTGTTGTACAAACCCGATTCAGGCTGGATTTACCTCACTACCAGTCTGAAACTCCTAGTCACTCAATCTGTTCAGACACTTTCTGTCTGACAGTTACAATTTGTTTCTCACTTTTGTTTTTCAGTACAGAATACACAAGATGCGCACAGTGATCCTAAATGATCAAATATTACAAAGTAATCGTGCTCAAGAATAATTTCAGCTCGAGAGCTTCTGAGCTTGTAAGCTTGTGCTGTTTTGCTTTCTTGTGTGTTTTTCAATTTTTGAGACTCTGTCTAGAGCTCTTCTGTTGCATCCTTTTATAGTTGCATGTACCAACGACATTATTTCCTTTAATGTGCAACTCTTGACTCTGCTTAATCTCTGAGTAAGCTACAGTCTTCTTCTTCAGGATACTTGCCGTTCTGGTTCATGCTTTCGGCGACTGTCAGGTAAGCTCTTCTTTGTCTTCTTACCTTTTATGGCAATTTTCAGTCTTTGGTCCTTTGTAGCATTAATTACGACATTAAATGCTACAATAAATAGCCGTTAATGATTCGGATTGAAGAGCCATTCTTTATGCATCATTGACTGCTCTGATCTGATAAAGATTGAGATCGATCTGAAGCTTCGATCTAGTCAGTCTGATATCCATCGATCTGGTCTGATATGTAATATGCCTTATCAGCTTGTTCTGTTTGAGCTATCGAACTGGTCAGTCTGATTTCCCTCGATCCGGTCTGATATGCTTTGTCATCATATCAGCTTGATCTGTTTTGGGCGATCGATCTCGTCAGTCTGATTTCTCTCGATCCGGTCTGATATGTTTTGTCATCTTTAAAATCTCATCGATAAGGTTCGGAACTAACAAATTCCCCCTTTTGATGATGACAAAACCTAGCTTCCAAGTCTTTTTAACCAGTTTGATAAGAACTCTGAAGCGTATACTTTTGGATCGATTACTTCTTCTTGTTCAAAATAAATGAACATTATTAAGTTGGATCGATTTCCTTTTATTATTAAGCCTTTTAGTTTAGTTCAAAATAAATGAACAAGGACTTAACAAAGAAAAATTTTCTTTATTGATCAACAGTCTTGCATACAGACAGTCTGAATATATAAACAATCTATTTTCTTGAAGACTGAGACTGATGCGGCTTGAAGTCTTTTTTCTTTTCCCCCTTTTGTCAGCAGCAATCTCTTGGAGAAAATCTACAACTTGTGCTAGCTGAGCGCTGATAGCGTCAAGACGAGTATCTTGAGCGCGAAGGGAGTTGGCGACGGATGCTCTGACTTCAGTGGCCAGCTCGATCTGCTCTTTTCTCAGGCTGTTCTTATAAGTGGCTTGCTGAGAGAACAAATCGTTCAGTCCTCGCTGAAGGCTGCCAATACTGGCTGTCATCTTCTCTTTGAATGAATCAAAGTCCAAAGCTGTAAGCCTCTGACCTTGATGAACTTCTAGAACACGTTGAGAGAGTGACATGCAGTTGTCAGATAAGTGCTGAAGGGTCCTTGCCAGAAATGGAGGTGCATCAGATTGTCGGCTTGGAGAGTGATCTGATGAGGACAATGCATGATCATCTTCTTCAGCAATCGGTACAAGTGAAGATACAGCAGCTTGGTGACTTTCGGACCGGATCAAGGTGACCAGATCCGAAGAGAATGCTTGTATGAAAGCCATATCTTCATCTGATTGGACGGGAGGAGTGCTGGGTCTGGAGGGCTCCTCAATTTGTAGAGCTGCAACAACTGTGGATACCACCAGATCCGGATCAACGAACTCTGGTGCGCCAACTGTTCGTTGTTCTGCGGTTGGACTGATTTGAACGTGGGAGCTGATGATCCCAAAGGAATAGATGTTGTTGGAGAGTCCAACAAGACATTCAATGGTTCATCTTCTGTAGCAGACGGAGCATTAGGCAATGGCTGCTCCGCTGTCTAATCTACTACTAGGTCTACAGTCTGATCTGCTGCGCGATCTGCGGTCTGATCTGCTGCTCCAGAGGGAATAACCTCAATGAAAGGTTCTGCCAGAGTTTTGCTTGCAGAGGGATGATCCGGGCTGGTTACTGGAGTGGATATGCTGATTTTCTGTCGTTGAAAGCGGACAGCTAAATGTAGAGCATGAATATCCATCTCTAATTGAGCAATAACAGCCCCATCATCTCTGGCAGTTGGAACATTCGGATCGAAGTTCGCTTTCTTAGCAGTTAAGAGCAGAGACGCTAGTTTGAATCTTTGATTGGCCTTAAAGAGCTCTTTGCGCTGCACAGCAATCCGAACATCATCGGTCTCTGTCCCCTTCAGAACTTCTTCTTCCATTTTCTGAAGGCGTCTGAGTTTGCCGAAGAACTGCTCAATGTGGTTGATCGTTCTGTATTCGACGTACTCATCAAAAACCACAATGAGCTCCTTCACTATTTCTTCAACGTCCTCCATAGCAATGTCAATTGCTGTCTGTGCTGCAGATTTGGGCTTAGAGGAGAGTGGTTCGGAGAGAATGGTTTTGCCCTTGCCGGTGGAGGGAGGGGACTTGATCCCTGATTGGGTATAGTCGCCCAACTCATTGGGTGCAGTGGTTGAAGTGGTTGAAATTTGGGTTGTAGGTTGGGGTGCAGGGGTGGCTTTTGTTGGAGGCAATATGGGTAAGGCTTTGAGAAGTAAGGTTTTGCTGGGCTTGGTAATCTGGGTTCTTGGCTTCTTGGGAAGAGGCTTGGCTGGTGGCGAGGGAGCAGACTGAGTTTCTTCAGAGTCAGTCTGGATGGTTAACTTTCGCTTGACTCGTGGTTTGCGAGCAGCAGTCTGTTCTTCTCCCTTCTCAATCTTGACTGCCACCAGATCTGTAGGGGTAGGTGGAGCACTCTTGGATTTCGGCAGTGCTAGCCCTTTGGAGTTGAGAATCTTGAAGGGACTCAGAGCAGACTGCTTCCCCAGCTCAATGTCCAAAGTTTCCAGTAGCTTGCTGAGAGGAACAGCGAAGCAGACGGCCTGTTTGGAGGCGATCACTGTTTCCATCAGAACTCCAAAAAGAATCACGGACCAGTTCATCTTCTGTCCGGAAATAATAGCAGCCATGGCCCTGAACTTCTCGATAGTGACGGCGTCAAAACTTCCAGCTTTTCCCAATAATGGCTTGCCCACAATTTCGCACAGTACCTGGAAATGAAAGAGCATTTCCTTCTTTTTGAATGAGGGCTGCAGGCGATGGCCAAAAATAGAAATCTTCCCCTGAAGAGCTGTGAGAGAGGCTTGAGGAATCTGTCCAAACTCAGTCAGTCCGGAGTTGGGTAGACCAAAGGTCTTGGCCAGCGTCATCGGCGAGATTTCAACTGTTTTGCCCTTGACAGATGTGGAGATGAATGACTTCTGGGATACAGCATTGGCAAACAGTTCACGAATCTTCGACTCGTAAACCACTGTGCCACACTCCAAAAAGTTTCCCAATCCAGACGATTTCAAAGCTCGGAAAATGGAGACCATCTCTGCATCTTCAGCCCTTTAAATATCATTGAACTCAACGGAGAGAGAGTTGTGAGTTATGGTAGCCATTGGAGTAAAATGAAAAAATAATATACGAAGAGTTTTGAGAGAATATGAGAGAGTTAGAATGCAGACAGACGGTAAATGGTAAAAAGTGAATGAAAATGAAATGTTCAGCCCGCTAAATAAGAGAGAGAAGACACGTGTCTTTATCTCGAAGACTGGTGAATAAATAATTCAAAATAAACGGTCAGGATAAAAGAAAGATAAGGAGGTTAAAATGCAATCAGTCCGGGCTGTTTTTGTTTTAAATAAAAACAAAATAAAAGATTTATTGTTCAGACAGATCATAGGATAACATCAGATTGACATAGATTGGTTTGAAAGTTCGGACCGGTCTGTGTCTTTCTGAATATTGTATTATCGATCTGTGCCAACAAAAATCTTTAAACGCGAAAAGACGAAAACATCTAAACTATCAAGATAAGTCAATTAAACCAAGAATTTGACGGAAATAATTAAACTTAGCCTCAGGGAGCGGTTTGGTGAAGATGTCTGTTGCTTGCTGCTCTGTTGAGATGTGTTCAATTCAAATCTCCTTTTTGCCAACATGATCTCGAATAAAATGATGTCTTATATCAATATGCTTTGTTCGAGAGTGTAGAACTGGATTATATGTTATAGCGATTGCACTTGTGTTGTCGCAAAATATCGGAGAGTCAACAGCTTGGATGCCATAGTCTTTGAGCTGGTGTTGAATCCAGAGCATTTGAGCGCAACAGCTTCCAGCGGCAAGATATTATGCTTCAGCTGTAGATGTGGCAATTGATGTTTGCTTCTTACTGAACCAAGAGATCAATCTTTCACCTAGAAATTGACACGTTCCACTGGTGCTTTTACGATCAATCTTACAGCCATCGTAGTCTGTGTCTGAATATCCGATCAGGCTGAAGTTAGAATCTTTGGAGTACCAAAGACCAACGTTCTGAGATCCTTTCAAGTATTTCAGAATACGCTTAGCAGCAATAAAATGTGATTGCTTTGGTTCTGACTGAAATTTGGCGCACATACAGACTGAGAACATAGTATCAGGCCGGCTCGCTGTAAGATATAAGAGCGATCCGATTAGTCCTCTATACATAGTCACTTCGACTGTCGTTCCCCCTTCGTCTTTGTCTAACTTGATTGTAGGACTCATTGGAGTGGATGCAGTTGAGCATGTTTCCATTCCGAATCTCTTAAGCATCTCTTTGGTATACTTGGTTTGGTTGATGAAAATTCCATTGCTGAGCTGTTTGACTTGGAGACCCAAAAAGAATGAGAGTTCTCCCATCATGTTCATCTCAAACTGTCCCTGCATCAACTTGGAAAATTTCTCGCATAATTTGGGGTTAGTTGACCCAAAGATTATATCATCAACATAAATCTGAACTAACAGGGTATGTTCCCCCTTAATAAATTTAAAGAGAGTTTTATCTACTGAGCCGATCTGAAAATCGTGGTTCAGCAGAAATTGAGATAGAATGTCATACCAGGCCCTTGGTGCTTGTTTCAGACCATATACTGCTTTATTCAGTAGGTATACATGATTAGGGAATGAGTGGTTCTGAAATCCAGGAGGTTGCTCGATGTAAACTTCCTCCTGAAGCTTACCATTAAGAAAGGCGCTTTTGACGTCCATCTGATATACCTTGAAGTCTTTAAAGGCAGCATATGCAAGAAAGATTCTGATTGCTTCAAGTCTGGCGACTGGTGTAAAAGATTCATCGAAGTCAATTCCTTCTTCTTGTCGGAATCCTTGTGCCACCAGTCTGGCCTTGTTTCTAACCACATTTCAATCTGCGTCCAGGTTGTTTCTGAAAACCCATCTGGTTCCAATAACAGGCAGATAGCTTGGTCTGGGGTTAGATTCCAAACTTGATTTTGTTCGAATTGATTAAGTTCTTCTTGCATGGCCTTAATCCAGTTGAAATCAGTCAGAGCTCCATCGATCTTCTTAGGTTCCAGAGTTGAGATGAAGGCAACATGAGTGAACTCATCCATCATCTGTCCTCTGGTTCTAATCGGTGCAGAGGGACTTCCAATCACTAGATTAGGTGGATGCCTCTTAGTCCATCGATAGCTTGACTCTAGATTGTCTGGTCCAGCCGGATGAGTAGTAATAGTAGAGGTATGATCAGCATCTGCTTTGATATGAGAGTTTGGATCATCCGGATCGGCTCGATCTGGAGAAGCTTCATTGCCTTGATCCGATCTGGCTGGTACTTCAGGTTCTGGTGGATTGTCTCTTGACCTGTTAGCTACAATCTCATCATCACTGTTAGCTTCGAGATTGATGTTTTCCATCTGATTTTGAATTGATTCTTTGTTACCCTCAACACACAAAGATTCATCAAAAATTACATGAACTGATTCTTCTACAGTTAAGGTTCGATTGTTAAAAACTCGATAAGCTTTGCTAGTTGATGAATATCCTAAGAATATTCCATTATCTGACTTAGCTTCAAATGATGTAAGATGATTCTTACCATTGTTGTGAACGAAGCATTTACAGCCAAATACATGAAGGTGAAAAATAGACGGTCTGTTACCAGTCCATATTTCATATGGAGTGAGATTCAGCTTCTTGTTAATCATAGACCGATTTTGAGTGTAGCATGCAGTACTCACAGCTTCTGCCCAGAACTTTTGTGAAATTCCAGAATCAGCAAGCATTGTTCTTGCTGCTTCTTTGAGCGTTCTGTTTCTTCGTTCTGCAACTCCATTCTGTTGAGGAGTTCGAGCGGCTGAAAACCCATGCTTGATTCCATGATCTTCTAGAAAGGATTCAAGATTCTGATTTGAAAACTCAGTGCCTTTGTCACTTCGAATCCTGTCTATGCTGGATGATTTCTCGTTCTGAGTGCGTTTCAGCAGCTTGATCAACTTCGGACCGGTCTGATCTTTACTGCTAAAAATATAGTCCATGTAAAGCGTGAGTAATCATCAATAACAACGAGAGTATACCGCATTCCCCCTAAACTTGTTATTGGTATGGGACCAAACAAGTCCATATGCAATAGTTCTAAACAACGAGAGGAAGATTTGGCATTCTTGTTTTTGAAGGATGATCTGATCTGTTTGCCCATTTGGCAAGCTTCGCAGATCTTATCCTTAGCAAAATCGATCTTGGGCAGACCGATAACTAAATCATGTTTACACAGGCTAGAAATAGTCTTAAAATTGATATGATTCAAGCGTTTATGCCATAGCCAGTGTTTATTATCATTGTTAGCGATGAAGCAAGTAGGATTATCAGGTTGAGCATGATTCCAGTTAATCTTATATGTATTTCCATTCCTGATTCCTACAAGCATGGTTTATACCGTCTGATGATTTAACAGTGCAAGTGTGTTTGTGAAATTCTACAGCATAACCATTATCACAAAGTTGACTTATACTAATCAGATTATAGCACAGATTTTCAACTAACAACACATCATTGATAATAATGTTACCATGGACAATCTTACCCTTGCCCACGGTCTTACCCTTTGAGTTATCCCCGAAAATGATCTTGGGTCCAGTACATTCTGTAACTTCAGATAGCAGCTCGATGTTTCCAGTCATGTGACGAGAACACCCGCTGTCCAAGTACCAGTCTGATGCAAGTTTCTTCGGTACCTGTCATCAAACATATTTATTGTTGGTACCCAATCTTATTTGGGTCCAGAACGGATTAGCCATTTGGGAACCCACACCTGTATCAGCTTTAATGGCTTGTGTGTGTGGTGTGCTGTGAGCTGGTCTGTTTCGATGTTGTGTGTGATAATGTGTGCGATATGGAACCCTTTGATTCTCATGGGGTAGTCTATATCTTCGTTGAACTGGTTTTGAATTATAGTAATTGTATTGTCTTGCTTGCCTTCGATCTTGCACCCTTAGATTTGGTCTGAAAGACGCAAAGCTTGCTGGTGCCTTTTCTTTGGCTTGGTTGACATATCCAATTCCTTTTCTCAAACCTTGATTCACGAAAGAGACTCCCGTTTGAATCGTAGGTGCTTCAGTCTCATATACTGTGCTGGATTGAACAAATGTCATTTGTTTGATTTTGTTCTTTACCAGCAACAGTTCAGATTCATCTTTGGTGGATTCTTTGGTGTCAAAGCCTATGCCGGTGAAATCACCAACGTTTCTTTGTACCTCTTGTAATTCTTCCAAAGATGTTCTGGACTTTGTCCATGTTTTGAATATATGAGAAAGCTTAGCATTTTGTGTGCTAATTCTCTTATTTTCTTCATGGAGCTGATCATAGGAGATTTTCAGCTTATTCAGCTCGATCTGGAGATTGTTGCACTCACCCTGCTCAGAGCAACTTGGTTTGTTGTGCTCATCCATTTGATCATTGAATTTAGCTTTATTTTTCTCAAATGATTCAGCTAAGATCCTATAATCATTAGCCATGTCTTGCAGTGCGGACATGAGCTCTTCACGTGTAAATTCATTTGAGTCAAAATCAAATACCTCGTCTGTCTGACTCATCTCTTTGTCTGCCATTAGACATTGAATATCTTCTTCGCTTTCGCTGGAAGAATATTCGGAGCTATCTGAATCGGAGTCAGTCTGAGCCCACTTGCTGTTTCCTTCTTCAGCTACTAGGACCTTTTGGGACTTTCCATGATTTTTGCGATCTTTGTAGTGCTTCTTTTTCCTGTCATCGCGATGCTTCTCCTTCCGTTCTTCTTTCTTCGGTCTGGTGCAATCTGCAATGAAATGTCCGGTCTTACCACAATTGTAGCAAGCCTGATCATTAACATCATCGTCCTTTCTTGGCTTATAATGATGAGAGGGATTAAAGTTCCTCTTATTTTTAGACATGAAAATTTACCAAATTTCTTGATAAATAATGACATAGCATCATTACTTATCTGTTCGATAGATCGATCTGATGTGGAGGCGATCTGGTCTGGAATAGCTGCCAGTGCTTTGTTTGGTTGAGAGATGAATGGCTCTGCTTCACCTCTGCTTATCAGTTCGAACTCATATGCTTTAAGATCTGCGAACAGATCATGAAGTTCAACCTTGTTCAGATCTATGGACTCCCTCATAGCAATGGTCTTTACATCCCATTCTTTTGGCAGGGCTCTCATAACTTTCAGAGCGATCTCTCTGTTTGAGTATTCCTTGCCCAGACCATTCAGTTCATTAATGATGCCAGTGACTCTTTATCAAACTCGTTTAGAGTTTCTCCATTCTTCATCTTTATGCTCTCAAATCTTTGAAGAGCAACAGTCAGCTTGTTTTCTTTGGTCTGGTCGTTGCCTTCACATAGCTGTGCTATCTTCTCCCAAATTTCTTTGGCAGTAGAGCACATTTTGATTTTGCTGAACATGTTCTTGTCCAATGTCTTGAACAAGATGTCTTTGGCAACGTTGTCGAGATTTGCTTTCTTTCTTTCCTCATTCGTCCAGAGGGATCTGTCATTCTCTACCATTTGTGGTTCTCCACCAGTAATGGCGACTGCTGTATTGATTTTCAGAATCTTCATTGGTCCATCAGTGATGACGAACCACATATCGTCATCCTGAGCTGGCAGATGAGCTTGCATTCTGATTCTCCAGTCATCATAGTCTTCTTTTTGAGAACATAGGAATTTTGTTGAATGATGCCATCAGCTCAAGTGTCTTTGTGCTGATTAAGATGACCTGCTCTGATACCACTTGTTAGGATCGGTCCGGAGTGTTTAGAGGGGGGGTGAATGAACACTCCTTCTAAAATTTAATCCCTTGTGATTTCTTTCGGATTAGTGAAAGAAATCTGTTTCTTAATCAACTCCTTTATAGAACAGACCACTGAATGTATAAGTGCGGAACGGTCTGTTTATATTTGTAAGAGCGGCTCGATGGCTTGAATGAAAGAACAAGTGCAGAAAGATAAAAACACGGAATATGTTTCTGGAAGTTCGAAGGTGGTGTAATCCTTCTACGTCTCCCCTTCTTCCAATTAAGGAAGGTTTATACTAGAAGACTTTGATTTATACAATCCTGTTGTACAAACCCGATTCAGGCTGGATTTACCTCACTACCAGTCTGAAACTCCTAGTCACTCAATCTGTTCAGACACTTTCTGTCTGACAGTTACAATTTGTTTCTCACTTTTGTTTTTCAGTACAGAATACACAAGATGCGCACAGTGATCCTAAATGATCAAATATTACAAAGTAATCGTGCTTAAGAATAATTTCAGCTCGAGAGCTTCTGAGCTTGTAAGCTTGTGCTGTTTTGCTTTCTTGTGCGTTTTTCAATTTTTCAGACTCTGTCCTTGAGCTCTTCTGTTGCATCCTTTTATAGGTGCATGTACCAACGACATTATTTCCTTTAATGTGCAAATCTTGACTCTGCTTAATCTCTGAGTAGCTACAGTCTTCTTCTTCAGGATACTTGCCGTTTTGGTTCATGCTTTCGGCGACTGTCAGGTAAGCTCTTCTTTGTCTTCTTACCTTTTATGGCAATTTTCAGTCTTTGGTCCTTTGTAGACTTAATTACTACATTAAATGCTACAATAATAGCCGTTAATGATTCGGACTTGAAGAGCCTTCTTTATGCATCCTTGACTGCTCTGATCTGATAAAGATTGAGATCGATCTGAAGCTTCGATCTAGTCAGTCTGATATCCATCGATCTGGTCGATATGTATATGCCTTATCAGCTTGTTCTGTTTGAGCTATCGATCTGGTCAGTCTGATTTCCCTCGATCCGGTCTGATATGCTTTGTCATATATCAGCTTGATCTGTTTTGGGCGATCGATCTGGTCAGTATATTTATCTCGATCCGGTCTGATATGTTTTGTCATCTTTAAAATCTCATCGATAAGGTTTGGAACTAACATTG